>NW_026844040.1:875805-914168 GCF_029531705.1 Pantherophis guttatus | reverse complement strand
GGAGTGGGGTGGGAATGGAGATTTTGCAATATCCTTCCTCCAGGAGTGGGATGGGAATGGGGATTTTGCAGTATCCTTCCCCCAGGAGTGGGGTGGGAATGGGGATTTTGCAGTATCCTTCCCCTGCAATGCCCACCAAGCCACACCCACCATGCCACACCACGCCCACCATGCCACGCCCACAGAACCGGTGGTAAAAAAAAATTTGAATTCCACCACTGCCCTACACCAAATAACCAACTTCCATCCATTCTTAACAAAAGCAGGAGGGTTCCTTCACAAGGCTAGCCTGCAATTAATCTTTACCAGGATGGACTCAATTCTTTGTTTTAGTTATTTATTACATTTATGACACCCACCTCCTTTTTTCCAAAGCGACCCCTGGCAGCTGATAATAGCGCAAAATCATAAATGCAGAAATGTTAAAATAACAATTAAGCTGATGTTCTGGGTTTGCATGGGAAACTGAGCTATAAACTAACCACAGAGGCTGTGCGTGGGAACCTGGGCAGTTGATGCTTTAATGCAAAGTTTCTTTACCTTGGCAATTATAAGTTGTGTGGATCTCAAGTGCCCAGAATTCCCCATCCAGCGTGCTTCAAGATGGGTGGACTTCAACTCCCAGAATTCCTTAGTCAGAATGCTTCAAGATGGGTGGATTTCAACTCCCAGAATTCCCCAGCTCATGAGTTGAAGTCCACCCGTCTTAAAGCATAGTGGTTAGGGAATTCTGGGAGTTGAAGTCCACATATCTTAAACTTACCAAGTTTGAGCAGCACTACTGTCTCATGTGAACTGAGCTGAAATATGTACCCCATTAATGCTAAGCAGCAAATCCATCCAGGTTAAACCCGGTAAGGAATCCTCCCAACAAGGTATCCAGATCTCCTAAAGCTTTCCCTCTTTTTTCTCAACTCTTCCAAGAGGGATCCAGTACATTGTGTGAATGCGTACTTCCTTCCCTTCCGTGGTAGGACCAAGATTTATGGGTTTTTTTATATGGAATAGAATAGAGTAGAGTAGAGTAGAATAGAGTAGCGTAGCGTAACATAGAGTAGAGTAGAGTAGCGTAGCGTAGCGTAGCGTAGCGTAGCGTAGAGTAGAGTAGAGTAGCGTAGCGTAGCATAGAATAGCATAGAATAGCATAGAATAGAGTAGCGTAGAGTAGAGTAGAGTAGCGTAGCGTAGCGTAGCGTAGCGTAGCGTAGAGTAGAGTAGAGTAGAGTAGCGTAGCGTAGCGTAGCGTAGCGTAGCATAGCATAGCATAGCATAGCATAGAATAGCATAGAATAGATTTTTATTTCAATTATTTAAAAAAAATTATATCCCCTCTTTTTTAAAAAAAAATTGTGGAAAACCTGCTCAATCATTTTTTAAACAGGTTAGCTGTATTTGATGCTAACAAGGGGAGGGTCGTAAGGTACCAACGGGAGCAGGTAGTAGGAAAGATGAGAAGGATAATAGAAAATGAAGCCCAGCTTCATGGTTAGCTATAAATGCTTGTCTGGATGCAAACGAGGATTGCTTACCCAAGTCAACCACGAGCAGGAAATTCAGCCTCCTACACACCACAGTATATGCCTGGCAAATCTGCAAGAGAAGCCGAACCGAGCGACACGATGAGATCTTGTTTGCAAAATATAACAAAGCTTATTCAATGCTTATTAAAAGAAAGGAATGTTAGGGGGAAAAGGGGGGGAGAGCCATGTTCAAAGAGAGAAGTAAAAAAAAAAAGGCTTCTAACTGTCAAGGACCTTGGAGTACTCATTTCTAAAGATCTAAGTGCCCGAGCCCCCTGTAACAACATTGCCAAAAAGGCATTAAGAGTTGTTAACCTAATCTTGCGTAGCTTCTTCTCTGGTAATGTTGTACTGCTAACTGGAGCATACAATACATTTGCTAGACCAATTCTTGAATACAGCTCATCTGTCTGGAACCCGCACTGCATATCGGATATAAATACAATCGAGAGAGTCCAGAGATATTTTACGAGAAGAGTCCTCCATTCCTCTAACCGCAATAAAATACCTGATGCTGCCAGACTCCAAATTTTGGGTTTAAGACAACTTAGAACTACGCCGACTTCAGTCTGACCTTAGAGTAGTACATAAAATTATCTGCCACAATGTCCTTCCTGTCAATGATTACTTCAGCTTCAACCACAACAATACATGAGCAAATAATAGATACAAACTCAAGGTAAAACGTTCCAAACTCGATTGCAGAAAATATGACTTCAGCAACAGAGTGGTCAATGCCATGAATGCACTCCCTGACTCTGTGGTTTCTTCCCCCAAACCCCCAAAACTTTCACCTTAGACTGTCTCCTGTTGACCTCACCCCATTCCTAAGAGGTCTGTAAGGGGCGTGCATAAGAGTACCAGCGTGCCTATCATCCATGTCCTACTATTCCCTTTTACTTACTCTTTTCATGTATTCAAATTATGTTTATACTTTTACCTGTTATCTTATATATGCTTGACAAATAAAACTTACGATTTTGATTATGAACTTGCTTCAATTGCAGTCGATTATCAAAATAATACCACCTCCAACCCTGACGTTATGCTTCATAATCTTTCAGGCTAGTTGTCTCATTTGAAGGCTGCACAACATGGACTTTGTAGTATTGTTGTCCCTTGATAAATACCTGTGAGTATTAAATTGGCACCTGGTTTGTCCCTTCGCGGACTCTAAACAACCTTATGAGGGGTTTTTTTTCCCCCTCATTAGCTTCCTAAATTTTTATGCCAACTTTCCATGAAGTTCATTTAAATCAGCACCGCTGGCTGGGGGATTCTGGGAGTTGAAGTCCACCCTTCTTCAAGCTTCCAAGGTTGAGAAACACTGATTTAAATATATTTAAATCAGTGTTTCTCAACCTTAACCCTTATATTGATATAAGGGTTAAGGGTCGTTAAGTGAATTTGGCTTTCCCCATTGACTTTTGCTGGTCAGGTGGTCACAAAAGGACACCACGTGACTCCGGGAAACTCTGACTGTCATAAATGTGAGTCAGTTTTCAAGCCTCCGAATGTAAATCATTCGGAGCTTGAAACGGGGCTGCTGCGATGGTCATAAGTGGGAAAAACGATCCTAAGTCACTTTTTTTTTTCAGTGCCGTTGTGACTTCGGTCACTAAATGAACTGTCGTAAGTCGAGGACTATTAGGGTCTATGCATGCCAGGGCATGAGCCTACTACGAAAATCCTTCCGCTCATCAAAAGCTAAAATCAAAGGTTTTGATTTTATTCCAGAAAATTCCAGGAAGCCATTTCATAATGCGGCTGGCTGGGGAATTCTGGGAGCTGTAGTCCACCTGCCTCACGGTGGTTAAAATTGAGAAACATTGCAATAGAAAGTGGAAATCCTCAGCAACACTCACCGGACCGCCTAAAACACCAATCAGTGCAACTCTGGGCACCTGGATCGATATGCTGGAAGGAAAGAGAGACACGGATGAGACCTGAGTCGGTGTCTCCGGGAGGGACACGGAGGAACCGGGGTCCCCGATGCTCAATGTTGGGACACCCAACTTTCAGCTAACTTTATGGTGAGCAAATCCCAAGCTAACAATACAGGTAAAGATTTCGCCTGTCCAGTCGTGTCCGATTCTAGGGGTCAGTGCTCATCGGGTCTATGACAATTCGGATTGTCACATCTGGTTCAGATTGGACTGCCATTTGTCAGAAATGGTGTAGAGTCTCATGCTTGGGCAGGGGGGTGGACTAGATGACCTACAAGGTCCCTTCTTTCCAACTCTATTAATCTGATAAATTTGACCAACTCGCTGCAGGACAAGAGTTGCACTAATATCAGAGACATGGTAGAATAGAATCACTAAAGAAAGGATGCAAAAAGGAGGGACAGAATGAGGTGAGAATGGCCAAAATTAAAATAATGTTTATGTACTTGAAATAATTAAACAGAAATGGTAAATTGTCCGGCAATGAGTTGGCCGCAGCAAGTTAGCTGTGGTGAGTTGTCCCATTCCCGTGCTCATCATCATTCCTTAGCCAAGGGAGCCATCATTGTCCAAATATATTTCCATGGCCATGTGGCCGGCATGACTGCATGCCGAGGCCCAAGGAACGGTGCTACCTGTTTATCTACTTGCATGTGCGTGCTTTCGAACTGCGAGGCTAAAACCTATGAAAAACGGTTGCAAGAGTTGGGTAGGTCTAGTTTAATGAAAAGAAGGACTAAGGGTGACATGATGGCAGTCTTCCAATGTTTGAGGGGCTGCCTCAAAGAAGAGGGGGTCAGCCTATTCTCCAAAGCACCTGAAGGCAGGACGGGAAGCAACGGATGGGAACTAACCAAGGAGAGAAGCAACCTAGAACTAAGGAGGAATTTCCTGACAGTGAAAACACTTAATCACTGGAAGAGCTTGCCTCCGGATGTTGTGGGTGCTTCATCACTGGAGGCTTTTAAGAAGACATTAGACCATCTGGAATGGTCTAGGGCAGTGTTTCTCAACCTTGGTAGCTTGAAGATGGGTGGACTTCAACTCCCAGAATCCCCCATGAACTTTCCATGAAGTTCATTTAAATCAGCACCGCTGGCTGGGGGATTCTGGGAGTTGAAGTCCACCCATCTTCAAGCTTCCAAGGTTGAGAAACACTGGTCTAGGGCAATGATAGCTAACCTTTTTGCCGTCACGTGCCAAAAGTGGGGGATTGCGCAGGGGGCTTGCGCGCGTGCGTGCCCACACCTATAATTCATTGCCCCCGTGCCCCCACACACACTTTGGGCATGCGATGGCAAAAAGGTTACCGGTGGGCCTGGTAGACCCGTTTTTTTCGCCCTCCCCAGGCTCCAGGGGCTTTCTTGGATCCTGGGGAGGGCAAAAACAGCCTTCCCCACCCACCGGAGGCCCTCCGGAGCCCGGAAACGGCACGTTTCCCAACTTCCAGTGGGCCCGGACGGCCCAAAAATCAGCTGGCCGGCGCACGTATGCACGCATGTGCACTAGACCCAAGCTACAGCAATACTCGCGTGCCCACAGATATGAACTGTGGCACGCGTGCCATTGGTTCGCCATCATGGGTCTGGGTTCTCCTGCTTGAGCACTGGGTTGGATTCGAAGATCCCTTCCTCCAACTCGGTTATTCTGTACCCTCCATAAAACACCAGGCTTCTTCTACAAAGATAAGGAATGGGTCTGGAGGTTTAAATTCTACAATGAGTAGTTACAGGAATTGGGTATATCTAGATTAACAAAAAGAAAGGCTAAGGGTGACATGAGAGCAGTGTTCCAATATTTGAGGGGCTGCCCCAGAGAAGAGTGGGGGGGGGTGTCAACCTATTCTCCAAAACACCTTCTCTTCACTACTAGCCATGCCAGTTCTTGCAACCGTTCTTCGTATGTGTTAACCTCCAGTCCCCTCATCCTCTTTGTTGCTCTTCTCTGCACTTTTCCTAGAGTCTCAACATCTTTTTTATAGTGTGGGGACCAAAACTGGATGCTGGATTCTAAGTGTGGTCCATCCCTCCTTTCGCATTCAGGGGGGGGGGTCCAGTGATGGTCCACCAGGACAGTTCAGGCATCCTTCCCAACCTTCAGCCGTTTGCAGGACTCTCTCTAGGACTCCGTGCCATACTGTGCCAATAGCAGGTACAGAGGCATCGCACAGAGAGAGAGAGAAAGAGAGAGAGAGAGAGAGATGACCCCAGATGACCGGGCCCTCCTCTACCACCCAGGGAACAAGAAAACACGGCCTCCACCTCAAGAGATCAAGTCGCATTTCTCCAAAAACAGCACTGCAGTCATCAACGACCAGCTCCAGAGAGGTGACTCTCAGCCGGAGAGTGACACAGACGTTGGCGATCACAGTCACGCTCACCGAGGCCAGCCTGCGTTCAGGGGGGAGAGAAGAGACAATACATAAATTAAATAAACAAACAAACAAACAGGAGTACAGGAGCCAGAGTTAACCCACCCACCCACTTTGATCCAAGGTTGCAGTTTTGAACCGCCACGAACTTTATACAGATTTATACAGATTCACAGAGTTGGAAGGGACCTTGTAGGTCATCTAGTCCAACCCCGTGCCCAAGCAGGAGACCCTACACCATTTCTGACCGATGGCAGTCCAGTCTCTTCTTGAAAGCCTCCAGGGATGAAGCTCCCACAACTTCTGAAGGCAACTTCTGTTCCATCAGTTGATTGCTGTCAATGTTAAGAAATTCCTCCTTATTTCTAGGTTGAATCTCTCCTTGGTCAGTTTCCATCCATTATGCCTTCTGACTTTGGAAAATAGCTTGACCCCCTTCCTCCTCTCTGGGGCAGCCCCTCAGATATTGGAAGATGCTCTCCTGTCTCCCCTGGTCCTTCTCTTCCCTAGACTAGCCATGCCCAGTTCCTGCAACCGTTCATCGTATGTTTTAACCTCCAGTCCCCTCATCATCCTGGTTGCTCTTCTCTGCACTTTTTCTAGACTCTCCACATCTTTTTTATAGTGTGGTGACCAAAACTGGATGCAATACTCTAGGTGTGGTCTTACTAAGGCTTTGTAGAGTGGTAGTAGTACCCCACCTGATCTTGATTGCATCCCTCTGTTGATGCAGTTTAGAATTGCGCTGGCTTTTTTGGCTGCCGCCACACACTCTTGGCTCCTATTTAACTTAGCAAACGGGAGTTCGCTAACATTTTATTCAAAAGGCACGAAGGAATAAAATGGATTACGGGCAGTCCTCGTCTTACGACCAGAACCGGAACAGGAATTGATGTCGTAAGACACTGCAGTTGTAACTCAAGCGGGGCCGGATTTTATGACTGTGTCTTATGACCACAATTGAGAGAAATTGAAAAATTTCTGCTGGGAGTCCATTGTGGTCCTAACGCGAATTGCACCCAATGTTACGACCACGTGTTTGACGATGGTTGTTAAGCAAACCTGCTGCGGTCGCTGAGCCAACCTATTCTTGTTAAGCAAATGCTGAAGGTCATAAGTGTGAAGCCGTTCTTGGGTTTTGCCAGAAATGGGTAAAATGTTTGCAAATTGAGATAATGGCACTGCAGGATTCTGCAGCCAGCCGTAAATGCAAACTGGTTGCTAAGCAACTGGAATATGATCGTGTGCCCGTGGAGTTGATATCAGGCCATGGTTGTAAGTGTGAGGACCTGCCATAAGTGCAAGGACCGAACTATTTTCAGCACTATCATAACAGCTGGTAAAAGAATGGTCGTACGTCGAGGGTTACTTGTACAGGTATTCCTTGACTCACGACCCCTGTTGAGCCCAAACTTTCTCTTGCTAAGTGAGACACTTATTAAGTGAGCTTTGCCCCATTTTATTTGTCTGGAATGGCATAGGGTCTCCTGCGTGAGCAGGGGGTTGGACTACAAGACCTCCAAGGTCCCTGTTGTGGCCCATACGCGGCCTGTGCAGCTAGTAGCTGATTCCGACAGTGAGGAGGCTGGTGTGGTGCTGCGCCAGCAGCCTGTGCAGCTGGCACTCGAGTCGGACAGTGAGGAGGCTGGAGAAGATGTGGTGCCAGAGGTGGGGATTCAGCCAGGGCCTTCAGAACCTCCAGAAGCTCCCATAAGTGAAGAGGATGAAGAGGAGGAGCCTCTTCTCGATGCACAGGCGCACAGAGCTGCCAAAAGGCAGGAGTGGCTCCTCAGGAGGAGGTCTCCTCGAGAGTAAGGCTTGGGGCTAATTGGCCACTCCCTTCACCTATTTAAGGAGGAACGCTGACTGAAGCAATTTGCAGGGAATAACTTCATTCACTCTCCTTCGTGTCTTGTCTTGTTATCTTATCAGCTTCCTGCAAATTGCTTCTGGGCATTCTGCCAACCACAGTAAGCTTTCAGTTATTATTCTTTGAATTCTTGATGGCTGTTAATACAATTAATTAACAGCCGTTGTTGTAAAAGACTGGTTTATTCAGTAAACTAAGGTTTGAACGGACTTTGTGTGTGCTGCGTTCTTTGGGGTCCGTAGCTGGGGCAGAACAGCTCCTTCCAACTCTGTTAGTCTGTTACAATTCATGAGTGGAATGGATTTCCTCCAGAGTGCTTCATCACTGGAGGTTTTTAAGAAGACATTTGTCTGGAATGGCGTAGGGTCTCCTGTTTAAGCAGGGGGTTGGACTAGAGGATCTCCAAGGTCCCTTCCAACGCTGTTAGTCTGTTAGATGGAAGTTCAACCACACACGGATGGCCACCACAATGTTGCTGTCCACACCCAGCAGACACTCCTCCCCCCAGCTTGCAGGTCAATGTTGCACAGGGGTCCACGTTGGTCCCAAACCCAGGCTGTGCAGGACCCACACCACAAACGCTGGTAAGGATACGCACGTCACACAACGGAGATGAATCGATGCACAAACTAAAACATTCAGGCCCAAGCCAGGTACCAAGCTCAGTTCTATTTTGGTTACGACCACAGCGGTGATGGTGACCCTGCAGAAGTGGAAGATGGGAGTTCAAAATCAAACCTTTTTCAGCATCCTCCCTCCCTCCCTCCTTTCCCTTTCCTTCCTCATCCCCATCGGCTGACTGCCAACGCAGCACTGGGGATCCCCAGCTTAGTTCTGGGGAACAAAGGGGAGCTTTGAAGAAGGCATGTCTGACCCAAAGCACCGATAAAAGAGAATGTTTTGTGGTTCGGAATGGGATGATGGGGGGGGGTCCTTGGTGGTCTCTGAAGTTGGTTGTTTTCTTGCAGATGTTTCATGACCCAACTAGATCACAACATCAGTGCTAGAAGGGAGAGGGGTTTGTGCAGTGGGGAAGGAGGACGAGGGAAGGGGGGGAGGAGGAGGAGGAGGAGGAGGGGAGGAGGAGGAGGAGGAGGAGGAGGGGAGGAGGAAGAGGAGGGGAGGAGGAGGGGGAGGGGGGAGGAGGAGGAGGAGGAGGAGGAGAGGAGGAGGAGGAGGGGAGGAGGATGATGAGTTATTTAATTCAACTCTTCCTCCTCCTCCCCGTTCCTTCTCCCCCCCTTCCCCACTCCATAAACCCTTCTCCCTTCTAGCACTTGGTGCTCACTGAGATTGGTTGTTTTCTTGCAAACATTTCATGACCCAACTGGGTAACATCATCAATGCTAGAAGGGAGAGGGGTTTGTGGAGTGGGGAAGGGGGAGGAGGGAAGGGGAGGAGGAGGAAGAGGAAGAGGAGGAGGAGGGGAGGAGGAGGATGAGTTATTTAATTCAACTCCTCCTCCTCCTCCTCTCTCTACTCCTCCCCCTCCTCTTCCTCCTCCCCCTTCCTTCCTCCTCCTTCCCCTATTTATTTATTTATTTATTTATTTATTAAATTTCTATACCGCCCTTCTCCAATAGGACTCAGGGCGGTGCACAGCCAAGATAAAAACAAAGCATACAAAATTTAAGAACAGTATTAAAATAATTAAATATTTTGGCCGAAATTAAGATAACCCAATTTAAAATCAATTTAAAATTTAACTCAGGCCAGCCCAGCTTGTTGAAATAAATAGGTTTTCAGGGCCCGACGAAAAATCCGGAGGTCTGTTATTATACGTAACTCTGGGGGAAGGTTGTTCCAGAGGGTGGGCGCCGTCACAGAGAAGGCTCTCCCCCTGGGGGTCGCCAGCCGACATTGTCTGGCGGACGGCACCCTGAGGAGGCCCACTCTGTGCGAGCGTACTGGCCGGTGGGAGGCTATTGGTGGCAGAAGGTGGTCTCGTAAATACCCCGGCCCTAAGCCATGGAGCGCTTTAAAGGTGGTCACCAACACCTTGAAGCGCACCCGGAAGACCACTGGGAGCCAGTGCAGCTCGCGCAGGAGAGGTGTCACATGGGAGCGCCTCGTCGCCCCCATAATCCCCCGCGCGGCCGCGTTCTGGACCAGCTGGAGCCTCCGGGTGCACCCCAGGGGGAGCCCCATGTAGAGAGCGTTGCAGTAGTCCAGGCGGGAAATGACTAGTGCCTGAGTGACTGTGCGTAGAGAGTCCCGATCTAGAAAGGGGCGCAGCTGGCGTATCAGGCGAACCTGATAAAAAGCCCCCCTGGCCACGGCCGTCAAATGATCTTCTAAAGACAGCCGTGCGTCCAGGAGGACGCCCAAGTTGCGAGCCCTCTCCGTGGGGGCGAGTGATTCGCCCCCAATAGCCAGCGATGGCGTCAGCTGGCTATATCGGGACGCTGGAAGCCACAGCCACTCGGTCTTGGAGGGGTTGAGTCGGAGCCTGTTTCTCCCCATCCAGGCCCGCACGGCCTCCAGACACTGGGACATCACTTCAAGGGCATCGTTGGGGTGGCCTGGGGTGGAGATGTACAGCTGGGTGTCATCAGCGTACTGATGGAACTCCACCCCAAAGCCACGGATGATCTCACCCAGCGGCTTTACATAAATGTTGAACAGAAGGGGCGAGAGGACCGACCCTTGTGGCACCCCACAAGCAAGGTGCCTCGGGGTCGACCGCTGCCCCCCCGTCAACACAGATTGCGACCGGTCAGAGAGGTAGGAGGAGAACCACCGCAGAACGGTGCCCCCCACCCCCAACCCCGCCAACCGGTGCAACATGATACCATGGTCGATGGTATCAAAAGCCGCTGAGAGGTCTAACAGGACCAGGACAGAGGAGCAACCCCTATCCCGAGCCCTCCAGAGATCATCCACCAACGCGACCAATGCCGTTTCCGTGCTGTACCCAGGCCGGAAGCCGGACTGGAGCGGGTCTAGATAGACAGCTTCATCCAGGTACCGGGGAAGCTGTTGCGCCACCACACTCTCAACAACCTTCGCAACAAAGCGAAGGTTGGAGACTGGACGATAGTTAGCCAAAACAGCCGGATCCAGAGAGGGCTTCTTGAGGAGGGGCCTCACAACCGCTTCTTTCAAAGCGGCCGGCAGGACAACCGGCAGGTTGTCTTCTTGTAGACATTTCATGACCCAACTAGGTAACATCATCAGTGCTAGAAGGGAGTGGGGTTTGCTCTCTGTTTCAATATGGTAGTTAGCCCTGTCAACATTGGTGAGAGTCAGCATTGGGGCTTCGCATACTGTAGCTACCAGTTCGCCCAACACTGGAAATGTGCACGTACGCCATCCGGGCATGTGTGCGGCGTTACAAAACACGGCAATTCGCTCACACGCGCCATCCGCACATGCATGCAGCGTCAAAAACACAGCAATATAGGACTGGATTGCGCCCGGGCGGGTGGACAAGCCCGACCGCAGGTCGCCATTACCGGTTCGTTCAAAACTGGTCTGAACCGGCTGAATCCCACCTCTGGTGAGAGTGATGAGTGATAGCAGTCAAAAGACATGCTGAAAAATCCTTAATTGCACAACACACGGAGAGACTACATCACAGTTCCAACGGTGAGTAACCTAAACCAAGTACAAAAACGCTAGAGAATTCCTGGAAGCCTGCCATTCGGACAAACCAGCCATCAACAGGCACACGGAGATAAACAATAGTGACATACCATTCAAAAGAAACAATCAAAAGGGAAACAAAAAGATCAGAGCAACCTCCATGCCGGAGATTAACACCAAGATTAGCCCTAGAACAGTGTTTCTCAACCTTGGAAGCTTGAAGATGGGTGGATTTCAACTCCCAGAATCCCCCGGAGTTGAAGTCCACCCATCTTCAAACTACTAAGGTTGAGAAACACTGCTCCAGACCAACAATCCTTAATTGATGCTAGTAAATAATACCGCAATCAAGGAACTACCAATTTAGACACACAGTCAAACAGTAAACAACAGCCTCATCAAGGAACTATCAAGACCTCGCCCACCAATACCATTAGGATAAGCTACTTGTCTATAAAGAGAGCAAACGTCATTCCTTCCCAGCACTGATGACGTTACCTAGTTGGGTCATGAAATGTCTGAAAATGAAATTACAATAACAAATATAATAAATAAAAGATTTAAATTGTCGTTTTCAACTTCTGGTTACGTCACGAAAAGCCGCTCCAAAAGATAGTGAGAGAGGGGCAGCATATAAACTTGATCAATAAAATCAAACAGGGTGGATTTGATTTAAATCGAGTTGATTTAAATCACAATTTAAATCATGATTTAAATCACTAGTAAAAAAGGCTTGATTTAAATCAACTCGATTTAAATCACAATTTTTAAAGAGCAAGTGTCATCTCTGCTACTCCTTTGACCCACTGTTGACTCACCGATAGTCCCAGTGTTGCAGAATATACAGCCTCCTGCTACGTAACTAAGCTCCATTTCATGCTGAATAAACTAAATCATTTATGTATCTTAAATAGAAAACTATCTTACAATAGATTTTTACCCCAAAAGTTTTTTATTAAAATAAATTCGATAAAAATAAGAGCCTTGATAGTACAGTGGTTTAGTGCACCGTCATTAACACAGCTGCCTGCAATTTCTGCTGGTTCGAATCTCTCCAAGGCTCAAGGTTGACTCAGCCTTCCATCCTTTCTAAGGTAGGTAAAATGAGGACCCAGTTTGTGGGGGCAATAAGCTGACTTTGTATAAATATACAAAAGGATGAAGGCTATTGCTTAGCACATTGTAAGCCGCCCTGAGTCTCCGGAGAAGGGCGGCATATAAATCAAATTAAAAGAAAAAAAAAAGAAAGAAATTTTTTTTAAAAATCCGATTTAAATCAAAAAAATCTGATTTTTTTGATTTTTTTAAAAAAGTCATTGATTTTTATCCGCCCTGAAATCAAATTAGTTTCACACTATATAAAGCTTACGCAAGTTATAACTTTTATGTCCATTCAATCCTGCCCACTTCAAAATTTGCCCCACGGGGAAATGCCCTTTGACCTTTGGTCTTCCCCTTTTTAGTTGAGAGCGGGGGTGGGCACGGTGGTACTCACTCAAGGAAGTGTCCAGACACGATAAAGGGAGCCAAAGCCTTCAGGTAAACTTCCAGTTCTGATTGCAAAGGTTCTCTGGAAGACTGGTAAACTGAAAAGGAGAAGAAAGCCAGAGCACAATCAGCAACTTCATCTTAGCCAACTTCATCAAAAGTGGAGTTGAGAGAGAACAGCTGACCCCTTCTTTGACCTTCTTTGACCTTCAGCATTAGAAAAAGAAGAACTTCAACCACGAGCATGAGTTGGGTGCAATGCTGAAGATGAATAGAATACAATAACAGTGTTGGAAGGGACCTTGGAGGTCTTCTAGTCCAACCCCCTGCCCAGACAGGAAACCCTATGTCACTTCAGACCAATGGCTGTCCAATCTCTTCTTAAAAACATTTTAAAAGCATTCACAACTTCTGGAGGCAAGTTGTTCCACTGGTTAATTGTTCTCACTGTCAGGAAATTTCTCCTTACTTCTAAGTTGGATCTCTCCTTGATTAGTTTCCATCCGTTGCTTCTTGTCCTGCCCTCAGGGGCTTTGGAGAGTAGCTTGACTCCCTCACATCACAACTAGCTTCCAATAACTCAACTGATGGAAATGGATTCGATGGAGAATGATTTGATGGAAATTAATTAAGGAGAGAAGCAATCTAGAATTAAGGAGAACCTACCTAACAGTGAGACAGTGGAACGACTTGCCTCCAGAAGTTGTGAATGCTCCATCATGGGAGGTTTTCAAGAAGAAGACCGGAAAGCCATTTGTCTGGAATGGGATAGGGCCTCCTGCTTATTTATTTTATTTATTTATTTATTTGATTTGTATACCGCCCTACTCCCGAAGGACTCAGGGCGGTGAACAGCCAAACAATAAAATACATAGATACAAAAAATTTAAAAACCAGAAAAAATCAAATTAAATCATTTTGGCCCAGACAGATTAAAACATTCCAATAATTTAAAAACAGATTAAAATTTACATATTAAAAAGAGGGAAGAGATTTCAGCAACTAGTTGGACTAGGAGACCTCCAAGGTCCCTTCCAACTCTGTTATTTTATATTTATTCTATTCTGAACCAGAAGTCAGTAAGAACTGGCTCAATAGTAGTAACTGTGAGAGGGATCTTGGAGTCCTAGTGGACAACCATTTAGATAGGAGCCAGCCGTGTGCAGCAGCTGCCAAAAAAGCCAACACAGTTCTAGGCTGCATAAACAGAGAGATAGAATCAAGATCATGTGAAGTATTAATACCACTTTATAAGGCCTTGGTGAGGCCACACTTGGAATATTGCATCCAGTTTTGGTCGCCACGATATAAAAAAAGATGTGGAGACTCTAGAAAGAGTGCAGAGAAGAGCAACCAAGAGGATTAGGGGACTGGAGGCTAAAACATATGAGGAAAAGTTGCAGGAATTGGGTATGTCTAGTCCAGTGATGGTGAGCCTTTTCGGCACCAAGTACCAAAAAGGGAGCACTTCGCGCATGTGCACGCACTCATCAGGGCTGCAACCAGGAAGAGGAGCTGCCATGCACGTGCCAGTTAAGGTACTTCCAGTTTCTGGTGGGCGCCTGCCGACCAGCAAGTTTTCCGCTTACTGCCGCACATGCGCACACGCCGATCAGCTTACCGGCGTCCATGCTCATGCAGGAATACGGAAGACAAACTCTTCCGGTTTCCGGCACTGCCGCATGCACAAAGGCCAAATTGTCTCATGCACATGCTCGCCAGAAACCCGGGAGAGGAACAGGTGATGCTGCATATGCCAGGTGGCATGGCTTCATGTGCCACTTTGGGCACGCATAAAGTGCTCAAAGTGGCACATTACGCTTGCCCAAAGTCTAGTCTAAGAAAAGAGAAGGATAGCCATCTTTCAATATTCGAGAGGCTGCTACAGAGAAGAGGGGATCCATCTATTCTCCAAAGCACCCGAAGGCAGGAGAAGAAGCAACGGATGGAAACTAATCAAGGATAGAAGCAACCTGGAACTAAGGAGGAACTTCCTGACAGTGAGAACAATTAACCAGTGGAACTGCTTGCCTCTGGAAATTGTGGGTGCTCCATCACTGGAGGTGTTTAAGAAGAGATAGGATAACCATTTGTCTGAAATGGCTTTCCTGTTGGAGCAAGGCTTGGACTAGAAGAGGGGTCACCAACCTTTCAGACCTCAGGGACCAGTAAATTCATAATTTTAAATCCCAAGGGTCACTAATATGATCTGCCAGTGACCGACTGGGTGGGCGTGGCTAGGTGGTCATGTGACTGGGTGAGGGTGGCCATCTCGATGTCACTCACGTCGAGGGGTGCCTCGCCAGCCTCTACTCACCCCTCCCCTCCCAGCCAATCCTTGCCTCCCCACCCAGGCTCCTTAGGGCCCCAGCAGGAAGCAGTTGTTGAAGGTAAGCAGCCACCTCGAGAAAGAGTTGGCAAAACAGCTCAGTTCAAATTGGATCTGACCAAAAAGGAGGCTCAGTAGAAGCACCTCACTGAGGACTAGGAGCATAGGCTTTCCAAGCAGAGGGAAGACCTGTGGGAGTGCAAGGCCAGGTACCGGCGCCTGGAGGCTCATTGGGCTGAGATGGTCAGCCAGTTCCAGGCCATGAGGCAGTCCCACTGGAACGAGGCCCTCCGGCTCTTTGCCACCAGCGGTGATTCCCTCCAGCCTTCGCCCAAAGCCCCCCACCAGGAGGCAGAAGCAGACCCCAAGTTGGAATTTCTGCCCCCCTCCGAGCTGCACAAAAAGACCCCGAAGGGGGAGACTCTCTGCAGCAACACAAACGTTCATTGCACGTATCCAGACCAGGGGCCATAGTTTAAAGACCCCTGATCTAGTGCAATATAAAAAATGCAAGTAATTTTTCTGTGGACCACCAAAATTTTCTCGCAGACCACCAGATGGTGACCACTGGACTAGAAGACCTCCAAGGCCCCTTCCAACTCCGTCATCCTATTAGGTCCACTGTGGAGATCGTTGAGGAGAGAAAGGAACACCTCACTGAGACAAAGCCAAAATCCATCAATAAAGGAGCAGAAGTCAACCTTGTATCTGAGCCCCCTTACAATTATCCAATGCGCCTCCGGAGATGATAACTCCAGTGTTGGCCGACGTCCCATGAAAGGAGACACAGGTAACCAGGACACTCAGAAGGAGAAGAATGGCCATGCTGAAGGAACCTGGAGACAGAAGAAAGACCTGGATTATTTCAGGTGGCCTCCAAGGACGGAGGTCCAAAAGGAAGGTGGGTGCAAAAGAAGAGACCTTCAGGCCATCGGGTACACAGCACTGCATGGCCAAAAGAAGTCAAGGTGTCATCTGCTATGGAAGTCCAGCACAATTTTCTTCCAAACCTTCCTTTTCTACTGTAATCTTTCTTGGTTCATTCTGATCTCTACTCTCTTTAATTCTTAGAACGTATCTGGTCTTCTCTCTAGACTTTCAGATGGAGAGGCAATGCAGCTCGAAATCTTATCTCCTTTTTTTTTTAGACTTAATAGTTTAGTTGTGCATTTTCATTTAACATACATAAATGGTTCTTCTGCTTAAGCAGGGGGCTGGACTAGAAGACCTCCAAGGTCCCTTCAAGCTCATTCATTCTATTCTGTTTTGTGAACAGTGTATTGTCTGGGTCAATTTCCTTACGTAATAATGTTTTCCCAGCTCCTAATTTCTGCCTCTATTATCTAACCATATATAAAACAAATCCCATATTTGAAAATACTCTGCATCTTCCTTTTCTTTTATCTTTAATGGCGGTCTATCTGAGCAATCTAATTTTTTTTTTAATTACATCTCCTTCTCTGTGTTTCTTCATTTTCCCAATACTGTGCAAATACAATTCTTGTTGCCGTCAAAACATGCAATATTAAACACAAATTCCCCTTATTATATTTTTCTGGTATTATACCTAACAAAAATATTCCTGGCGTATAATCTATATGCATCTTTAACATTTTTTCTAACCATGTACTGTATTTTTTGGAGTATAAGACAGACCTTTTTCCCCAAAAAAGAGAGTGAAAATCTGGGTGTGTCTTACACTCCGAATGTAGCCCCACCCAGCCTCTCAAACAGAGGTTTCAGAGGCTGAAAAAAGCCTCAGAAAAAAAGCTTCAGAAAAAAAAGCCTCAGAAACAGAGCTTCAGAAGATTCAGAGGCAGAAAAAAAGGGGGAAAAAGCAAGGCACAGAGCTCACAACCAAGGAACCTGTTGCTAAAATTCACCTCTGGAAACAGCTGTTTGGGGGTATTCCGATCCACCCGCCAATCAGCTTTTTTCTTATTTTCCTCCCCAAAAACTAAGGTGCATCTTATACTCTGAAAAATACAGTATGTATTTTTATCCAGTAATTCTTTGCTTTCACACACGTCCACCATATGTGATAGCAAGTGCCCGGTGTCTAGAAATCTTATCTTATATTCTTCATTGCTAAGATACTGGGTCAACTTAACTGGACAAAGACTTTCCTCCTTTAAAAAAGCTCCTTTGTAAGCTGTGTGCAATACAAGATAAAATTACACAAACAGAGCATTCATTCTATATTTGGAGTTTCTGTCTAAAACTGCCTGTTTTTGATGAGGGACAGATGGAAGTTTGATTAACCTGTCGCAGTCATGATTTTGATTCCTTTCGGCCATACTCACAGGGTGGGTGTTGTAGGTAAAATAGGAGTAGGATACGTTTACTGCTTGGAGTTGTTTGTAAAAATTATTTATTAAATTTATGCGCTGCCCCTCTCACTCCCGTTGACTCTAATAAAGGTGGGATAGAGCTAGTCCTCGGCTTACGACCACAATCCAGCCCAACATTTCTGTTACTAAGCGATACATTGGTTTGGTGAGTTTTGTCCCATTTTATGACTTTTCTTGCCATCGCTGTTAAATGAATCGCTAAAGTGGTAGCACAGTTGTTATGTGAATTTGACCCCCATTGACTTGGCTGGTCAGACGGTCACAAAAGGGAATCACGTGACCCCAGGACATTGCGACCATCATAAATATGAGTCCGTTACCAAGTGTCCGAATTTTGATCACACGACCACGGGGTCGCGGCAACAGTTGTAAGGGTGAAAAACAGTCAAAAGTCACTTTTTCCAGGGGTGTTGTAACTTCAAACGGTCACTAAATGAGCTGTTGTTAGTGGGTCACTAAACCAACTGTTGTAAATTGAGGATTACCTGTATCAATAAATAAATATCCTGCAGACCCACCTCCCCACACACACACAGATTAGAAGAGGAAGCCTCTGAAAGAAATGATTAACAAATTAACAGAGTTGGAAGGGACCTTGTAGGTCATGTAGTCCAACCCCCAGCCCAAGCAGGAGACCCTACACCATTTCTGATAAATGGCAGTCCAGTCTCTTCTTGAAAGTCTCAAGTGATGAGAAATAGGGAAGGGGTGGGCGGCATCACCCCTTCCAAGTCAAGAGGGAGCCATCGTCCACATCATGTGGGGCAGGCAGGACCTTCAGCTCAGATGGGAGGTTGAACAACTAGCCTCGTGGTGCAACCAGAACAATCTGGAACTGAACACACTCAAAACCATAGAAATGGTGGTGGACATTAGGAGAAACCCTCCCATACTTCCACCTCTTACAATACTAGACAACACCGTATCAACAGTGGAGACCTTCAAATTTCTAGGTTCTACCATATCACAAGATCTAAAATGGACACCTAACATCAAAAACCTCATCAGAAAAGCACAACAAAGAATGTTCTTTCTGCGCCAACTCAGAAAGCTCAAACTGCCCAAGGAGCTGCTGATAACAGTTCTACAGAGGAATTATTGAGTCTTCATCTGCACCTCCATAACTGTCTGGTTTGACTATGCAACCCAACAAGACAGACATAGACTTCAGAGGATCATTAGAACTGCAGAAAAAACCATGGCTACCAACCTGCCTTCCATGGAGGACCTGGATACTGCACGAGTCAAAAAGAGAGCTGGGAAAATATCTACAGACCCCTCGCATCCTGGACATAAACTGTTTCAACTCCTACCCTCAAAACGACGCTATAGAGCACTGCACACCAGAACAACTAGACACAAGGACAGTTTTTCCCCCACATCCCATAACTCTGCTGAACAACTAATTCCCTCAACACTGTCAAACTATTCACTAAGCCTGCATTACTATTAATCTTCTCATCGTTCCCACCACCCATCTCCTCCCACTTATGACTGTAATTTCGTTGCTTGTATCCTTATGATTTATATAGACTGTTTTTTAATTTGTACCCTATGACTATCATTAAGTGTTGTACCTTATGATTCTTGACGAACGTATCTTTTCTTTTATGTACACTGAGAGCGTAGGTACCAAAGATGAATTCCTTGTATGTCCAATCACATTTGGCCAATAAAGAATTCTATTATCTATCTATTGGTTCAACCTTGGGGTTCGAAAGTGTCGATTGGGGTGTTTTACGTCCAGAGGTCACCTCTCCACCCCTTCCTTGCACCTTACCTCTTGCAGATCTGTTTGATCTTGATCTGACCGTCGGCGGCTGCCTTCCCCAGATCTCACCCAGCCGGGAACGAAGTGACCTTATATAACACAAAGGAGCCGGAGAACAGAGCCAACAATGCAGAAGGTGTGCCTAAGAGAAGCCCTCTCTCATGTGGGGATGACAGAGCCTTACTGCAGAGAAGATCAGAGTGGAATAACAGAGTGGGAAGGGGCCTTGGAGGTCTTCTAGTCTGACCCCCTGCTCAAGCAGGAGATCCTGTACCGTTCTGGACAAATGGCCGTCCAATTGGCTTGAAAACCTCCAGGGATGGATCACCCACAACTTCTGGAGGCAAGCAGTTCCACAGGTTTATTGTTCTGTCAGGAAATTCCTCCTCAGTTCCAGGTTGCTTCTCTCCTTGATTAGTTTCCATCCGTTGCTTCTTATTTTGCTTTCAGGTGCTTTGGGGAACAGGTTGAGGTTGAGTAACATCTCTCAACACCTGTGGAGTAAGATGGGACCTCTCCTTTCTTTTCTGCTTTTCATTTTGGGTCTAAGCCAAGATGAAGCCAGCTTTGGAGACCGGCAACCCATTTTCTCTTAGAAAAGAGCAGATGTTGGGCAGATGATCATTTTCACAAGAAGGTTGTCCTGAATGGGCTTCTTCTCCCATTTTTTCCACCCTTCTTGCAGGACCTGGGTGGAGAGTAATCCAGAAGTGGTCATAGCTTCCACTTCGACCTGGTGATGGGGTGAGGGATCTCTTGTTCCCAATCTTTTTTTCGGGTGAAGTCCCTTTCCGGTCAAACTTAAATCCTCTTGACTTCATGGGTTCACCCATATAGACTTGCTAGAAACTAAAAAAAGCATTTGGATGGGAGACCACCAGGAAAGGGCAGGTCCATCATTTGGGAAGTTGAGAATTGACCCCACTGGAGGACAAGCATAGTGAAGTTAATCTTAAAGGTGCGATTTCAAGAGGCATCAGGGCTGAAGACATTTCACTTCTCATCCAAGAAGCTTCTTCAGCTCTGACTGGATGCTGGGGAATGGAAGGATTTATACAGCTGTTGTCTGCAAGGAGTATAAATCCTTCCATTCCCCTCCATCCAGTCAGAGCTGAAGAAGCTTCTTGGATGAGAAGCGAAACATCTTCAGAGGAAAACCATGATGACGGAAAATCTCCATAGAAATAGGGTGAAGTTAGATTTCTGACCTATTTTTCTGGATAGCATTTCCACTTGATGGGCTTCCTCAACCAGGCGGGCAGGTGAGGAGGGGCTGGGAGGTATCCCTTGATGTGAGTGACATCGAGTTGGCCACGCCCACCCAGTCACATGACCACCTGGCCACGCCCACCCAGCACATCATTAGGCAGATCACATTAGTAGTCCGCGGGATTTAAAATTATGAATTTAGTGGTCCCTGAGGTCCGAAAGGTTGGTGACCCCTGCTATATACCATTTCAGACAAATGGCTGTCCCAACTATTTCTTTAAAACTTCCAGTGATAAAACACCCACAACTTCTGGTGGCAAGCAGTTCCACTGGTTAATTGTTCTCGCTGTCAGGAAGTTTCTCCTTGATTCCCAGTTGTTTCTCTCCTTGGTTAGTTTCCATCTGTTGTTTCTTGTCCTGCCTTCTGGTGCTTTGGAAAATAAATCAACCACAACACAAATCAACCACAATCACAACTTCTTTGTGGCAGCCCCTCAAATATTAGAAGACTGCTGTCATGTCACCTCTAATCCTTCTTTTCATCAGACTAGACATACCCAATTCCTGCAACCGTTCTTCACATTTTTTTTGTCTCCAGCCCTCTAATCATCTCAGTTGCTCTTCTTTGCACTTTTTCCAAAGTCTCAACCTCTTTTTTGTAATGTGGTGTCCAAAACTGGATGCAGGATTCCAGGTGTGGCCTTACTAAAGCCCTGATATCCATCACCAACTCTTTGCCGCCCGTTGCCAAGCCCACCCAGAAGATCAAAGTCAGGAACAACAGTGGCTAATGAAAAGCCAGCCGGTGCCGCACAGGACCGGGACAGACGTCATCTTGACGAGGTGTGGACGCAATTCAGGTCAGTCAATGCCATTAGGGGCACCCAGCCTGGCAGCCAGGTAGATCCTGGCATGTGGAAGCCAAATAGAGGCCAGGTTGCCCCACACCCAAGAAATGGCCTGGCCTTTGTAAAAACCACCCAAAGCTTCACTTGCAGGCTTTACTGACTCTTTTTTCCCCACCCAAGGGCTGCTGAAGTTACTCACTCCAACCCCTTGCCCTGGGTGGGAGTTTAAATAGCCCAGATAGATGGCTGTCCAGGCATTATTTGAACAGACCTGAGAATGGACAACCTGTCTTTACAAGCTGTGACTGTTAGGATCTAGCCATAATCAGGGAAGGAAGAGGAGAGGAGAGGAGAGGAGAGGAGAGGAGAGGAGAGGAGAGGAGAGGAGAGGAGAGGAGAGGAGAGGAGAGGAGAGAAGAGAAGAGAAGAGCAGAGAAGAAAAGAAAAGAGAAGGGTAGAGAAGAAAAGAGAAGAGCAGAGTAGAGCAGAGCAGAGCAGAGCAGAGCAGAGCAGAGCAGAGCAGAGTAGAGTAGAGTAGAGAAGAGAAGAGAAGAGTAGGGAAGAGAAGAGAAGAGCAGAGAAGAGCAAAGAAGAGCAGAGAAGAGAAGTGTAAAGTAGAATAGAGAAGAGTAGAGAAGAGAAGGGAAGGGAAGAGAAGAGAAGAGAAGAGAAGAGAAGAGAAGAGAAGAGAAGAGAAGAGAAGAGAAGAGAAGAGAACAGAAGAGAACAGAAGAGAAGAGAAGAGAGAGGGGAGGGAGGGAGGAGGGGAGGGGAGGATGGACCTCTAAGGTCCATTCCAACTCTGTCATTCTGAGGACTACCTATATTTTATATTCTGATAAACTAATAAAATTTTGAAGCCAACAATAATGACAGGGGAGAAATTATAAATGTAAAATGTTTATAGGACAATGTATAAAATGTATAAAATTAATATTATGCTTGTTAGGAATTATAGCATAAATAAGAGAAAAAGGGACAAGAAGGAAATGAATAGTATAAGGGGAATTGGGGGGAAATGTAAATACTAGAAGATTACCGTTACGAAACAGTTGTAAAAAGGGAACATATACTATGTTCTGTGTTTTGTGTTTGTTATATTGTGTTGTGTTATAAATAAAATAAAAAAAAAACTTTGAAACCACGAAGAAAATCGATCAGCCCATTTTTCCCTTCGGAATGGATCATAAGCCCCTCCCTCTAAAAACCTGCTCTTGAATCTCCGGCTCTGAAGGGGGTACCTTATGCATCAGCCCCGAATGTCCTTCTCCAGCGAGGACCCTCCTCCACCCTCCTTTGGGCCGGAGAGACCATCCCAAGCCATGGAACTTTCACTACTTCTCTTTATTTTCAACCTTCGGCCGCTTAAAACCCTTTTGCAAAAAATCTTCCGCCGGGATTTGGAGACGGGACCGGATCGGGCCTGGAAAGAGTTGCAAGTTTGAGCTCCTGAACATTTGGGTTGGGGGAATCACTCCTTGGCCACGAGGGCGTTCCTGCGTACCATCATGTTCTTCACAGTGGGCTTCATCACGCCAGTCAAGGCCATCCATCGTTTTCCCTTCCGGAGACCTTTGATGTCCGCCAAAGCCTGCATCTGTTGGGCTTCCGCCAAAACATCGGGGATTTGAGGACTGATCAACGGGTGAAGGTCCGTGTACTGGATACAGTGGTAGATCCGCGGCTGAGGAAAGAAAACGTGGTTACACCCGCGTGGTCACTCCTGCTGCAACTTAAACCTCTAAAGCCAAAGGTGCTTTTTTTTTTTTCAAGAGGCAACAAATGGACTTTCTGTTTTTTCTTGGAAGATGTTTGTTAGGATATGGTGTTTGTCTAACGGGTTGTCCAGGCAATATATGTTCTATGACTTTAACATGAATATGTATTCTATGACTTTAAGAAGGACTGCTGAGTCATTGTATCCTGATTGGATAAGCTCTGTTGTAACTGTATTTAAGAAGGGAGCTGAAATGTAGTCATTGATGATCTACCAGCATCGTGTGATGATATGCTACCATTGTGTGTGGATATGCTATCATCGTGGTTGGATATGCTACCATCGTGATCTGTTACCAGCGTGAATGTGCTGCAGTTTATTACCTACTGCTGTTTTGTATGGTAAGAAGACTCTTGTATCACTGGACTGATTTGCATGGCTAAGACTTGGATTGATTAAAGACTATGAGATTGTTTTTCACTACAAAGTAAAAAACTTTGATAAACCAGTTTGTATGTATTTTATTCATCGCTCTCAGCTCCGTTTCCCTGTGCTCAACACTCTGCTGGTTGGTTAACACAACAATATCCTTAACAATGTTTCGCTTCTCGTCCAAGAAGCTTCTTCAGCTCTGATTGGATGGTAGGGAAGGGAAGGATTTATACTTCCAGTCCATCAGGACTAAATTCAGCTGTCCTTCTGCATTTAGAAGACAAAGGCCCCTCTTTTGAAGACAGCAAAGTCCACATTTTGGACAGAGAGGACTGCTGGTTTGAAAGAGGGGTCAAAGACACCATCCGTCTCCAAATTGAACAGTCCACAGTCCAATAGATGAGACTGGGAAAAGATGGTCCTTCAAATCACTTGGTCCAAAGCCCTGTACTGAGCAACCTGGTATATGCAGTACAATGCAGTGAGACATGTGCAGATCTGTACATTGGGGAAACAAAACAGCCACTTCACAAACGCATGGCAGAACATAGGAGAACTAGGACTACATAGGACTAGATTCGGCCATCCTGTTGTACCCTACCGACAGCCAGCAGAGCTGGCAGCAGAGTCGGACAGCAAGGAGGCTGGTGTGGTGCTGCACCAGCTGCCTGTGCAGCTGGCACTCGAGTCGGACAGCGAGGAGGCTGGAGAAGATGTGGTGCCAGAGGCGGGGATTCAGCCAGGGCCTTCAGAACCTCCAGAAGCTCCCTTAAGTGAAGAGGACGAAGAGGAGGCGCCTCTTCTCGATGCACGGGCGCGCAGAGCTGCCAAAAGGCAGGAGTGGCTCCTCAGAAGGAGGTCTCCTCGAGAGTAAGGCTTGGGGCTAATTGGCCACTCCCTTAGCCTATTTAAGGAGGAACGCCGACTGAAGCAATTTGCAGGGAACAACTTAGTTCACATACCTTTGTGTCTTGTCTTGCTTATCTTATCAGCTTCCTGCAAATTGCTTCTGGGCATTCTGCCAACCATAGTAAGCTTTCTGTTGTTATTCTTTGAATTCTTGGTGGCTGTTAATGCAATTAATTAACAGCCATTGTTGTAAAAGACTGGTTTATTCAGTAAACTGAGGTTTGAACGGACTTTGTGTGTGCTGCGTTCTTTGGGGTCCATAGCTGGGGCAGAACAGTTGGAGAGGAACTTGGGCCAGTCCTGGGGGCTGGGGAAAGCTTAGACAAGGGCTCTGCGTTGGAGGCACAGAGAGGCAGAGGAACAGCTGGAGCCTGTCCCCAGTGTGCGCATGCGCAGAGCTGCCAGAAGACAAGAACAACTCAGAAAGCAGGGCCGACTCGGGAGTAAAGCCACACCTTGGAGGTGATTGGCCCCTCCCATAAGAAACAAAAGAGGAGCGGACAGGGAGTGGGCTTTTGCAGGAAACAATTTGTCCGTTCCGTGACTCTGAGAGACTCCGTGCCAAGTTTTGCCTTGTACTGCATTTGGAAACGAGTTATGTGGCAGCCTGCCAAGCGAGATAAGGTCTGTGTTGATAAATATTCCTCTGAAAGACTGTTTGGACAGGCCTTGCTGACTGTGAATGAAAGTAATTCACAGTCGTGTAAATAAAAGTGGTTTTGCCAGGGCCAAGCCTCTGCTTCCTGCTTTTTAAGGGAGCTTAGGTCAGGACACATCCATCTGCATTTAAAAAGACAAAGGCCCCTCTTTTGAAGACAGCAAAGTCCACATTTTGGACAGAGAGGACCACTGGTTTGGAAGAGGGGTCAAATAAGGCCATCTATGTCCAAACTGAACAGCTGTTGTGGCCCCGCCCTCTGAGCCTGTCCCATCGGAGGAAGAAAGCTCCGGGCATGAGGAAGAGGAGTCAGCCAGGCCTCCCTCTCCAGGCCCCTCCCCTCTGGCACTGTCTCAGGTGCCGGCCGAGGGAGAGGAGATTAGCCGGGAGACAGGTGGCTCGGATGAGAGCGAGGGAGAGACATCATTCCTGGACGCACGCCTCCGAAGGCGTGATAAACGATTGCAGCAGCTCAGGAGGTGTGCTAGGGATTAGAACTGAGTCTCTGGACCACACCCTAGAGACTATATAATAGAGGGTGGTGGCCAGTGATCCTTGTGACGAACAAAAGTAAACCTTGGATAGTCACTAAAGCCTCGTCCGGAAACTGCTGAGAGGAATATTATTCTGATTGGACTTTTGTACGCTAAGTATCTTATCTTTCTGTTTTGTGGAAATAAATGCACTTGGCAGACGGTGTGTAAATCGCTGCCAAGTTGGAGATAAAGACCTGGCTGTGTGCCAAAGTGTTTCCTTAACCCTCGGCTGGCTGTGTTTGTGTGTGTGTGTGGACGGGGACAGATCAACAGCCCTCCCGCAACAGAGGGGGAGGGATACGACACCAGCTAACTTCGGTCTACAACACAGTTCTTTCAACAAGACCAAGAAGGCCCTGAGGACACAGGTAAACCTCCAAGTGGCCTCAATGACTCTCTGAAAGGATGCAAATGACCAGCTGTCTGCAAGGAGTATAAATCCTCCCGTTCCCCATGATCCAGTCAGAACTGAAGAAGCTTCTTGGATGAGAAGTGAAACGTCTTCAAAGAAAAACCAAGAAAGTTCAGTTGCCTCTGGATAAAAAGCACCTTTGGGGGAAATGTCTGTAAGAAAACCAAGCTCAGAGAGCTTCAAGAACTCCACGGTTATCCTCCTCCTCCTCCTCAATCCCATTTCTTACTGACACTGATGACAGTACCAAGTTTGGTAATGAAACATCTTCAAGGAAAGGTCCAAGCTCAGAGAGCACTAAAAACACAACAGCTCTCCTCCTCTTCCTCCCACCTTCCTTCTCCTCCTCCTCCTCTTCTTCCTCCTCCTCTTCCCCACAACCCTCTCTCCCTTCTAGCACGGATGATGTCACCTAGTATGGTAACAAAACATCTGCAAAAAAAAAAAACCCAACCAAGATCAGAGAGCACCAAGGATTCCAAAATCCTTCCATTCAGTGACAACAAAACAGAAAACTGTAAACCTTGAAGCAGAAATGATCTCTGGAAGCTTCAGCAGATGGTGGGACCAGGAACATGGGTGAACTCCCCACCCACTCCAGAAGTTGGCTCATGTGAGCTGTGGGCCCTCAAAGAGAAGTTCCGAAGTCTCCACCTTCATTCAAAGCTCCCTTTTCTCTGCTCACCTGGTCCTTGTTGGCCACCGAGGCCTTCACCTCCGGAAGCTGCTTCAGCAAAGGCCGACGGGACTTCTGCTTGTAGGCGTGGCCCAGAATGTCGCTTTTCTGCAGGTGGACAAACAAACCAGGATATGTTACTCATGGCTTACCACATTACCAAAAAAGATGTCGAGACTTTGGAAAAAGTGCAGAGAAGAGCAGCTAAGAGGATTAAAAGCCTGGAGGACTAAAATGTATGAAGAACGGTTCCAGGAATTGAGTATGGCCAGTCTAGAAAAAAAAAGAAGGACTAGGGATGACATGATAGCACACTTCCAACATTTGAGGGGGCTCCTCCAAAGAAGAGGGGGGTCAACCTATTCTCCAAAGCATCAGAGGCTAGGACAAGAAGCAATGGATGGAAACTAACCGAGGAGAGAAGCAATTTGGAACTAAGCAGAAACTTTTCTAAGAGTGAGGACAATTAACCTGTGAAACAGAAGTTGTCTTCAGAAGTTGTGGGTGCTCCATCATTGGAGACTTTTAAGAAGAGATTGGACAGCCATTTGTCTGGAATGGAACGGAACAGAACAGAACAGAACAGAACAGAACAGAACAGAACAGAACAGAGGAGAGAGGAGAGGAGAGGAGAGGAGAGGAGAGGAGAGAGAAAAACATGGAATGGAACGCAATGGAATGGAATTAAATGGAGAATAGAATAGAATAGAATAGAATAGAATAGAATAGAATAGAATAGAATAGAATAGAATAGAATAGAATAGAATAGAATAGAATAGAATAGAATAGAATAGGAGAGAGACAGATAGATTGTTGTGGCTCCGTTGCCTGAGCCTGGGCGATCGACAGATGCAGACTCTGAGAGTGAGGGAGAGGAGTTGGCAAGGCCTCCCTCTCCAGGACCCTCCTCTCTGGCAATGCCTCCGGAGGACACCGAAGGCCAAACGATCGGCTCAGAGCCAAGCACATCCCCGCAGCCACAGGTGGACAGCGACGAAGGAGATAAGTGCTGGCTGGACCCTCGCCAGAGGCGCAGGGAGAAGCGTGCGCAGCAGAGGGGAAGGCGTGCCAGAGATTAGCTGAGTCACTGGACCATACCCCACAGGGTATAAATGTGGGTGTGGTGGCCGGTTCAGTTTGTGACGAGCAAAAACTAGAACTAATCCATGATCTCTGCGTTACTGGACTTTGCCTGCCTTGTCGGACTGCATTTGGACTAATCCTTGTATTGCGGAAACTTTGCCTGCTTTATCGGAATGCTTGCAGTCTAATCTTTGTTTTGTGTGAGTAAAGTCTGAATTGGCAGCTAGCCACTGGGTTGCTGCCAGCTTTATCTTCAAAGAGTTTTGTTGTGTGGCTTATTAATTCCGGGCCGTCTGTGGGGGTGCGTGAGTGGAACAGGGACAGAACACACCAGACAGACAGACAGACAGACAAAAATAGTTAGACAAAGAGAGAGAGAGAGAGAGAGAGAGAGAGAGAGAGAGAGAGAGAGAGAGAGGAGGGAGGGAGGGAGGGAGGGAGAGGGAGAGAGAGGGAGAGAAACTCACCTTCCCAGACTCCTCCCATCTCTGAAAGGAAGCCTCGATTTGCTCGTCGTTATACCGGGTCATCCACGTCTCTTTCTGGATGAGGTCCTGCATCTTCTCCACAGCCTCGATGCTGAGGGAGGACTTGGGACTCACCAAGTCCATCAGAATGGACTGCTGTCTCCTCTGCTGGCTCAGGGTCTTCACAATTTTGCGGGTGCTCCTGGGGGAGACCAAGAAGGAGGGATGAATATGTGCCATGAGCACCTCAAGAAGGTCCCATACAATTTAGAACATTGAATCCTAGGGCCGGAAGGGACCTCAGAGGTCTTCTAATCCAACCTCTCTGCTCAAGGCAGGAGACATTATAACATCCCAGTCATTTGGTGGTCCAATCTCTTCTTTAAAACCTCCAGCAATGGAACATCCACAGCTTCTGGAGGTTCCACTGAATAACAGAATAACAGAGTTGGAAGGTACCATGGAGATCATCTAGTCCAACCCCCTGCCCAAGCAAGGGACCCTACACCACTCCAGACAAATGGTTATCCAACATCTTCTTAAAAACTTCCAGTGTTGGAGCATTCACAACTTCTGGAGGCAAGTTGTTCCACTGATTAATTGTCCTCACTGTTAGGAAATTTCTCCTTAGTTCTAGGTAGCTTCTCTCCTTGATGAGTTTCCACCCATTGCTTCTTGTTCTACCCTCAGGTGCTTTGGAGAATAGCTTGACTCCCTCTTCTTTGAGGCAGCCCCTGAGATATCGGAAGACTGCTATCCTGTCTCCCCTGGTCCTTCTTTTCATCAGACTAGACATTCTCAGTTCCTGCAACCGTTCTTCGTATGTTTTCAGCCTCCAGTCCCCTAATCCTCTTGGTTGCTCTTCTCTGCACTCTTTCTAGAGTCTCCACATCTTTTTTACATCTTGGCGACCAAAACTGAATGCATATTCCAAGTGTGGCCTCACCAAGACCTTATAAAGCGGTATTAACACTTCAGGTGATCTTGATTCCATCCCTCTGTTGATGCAGCCCAGAACTGTGTTGGCTTTTTTGGCAGTTGCTGCACACGGCTGGCTCCTATCTAAATGGTTGTCCACTAGGACTCCAAGATCCCTCTCACAGTCACCACTATTGAGCAAGGTACCACCTATTCTATACTTCTACATTATATACTTGTGCATTATGGGCCAAGTAGTCCATTTACTCACTCCCAGTGAGGTTGCCGGCCCTCATTGAGAACCTTGAGGGTGTGTAGAGATGCCACATGACGGATTTCCTCGGGGACCTCTGCTGGAATTAAGTGTGATATTCCCAGATTCCATAACGACTGTCCGAAGGTCCCTAAGAGTCAACCCAGAAATAAACTTTTTTTTTTTTTTGAGTTTAATATTTTTATTGGGTTATAGAATAAAATAAGATACACAATACAAAAAATAAATTGGAAAAGGGTGGGGAGGAAAAGGGGGAAGAGAAGTGAGGGAGGAGAAGGAAAGAAGAAAAGGAGCATGGATAGCTCAGCAGACTAAAGCATTGTAATTTAACTCCAGCTGCCTGCAATTACTGCAAGTTCGAATCTCGCCAAGGCTCAAGGTTGACTCAGCCTTCCATCCTTTCTAAGGTAGGTAAATTGAGGACCCAGTTGTGGGGGCAATTAAGCTGACTTCGTATAAAATATACAAAAGTATGAAGGCTATTGCTTAACACATTGTAAGCCGCCCTGAGTCTCGGAGAAGGGCGGCATATAAATCAAATTTAAAAAAAGAAGAGGAGGAGGAGGAGGAGGAGGAGGAGGAGGAGGAGGAGGAGGAGGAGGAGGAGGAGGAGGAGGAGGAGGAGGAGGAAGCAGAAGGAGCGGGAGGAGGGGGAGGGGGAGGAGAAGGAAAGAAGAAAAGGAGCCCTGGTAGCGCAGCAGACTAAAGCACTGTTATTAACACCAGCTGCCTGCAATTACTGCAGGTTCGAATCTTGCCAGGCTCAAGGTTGACTCAGCCTTCCATCCTTTCTAAGGTAGGTGAAATGAGGACCCAGTTTGTGGGGGCAATAAGCTGACTTTGTATAAATATACAAAAGGATGAAGGCTATTGCTTAACGCATTGGAAGCCGCCCTGAGTCTCCGGAGAAGGGCGGCATATAAATCAAATTTTAAAAAAAAATTCTGTAAGGGTCTCCTGCTTGAGTAGGGGGCTGGACTAGATGACCTCCAAGGTCCCTTCCACCTCTTGTTATTCTGTAATTCAGAATGGTAGTACAGTGGTCTAAAGCACCCTGTTATTAAGACCAGCTGCCTGCAATTACTGCGGATTCGAATCTCTCCAAGGCTCAAGGTTGACTCAGCCTTCCATCCTTTCTAAGGTAGGTAAAATGAGGACCCGGATTGTGGGGGGCAATAAGCTGACTTTGTATAAAACATACAAAAGAATGAAGGCTATTGCTTAACGCACTGTAAGCCGCCCTGAGTCTCCAGAGAAGGGCGGCATATAAATCAAATTAAAAAAAGAAAAAAAGAAAAGGAACACTGACTTCCGATTCTCTCTGTTGCAGTAAACTAAGGCATTACCATCAAATCACAACTTTTTGCTTTTTCGTAATAATATGAACCAGCCGTTTCTGTAAAGATCTATCAATCTACTTGGTAAAACCCAAAATCAAACTCTCATTCTGTTCCACTTCAAGCACCAAATGGAAACAAAAGTACTTTTATATTCTTTTCTTTAATCAAAGGAGTCCATTTTGCCATTTCAGCCGACTCCATCAGCTTCTGCAGCCATTCGTCCGTGATAGGAATCGAAGTCTCCTTCCATTTTGGGGCATGCAACAGCCTTGGCTGCCGTCAACATATAAAATAACGAAGTGCCAAATTTTTTTCTCCAGTTCTTTTTTCATCAAGCCCAAAAGGAAAAGTTCTGGTTTCATTTTTATCTCCATGTTCAAAAATTTTGTATTAAAATATGAATCATACTCCAATTTTTATTTTTATTTTTTTGCTTTATCGCATGTCCACTCTTCTTTACTCTTACAGATTAAAAGGGACCTTGTAGGTCATCTAGTCTAACCCCAAACCCCCTACCTCGCCCAAGCAGGAGACCTTACACCATTCCTGACAGATGGCAGCTTGGTGGTTTTCTTGCAGATGTTTCATGGCCCAACTAGGGAACATCATCGGTGCTAGAAGGAACTGAGGTTTTGCAGAAGGAAAGAGGAGGAAGAGGAGAAGACTCTGTGAATGACCCAGATTGGATCCTGTAACATTATCCTGGGACGTGTCTATTTGCCTTCATTCAGGAGGAGGACTGTTGGAGTCCTTGGTGCTCTCTGAGCTTGGTGCTTTTCTTGCAGATGTTCCATGACCCAACTAGGTAGCATCATCAGTGCTAGAAGGGAGTGGGGTTTACAGAGAGGAGGAGGAAGAGGAGGAAGAGGAGGAGGAGGAGGGGGACTGTAGGGTCCTTGGTGCTCTTTGAGCTTGGTGGTTTTCTTGCAGATGTTTCATGGCCCAATTAGGGAACATCATCGGTGCTAGAAGGAACTGAGGTTTGCAGAAAGGAAAGGAAAGAGGAGGAAGACTCTGTGAATGACCCAGATTGGATCCTGTAACATTATCCTGGGACGTGTCTATTTGCCTTCATTCAGGAGGAGGACTGTTGAGTCCTTGGTGCTCTCTGAGCTTGGTGCTTTTCTTGCAGATGTTCCATGACCCAACTAGGGAACCTCATCAGTGCTAGAAGAGAGTGGGGTTTGCAGAGAGGAGGAGGAGGAGGAGGAGGAGGAGGAGGAGGAGGAGACCACTGTGGGTCTTGGGTGCTCTCTGAGTGTGATTGTTTTCTTGTTGACATTTCATGTCCCAACTAGACAACATTATCAGTGTGAGAAGGATTGGTATTTATAGGGAGGAGAAGGGGGAGGGGAGGAGAGGGGGGAGGAGGAGGAGGAGGAGGAGGAGGAGGAGAAGAAGAAGAAGAAGAAGAAGAAGAAGAAGAAGAAGAAGAAGAAGGAAGAAAAGAGAAGAAGAAGAAGAAGAAGAAGAAGAAGAAGAAGAAGAAGAAGAAGAAGAAGAAGAAGAAGAAGAAAAGGAGGAGGAGGAGGAGGAGGAGGAGGAAGCAATACATAACACATAACAGCAATACATAACACATTTAATGATAGGTAGAGCCAAGGACTTACTAACAGCAACCCAGCCAAGATGCACCAGCTAGGAGAATGCTCCTTGGGGGGAGGGGGGAAACCCCTTTTCTCACCCCTCCCCCAGCCCACCCGAGCTAGCTCCCCCACTTCCCATCCAAGACCCATGAAAATGCCTTCCTTACCCATGTGTCTTCCGGTCAAGAGCCAGAGTTTAATGGTGCAGTCTTGGCTGGCTGTGAGGACAGCTTTGAACTTTTCCACGTATCGGAGGCTGATCACATTTTTTAGGTGACCCCGCCAAGAACTCAGGCAGACGGGAGGGATCAGGTTGGTGACCCAGCCTTCGTATTCCTGCGGGGAAAGAGAGAAGCCGGAAGGCATTGTGGGAAAGCAGAACCATCCAGGAAACCTTGGACGAAAGGAGAAAAAAATATGAGACGATGCAACCGTCGTCAATACCGGTCCGTCCTCAACTTACGACGGTTCGCTTAGTGGCCATTGGAAGTTGCAACAGCGCTCAAGGCTAGCAAAGGTGTTCAAAAAACACATCTGCCAAATGCTGGAAATGCAACCAGATACCGGGTTCTTACTATCACATGTGGTGGAACTGCCCAAAGGCAAAAAAAAATATTTGGGCAAAATAGAGGGCTGAATCCCACCACTGGTGACATGATAGCAGGGTTCCAATATTTGAGGGGCTGGCCCAAAGGAAGAGGGAGTCAAGCTATTGTCTGAAATACCTGAAGGGCAGGACAAGAAGCAATGGGTGGAAACTAATCAAGGAGAGAAGCAACCTAGAACTAAGGAGAAATTTCCTGACGGTGAGAACAATTAACCAGTGGAACAACTTGCCTCATGAAGTTGTAAATGCTCCAATACTGGAGGTTTTTAAGAAGAAATTGGATAGCCATTTGTCTAGAATGGTATAGGGTTTCCTGCCTGAGCAGGGGGTTGGACTAGAAGACCTCCAAGGTCCCTCCCAACTCCTCTGTTATTCTGCTAACCTGCTGGATTGCTCTGTCGTCTGAAAAACTTGAAGCAATTCTGCAGTAATCTGGGATTAAGTCACAGAAGGCGTTCCTCTTGGGTAGAAATTCCTCACCCAGATCTAATCTGGAATCTTGTACTTCCGGTCCTGTGCAGTAATCCATGATGTCCCAGATCTGGAAAAAAAGGACAGGATGTGGAGCTAAATTCAATTCTGGTCAATTTTTCACTTCCTTACATTTTCCCAGGCATTGTCCCAGCCATGAATTCAAGTCTTTCTTGGAACTGTTGAGTTGTGTTGTAGACTGGAGATAGATCAGGGCTGAAATCCAGCAGGTTCTGACAGGTTCTGGAGAACCGGTAGCGGAAATCTTGAGCAGTTCAGAGAACCGGCAAATACCACCTCTGGCTGGCCCCAGAGTGGGGTGGGAATGGGGATTTTGCAGTATCCTTCCCATGCCACACCCATGCCATGCCCACCAAGCCATGCCCACAGAACCGGTAGTAAAAAAACTTTGGATTTCACTACTGAGATAGATGATGTCATATCCCTCCCCTTCTGTCGAGGGAGGGGCTGTTCAATTTGGACATAGGTGGCCTCTTTGACCCCTCTATCAAACCAGCAATCCCCTCTATCCAAAATGTGACCTTTGCTGTCTTCAAATGAGTGGTCTTTGTCTTCTAAATGCAGATGGACAACCAAATCTAATTCTGATCGGTTTTTCTCTTATGTTCTGCCATGCGTTTGTGAAGTGGCTGTTTTGTTTCCCCCAATATACAGATCTACACATATCTCATTGCATTGTACTGCATATACCACGTTGCTCAGTTTGTGTCTGGGTGTTTTTTCCTTGGGGGTACACAGTACAATGCAGTGAGACATGTGCAGCAGGGGTGGGTTCTAAAATTTTTTACTACCGGTTCTGTGGGCGTGGCTTATTTTGTGGGCGTGGCTTGATGGTCATGTGACAATTCTTTAGGATTTAGCAGAGGTACTGGTCTACCAGGCTTTTAATTGCTTGCGGAGCTGTACTGGTCTACTCATTTGTTTTTGGAGGTTCCGGTCTACCACCACACTGCCTTTTAACACGTCATATCTGTTAAGGATATTGTTGTTGTGTTACCAACCAGCAGAGTAAATGCACAAGGAAACATTGCTGAGAGCAATGAATAAGAGTTATGCAAACTGGTTTATCAAAAGCTTACTTTATAGTAGAAAAACAGTCTCATAGTCTTTAAACAAATTCCAAGTCTTTGCCAGTTAAATCAGTCTAGTAGTTACAGAATCTTCTTACTCAACAAACAGTAGTTGCTTAGAATAACAAACTCACTCTGGTTCACAAACCACGATGGTTGCAGATCCATCCAATGATGATTAGCAGATATCAACTCCTCTCAATGGTAGCTTATCATATCAGCTCCATACACAATGGCAGCATATCATAGCAGCTTCATCATCAAACTGAATACGTTACAATACTTGCTTAAATACTCTCACAACCAGTCATTACCTAATTACAGCATGACTCAGCATTAAAGTCACATAATACATTTACAGATTAAAGTTACAGTACACTTATATTACCTGGACAACTGTTAGGCTCAAACCATATCCTAACAATATCATCACCACTACCGGTTCGGCGGAACCGGGAGGAACCCACCACTGATGTGCAGATCTGAAGAAGGCTCTATGCCCACTTCCACCACTCAGGTGACCCTGAGGACACAGATAAACCTCCAAGTGGCCTCAACGACCTTCTAAAAGGATGTAAATGGCCAGCTGCCTGCAAGGAGTAGAAATCCTTCCCTTCTCCACCATCCAGCCAGAGCTGAAGAAGCTTCTTGGATGAGAAGTGAAACGTCTTCAAAAGGAAAAAACAAGTCCTGTTGCTTCTTGAAAAAAAGGACCTTTGGGACAACCTGGATGATGGACAATCTCCATAGACCACTCCTTCCACACTTTTGCTTTCCACACTCAGTACAGGTAAGTCCTCAAATTACAACGGAGCAGAGTTTCCATTGCCAAGTCAGGCGCTTGTTAAGGAAATCACGCCTGATTTTGCGATCCTTGCTTGCTGTGGATCATGCAGTCAATAAGTGAATCTGGCTTGCCCCGTTGACTTTGTCGGTGCAAATGGGGATCACGCGACCCAGGGATGCTACAACCGTCGTAAATCCATGCCGGCTGCCAATTGCTGGATTTTAATTACATAACCCTGAGGTCGCTTCAATGGTTGTAAGTATGAGGACCTTTTTTAAGCCACTTTTTTCAGTGCTGTTGCAATTTCTAACCGTCGCTAAGTGAATGACTGTACGTCAAGGACAGTGGTGGGCTTCAAAAATTTTTACTACCGGTTCTGTGGGCGTGGCTTGGTGGGCGTGGCATGGTGGCATGGCAGGGGAAGGATATTGCAAAATCTCCATTCCCACCTCACTCCAGGAGAAGGATATTGTAAAATCCCCATTCCCTCCCCACTCCAGGGGAAGGATACTGCAAAATTTCCATTCCCTCCCCACTCCAGGGGAAGGATATTGCAAAATCTCCATTCCCTCCCCACTCCAGGGGAAGGATATTGCAAAATCTCCATTCCCTCCCCACTCCAGGGGAAGGATACTGCAAAATCCCCATTCCCTTCCCACTCCAGGGGAAGGTTACTGCAAAATCTCCATTTCCCCCCACTCCAGGGCGAGGATACTGCAAAATCTCCATTCCCACCCCACTCCAGGGGAAGGATACTATAAAATCTCCATTTCCTCCCGATCAGCTGGGACTCAGGAGGGAGAGAATAGATGGGGGTGGGGCCAGTCAGAATTTTTACTACCGGTTCTCCGAACTACTCAAAATTTCTGCTACCGGTTCTCCAGAACTGGTCAGAACCTGCTGAAACCCATCTCTGGTCAAGGATTAACTGCATTGTCTCCATTAAAACAAATCTTTGGCACTGTGTCAAAACCAAATCATTTCCAAGTCAAGACTCAAGGAACAGTTTTTGGATTATACAGGGAGTCCTCGATTTACAATCATTTCACTTAGTGACCGTTTGAAGTGACCATGGCGCTGAAAAAAGGTGACTTACGACCGTTTTTCACGCTTACGACCATTGCAGCATCCCCGTAGTCACATGATCCAAATTTGGACATTTGGCAACTGGCTTTGTATTTACGACGGTCGGAGTGTCTTGGGGGTCAGGTGATTCCCTTTTGCGACCTTCCGACCAGCAAAGTCGATGCGGAAGCCGGATTCAATTAACAGCCCTGTTAATCGCTTAACAACTGCGGCAAGGGAGGCCGTAAAATGAGACCATGCTCACTTGCTTAGTAAAAGGAAATGTGGGAGTCAACTGCAGTGGTGGGATTCAAATAATTTAACAACCGGTTCTCTGCCCTAATGACGGGCTGGATGGGCGTGGCCATGGTGGGCGTGGCCATGGGGTGTGATAGGCAGCACTCGGCCTCCTGCACCCCCCTGGGAGCAAAAACGGGCGCGGGGAGGCGCACCGCCCCCCCCAATGCCCTGTTTTGGGCCTAGTAGGCCTCCCTGCAGCCTCCTGGGAGCAAAAACGGACACGTGGGGACTCCTGGAAGGGACGGGGAGGGACTAGGCCAGTAATTTAACAACCGGCTCACTCAAATTAGCCCGAACCGGCTGAATCCCATGACTGGTTAACTGTGGTCGTAGGACTAGCTATAACTGCTTGGTCTTGTCTCTTGGTTCTCAATTCAGAACAATTTTGACTTTGGGAGAATTGAAATTGATGCCTTAGCTGGCAGTTTCCCTGGAATAACATGTCTTTTCAATCTACTTCGGCAATCCATCAGCACCTGTCCGTAAATATAATGCGTAGATAATACCTCCTTGTCCTAAAAATACATTATAGTCATCAATTCCTAGATTGCCGGTTGGAAGAGTGACAAGCAAATTGAGATATATTGGCTTTTCTAGTAATAGTGCCTGTATTTACTCATATAGGTTGGCAGGTTGTGAGAAAATGGGAAGCTTTACATAACACCCTTTCTTTATTAATGCTGGTGCAGATTTATGGTCCACTTTCCCAAGGACATAAAATGAGACAAAACGGCAAGATGTAACTTCACAGGGTGTCACTTTCAGAAACAACACGGACAGTTTAATTAAAGTGAGGAAGTTTTTAGACCGAATCCCTCTTTCATGCTCTTCAAACATAAAGAGGGGAGGAGGAGGAGGAGGAGAAGGAGAGGAAAAGGAGAGAAGGAAGGGATAAGAAGAGGAGGAGGAGGAGGAGAAAGAGAAGGAAATGCCATCAAATACCAGGATCTTATTATCAAATGTGGTGGACATGCTCAGAAGCTAGAGACTATTGGAGCAGAATTAAGACATGGTTTTAAAAAAATGATCCAACAACACCTTGATTTAAAACCTGAGCTTTAGAAAATTAGTAAAGAAAATATATACTTGATTATACATATAATAACTGCAGCAAGGATAGCATTTGCGCAAAGGTGGAAAGCAGAGATAATCCCTTTAGAAGGGGAAGTAATTAAAAAAATCTTAGATTGTGCAGAAATGAACAGATTAACTTTGATGATTAAAGAGAGAGAGGATACGGATTATTATAAGACATGGGGGAAATTTTATGATTGGTTAGAAAAGAGATATAGATAAAGATTGTGATAATTAAATAAGGAGAATGTTATATTAAATGTATTGTAATTTGAGGAAAATATTGCAACAGAGAAATGGAAATTATCAAGGAAGAAATGAAGATAGGAAGAGTAATAAAAAGAAGACGAAGTCACAGAAGAAATACCGAGAAGACACATGGAAGGATGGATGTATTATGTGTTTGTTTGTTTAAAAAAAAACATAAAGGGGGGGGGAGGAGGAGAAAGAGAAGGAGAAGAGGAGAAAAACAGGAGGAGGAGGAGACAAAGAGAAGAAGCAGAAGAAGCAGAAGCAGGAGGAGGAGAGAGGGAAAAGGAGAGGAGGAGGAAGAGGGAAGAGAAGAGAGGAGAGGAGAGGAGAGGAGAGGAGAGGAGAGGAGAGGAGAAGAGAAGAGAAGAGAAGAGAAGAGAAGAGAAGAGAAGAGAAGAGAAGAGAAGAGAAGAGAAGAGA
>NW_026844040.1:848739-873739 GCF_029531705.1 Pantherophis guttatus | reverse complement strand
AACCTGGAAATAAGGAGGAATTTTCTGACAGTGAGAACAATCAACCAATGGGACAGAAGTTGCCTTCAGAAGTTGTGGGAGCTTCATCCCTGGAAGCTTTCAAGAAGAGATTGGATCAGAAATGGTGTAGGGTCTCTCCTGCTTGGGCGGGGGGCTGGACTAGATGACCTCCAAGGTCCCTTCCTTCCAACTATTAATCTGTTAAAATCCTTCTTTTGTCTGGGTTGTTGGTCAAGTCAGCTTTTAGCAAAACCCACAATTACAGCTTCTTCCGCCAGACTTCAATGATGGGTAAAACAGCCCAGTAAAATTGTAGGACACACAACTCAACCTTCCCTAAAAGCCATGTTAAATGGCCATTGCCCTGCGGAGAGGAGAATAAATTTCTTTGACAAAATGTTTCTCTAAAAAAAACAACATTTTGTTGGAGAAAGATGCTACCCCCGGAGCAATATTATTGGATGACTGTTTCGATAACAGATTAGCTGCGTGGAAAAAAAATATGCAGAAAGACTCCAGATATTACAGTTAAGAATGATAGATCTTTACGGGTGCTTCGGCGAGAAATGAAAAACAGCCACGCTGCTAATCTCTAATTTTTGCAGAGAGCTTGCAAAAAGGACGAAAGTAAAATCTTAAACTAGGGAGGAAACGTGCAGAGGTAGCTCTTCAAGACACAGAGCATCCAAAATTGCTATTATAAATTACAAGGGCTGCATAAAAAGAGGGATAGAATCAAAATCACGTGAAATGTTAATACCACTTTATAATGCCTTGGTAAGGCCACACTTGGAATATTGCATTCAGTTTTGGTTGCCACGATGTAAAAAAGATGTGGAGACTCTTAGAAAGAGTGCAGAGAAGAGCAACAAAGATGATGAGGGGACTGGAGGCTAAAAGATATGAAGAACGGTTGCAGGAACTGAAAAGAAGGACTAAGGAAGACATGATAGCAGTGTTCCAATATCTCAGGGGCTGCCACAAAGAAGAGGGAGTCAAGCTATTCTCCAAAGCACCTGAGGGCAGGACAAGAAGCAATGGGTGGAAACTCATCAAAATTTCCTGACAGTGGGAACAATTAATCAGTGGAACAACTTGCCTGCAGAAGTTGTGAATGCTCCAACATTGGAGATTTTTAAGATGATGTTGGATAACCATTTGTCTGAAGTGGTGTAGGGTTTCCTGCCTAAGCAGGGGGTTGGACTAGAAGACCTCCAAGGTCCCTTCCAACTCTGTTATTCTATTCTATTCTATTCTATTCTATTCTATTCTATTCTATTCTATTCTATTCTATTCTAAATACAAAATGGCTCTTTCTTTTGAGATGTGGAGCGTTGACAGCAGATGGACTTTCAAGAACCTGAGTCAAAAGTCAATCAAGCATATTTGAAGATGGCCAGATTTGAATTTTGCTGCTTTGGGATGTCAAAAATCTGGACTTTTCTGGGTTAATCAGGAGATGCTGGGTTCTTCTTGCTTGTAAACAACAGAAGTTGTAAGGTTCTGGTCATTTTTATGCCTAGATACCCTTCTGAGAGTCAATCATCAGCCGGGACTTAGTGTAAATCAGTGGGGTTTTTTTTTAAAGTTGGTCCCTTCAAGAGGTGTGGACTTCAATTCCCAGAATTTCCCAGCCAGCCATGAGAAGGAGGAGGAAGAGGAAGGCAGGAGGAGGAGGAGGAGGAGAACTGTGGGGTCCTTGGTGATTTCTGAGCTTGATGGTTTTCTTGTAGCTGTTTCATGACCCAAACTAGGTAGCATCATCAGTGTTAGAAAGGAGCGGGCTTTGTAGAGAAGAAGAGGACAAGGAGAATGGGGGGGGAGGAGGAGGAGAAGGAGGAAGAGGAGGAAATGGAAGAGGAAGAGGAGGGGGATTGTGGGGTCCTTGGTGGTCTCTGAGCTTGATGGTTTCCTTGTAGATGTTTCATTACCAAACTATGTAACTGCATCAGTGCTGATGACATATTTCCATCACATGTCCAGCATTCTGTGTGCAACTAACAAAAAGACCCCTGTAGCAACTCCCAGTGTCAACTACTCTCTGAGGAGCTGGTAGAATAAGTTGAGAAGATCTGATGGGAACAGGAGAAGGGGGTCTCTTTGAGTAAGTGTTTTCAGTAACAAGGAGCACCTTTGATTAATGTTTCTAGCTAACTAAGTAAGAACGCAGATTCTGATAAGAACTGGATCCAAATAACCAGAGATGAGAACTGCCTATTAAGTTGACCTTTTTGAACTTGGAAGTTGAGTTCTCAGGTTATTAAACTCATTTTAATGTGGGAAACACGCCTCCTGGATTTGTAATTAGGCATTAACAAGATCATGCTAAGAAAATTATGGCCTGATATAAATTATTACATGGTACATCAGAGGTGAAATCCAGCAGGTTCTGACAGGTTCTGGAGAACCGGTAGTGGAAATTTTGAGCAGTTCAGAGAACCGGCAAATGCCACCTCTGGCTGGCCCCAGGAGTGGGGAGGGAATGGGGATTTTGCAGTATCTTTCCCCAGGAGTGGGGTGGGAATGGAGATTTTGCAGTATCCTTCCCATCCCATGCCCACCAAGCCACACCCACAGGACCGGTAGTAAAAAAATTGGATTTCACCACTGTGGTACATGTATAGTTTCTGGCCATGTTCTCTAGATGCTTGATGACTCAAGTGATGTTGGCCAACTGGAGAACACATTCAAAACCCAACTGAACTGCATATAAAATGATTCCTCCCCTTTATAAGGATCTTCTTACAGTGGTGCAGTGGCCTAGAGGTGGAGCTCTCGCCTCACAATCAGGAGGCTGTGAGTTTGATCCTAGATAGCGGCAGATATTTCTCTCTCTGGGCACGATGAGAATATATCTGCTGCGAACTCTGCATTGGAGATAGGAAGGGCATCCGGCCAGTAAACACTCAACAGCTCCATTCAGTTGCCCAGAGTCCACCCCGTTGTAAGGGATTACGGGGTCATAAAAAGACAATAAGGATCATCTCCCCTTGAAACTATGGGAGATCTATCTTCTTACTTAAGCATAAATAAAAAGATATTAATCTACCTCTCTAGCTCAGATGCTATTTTAGCAGAAAGGACACCAGGCTAAAAACCTTTCTGTGGTTTATGGCTCACTCATCCATCCGTAGGCAGAGTTGGAAGGGACCTTGTAGGTCATCTAGTCCAACCCCCCAACCAAGTGGGAGACCCTACACCATTTCTGACAGAGGGCAGTCCAGTCTTTTCTTGAAAGCCTCCAGTGATGAAGCTCCCACAACTTCTGAAGGCAACTTCTGTTCCGTCAGTTGATTGTTCTCACTGTCAGAAAATTCCTCCTTATTTCCAGGTTGAATCTCTCCTTGATCAGCTTCCATCCCTTATTCTACATCTGGCCCTCAAAGGTGCTTTGGAGAATAGCTTGACCCCCTTCCTCCTCTCTGGGGCAGCCCCTCAAATATTGGAAGACTGTCTCCCGTGGTCCTTCTCTTCACTAGACTAGCCAGGCCCAGTTCCTGCAACCGTTCATCGTATGTTTTAGCCTCCAGTCCCCTCATCCTCTTGGTTGCTCTTCTCTGCACTTTTTCTAGAGTCTCAACATCTTTTTTTATAGTGTGGGGACCAAAACTGGATGCAGGACTCTAGGTGTGGTCTTAGTAAGGCTTCATAGAGTGGTATTAGTACCTCCCTTGATCTGAATTGTATCTCCTTGTTAATGCAGTTTAGGATTGCATTGGCTTTTTTGGCTGCCACCGCACACAGTTGGCTCCTATTTAGCTGGTTGTCCACTAGGACTCCAAGGTCCCTCTCACAGTCACTGCTATTAAGCCTGGTTTCTCCCAATCTGTATGTGTATAGTGTATATGTGTATATATGCTTCCAAACTCTTGGTTGAAAACAAAGGTCTCACCCAGGATCACACAAAGACACCCAACACTTTGCCCTTCTTCAAAGACCCATCCAATGCTTTTCTCGGCCTCCACATCTACCCTATGGATTGAGGGGACCCTAATTTGAACCCTGACCTTCTCTACGGATCGTTGGGAAGCCTTGATCTCTTCTTGCCATGACAGGCTCTCCCTCCTCAAGGAGCTCTCCACCACGGCCGGGACATGGAGAAGGTTGCTACTCTTCATTTTGTCCTTGGAGCTCCAAGCTGCCTGTCAAGACACGAGATCCAAGGTTTATGGAGATTCTCTGGTTGTGCCAAAGGTGCTTTTTTCAGGAGGCAACTGGACTTTGCTTTTCCTTGAAGACGTTTCGCTTCTCATCCAAGGAGCTTCTTCAGTTCTGACTGGATGGAGGGGAAGGGAAGGATTTATATTCTTTGCAGTCATCTGGTCATTAGTGCTCTCTCTGAGTCATTGAGGCCACTTGGGGGTTTATCTGTATGCTGTATCCAAGTGGCCTCAATGATTCTCAGAAAGAGAGTGCTAAAGTCCAGCGAACTGGAAAGAATATAAATCCTTCCATTCCCCTCCAGCCAGTCAGAACTGAAGAAGCTTCTTGAATGAGAACCGAATAGTCTTCAAGGAAAACAAAAAAACCCAAGATCACATGCAGTGACCCCAGATCACATGCAGTATCATACCCCTTGCCTCCCCTTCTTCAAAGATCCATCCATTGCTCTTCTCGGCCTCCACATAGGATTGAAGAGACCATAATTTAAAATATCCTTTGCAACCTGCTTGGTGATTAGTTATTCTGTTCTATTTTGTAATGTATTCTGTCCTGTCCTGTCCTGTCCTGTCCTGTTCTGTTCTGTTCTAATCCATTGTTCTGTTCTGCAATCTATTCTGTTTTTTATTCGATTCTGTTTTGTAATCTATTCTATTCTGTATTTTTTTTCTTTTCTATTCTGTTCTAATCTATTCTGTTGTTCTGTTCTGTTCTATAATCTAGTCTACTTTATTCTGTAATCTATTGTTCTGTATTCTATTCTATTTTGTAATCTATTCTGCTGTTCTGTTCTTCTGTTCTTCTATTCTATTCTGTTCTGTTCTGTTCTGCTCTGCTCTGCTCTGCTCTGCTCTATTCTATTCTATTCTTGTTCTGTTCTGTTCTGTTCTGTTCTATAACCTATTCTACTTTACTCTGTAATCTATTGTTCTGTATTCTATTCTATTTTATAATCTATTCTGGTGTTCTGTTCTCCCATTCTGTTCTGTTCTATTTTATTCTCTTCTATCATTCTGTTCTCTAGTCTAGTCTAGTCTGTAAGAGTTGTGTTTGAAAAAAGAATCCCTGTCCAATTTAGGCAGAAGAGAAGAACGCAAAGCTTTCGCGCTCTCTCCTGTAGGGTTAATTCATCGCTCAATCTATTTATTTATTTATTTATTTATTTATTTATTTATTTATTTGTCATATTTCTATGCCGCCCACTCTCCGAGGACTCTGGGCGGCTTACACCAAAGACAGTCTACTAAATAGCATATTGCCCCCAACAATCTGGGTCCTCATTTTACCCACCTCGGAAGGATGGAAGGCTGAGTCAACCTTGAGCCACACAATCTATGACACACACCCAAATTGTGGGAGATGTTTCAGCCCCACGTTCCAGGAAGGAAAAACCACAAACCCCCCCCACAACGGGGCAACATGAGAGAAGCTGAACGCAATTCCAGGAGTCACCCCAAGAGCTCTCCACACAGGTCTCCTGGTTTTAACATCAGCCAGGAGCCCAAGAAGGCTCAAGTCCAGGTCCTTCCTCCATCTCTATCTCCATCATCTCCATCTCCATCGATCTTCCAGGACCACCCATACCTGGGGCTTCGTGGTCTGGCTTCCAAACACAGCTGAAGAGGGGCGCTTGGGGGGACCAGAAGGTGCGACGAGGGTTTTCGCGCTGGTGGGCCGCACAGGGTGGGCTGAGGTTGAGGTGGTCTGTAACCTTGGATAGGCCCAGTACTTCTTCTCATTCTCACTTGGCTGGGTCTCCACCTTCTTGGCCTCAGCACTCTGGTGAGGGGGCTCTGCACTCATGGCGAACTCCTAAGTTGAGAAACGAGACGGTCTCATTTCGAAGACCGATAAAAGCTCCAGAAAAGATATTTGATGCAACAGCTGTTTCAGGAAGTTTAATCGTAAGAAAGACACCCAATAAGCCATCATTATAAGTACATACTGTATCTACATAGGATAGGAACCGGAAATATCTCACAGGAGCAGCTGAAGGCAGCTTCTCGAGAGGCAGGGAATGCATCTCAGACTAATCCTGCCAACACAGCAGACATAACTTCTGTAACATCTTCCCTTTTCATATTAAGACAACTAACACACAATAAAACAGTCTAAAACCTTATTAAAACATTATAAACCCTTATTAAACCTTACAAACCTTATAAAACATTGTGAAACATGCAAAGTTCCGATGCAAGCAACTATAACATCTTCCCCTTTCATATTAAGACAACTATCACATATTAAAACAATCTAAAACATTGTAAAAAAGTTCAATTGTAAAAGGGAACAATATCAATAACTTTCTACAAATTAAGTCTGTCAGGGGGTCGCGAACATCAGCCACTCTGGGTGATGACTGGCCCTCTTGCGCCAACTGAGGAAAGAAAGAAAGGATGGAAGGATGGAAGGAAAAGGAAGGAAGGAAAAGAAAGAAAGAAAGAAAAAGAAAAAAGGAAGGAAGGAAGGAAGGAAGGAAGGAAAAGAAAGAGAAAAGAAAAGAAAAAAGGAAGGAAGGAAAAGGAAGGAAGGAAAAGAAAGAAAGGATGGAAGGATGGAAAGGTGGAAGGAAAAGAAAGAAAGGAAGGAAGGAAAAAGAAAGAAAGAGAAAGGATGGAAGGATGGAAGGATGGAAGGAAAAGGAAGGAAGGAAGGAAGGAAAAGAAAGGAAGGAAGGATGCAAGGATGGACGGAAAAGAAAGGAAGGAAGGAAGGAAAAGGAAGGAAGGAAGGAAAAGGAAGGAAGGAAGGAAAAGAAAGAAAGGGTGGAAGGGTGGAAGGAAAAGAAAGAAAGGAAGGAAAAGAAAGAAAGAAAAAGAAAAAGAAAAAAGGAAGGAAGGAAGGAAGGAAGGAAGGAAGGAAGGAAGGAAGGAAGGAAGGAAGGAAGGAAAAGAAAGAAAGAAAGAAAGAAAGAAAGAAAGAAAGAAAGAAAGGGTGGAAGAGTGGAAGGAAAAGGAAGGAAGGAAGGAAGGAAGGAAGGAAGGAAGGAAGGAAGGAAGGGGAAAAAAACAAGCTCAGGGAGCATCAAGGACCCCATAAATGTCCTCCTCCTCTCCTTCTCCTCTTCTTCTTCCTTTCCACAAACCCCCCTCCCTTCAAGCACTGATGACGTTCCCTAGTTGGATCATGAAGCATCATGAAAACCACCAAGTTCCAAGAGCACCAGAGACCCCACAGTTCAATCCCAAACTAAACATATTCCGTCCTATTGGCTTCCACCTTATTCTGGAGGAAGGGGTCCCTTGAGGTAGCCATGGAAGTCCAGCTCTTGGCCAGGGGCCAAAGGAACCCCACCACCACCACCATGGAAGCCCTCTGCACCTACCCGTTTGGGAGCGAGCGGCAGGGGACTCTCGGAGGCGTTGAAGCGGCAGAAGGCTTGCCCAGAGTTGACGTACCAGAGGACAATGTCTCCGTTGCTGGAGGAAGTGACCAGGAGCTTATTGGCGTACCCATCCATGGAGATGATGTCCTCCGCGTGGTAGGACTTCCAGTGCTTGCATTCAATCACGTTGTTCTCGTCTTTGGAGTCTCTGCCCAAAAGGAGGAAAGAACCTCATCACCCCAGAGTTAAAATAAGGGGAAGGACCAGGCATCTCTCCTCCTCCCCCCTCCCAACAAGAGAAAGACAGAAGAGCCATCCATCCAACCCTTCTTCTCAGTTTCTATCCTCCCCACAGACTTCATCTTTCTCCTCCTCCTCTCTGCAAACCCCACTCCCTTCTAGCACTGCTGATGTTCCCTAGTTGGGTTATGGAACGTCTGCAAGAAAACCACCAAGCTCAGAGACTACCAAGGAACCTACAGTCCTCCTCCTCCTCCTCCTCCTCCTCTCTAAAATCCCCTTCCCTTCTAGCCCTGATGATGTTCCCTAGTTGGATTATGGAACATCTGCACGAAAACCACCTAAGATCAGAGACTACCAGGGACCTCATAGTCATTGTCATTCTCCTCCTCCTCTCTGCAAACCCCACTCCCTTCTAGCACTGATGATGTTCCCTAGTTGGGTCATGGAACATCTGCAAGAAAACAACCAAGCTCATAGAGCACCAAGGACCCCACAGTCCTCTCCTCCTCCTCCTCCTCCTCCTCTTCACCCCACTCCCTTCTAACACTGATGATGTTTCCTAGTTGGGTCATGGAACATCTGCAAGAAAACAACCAAGCTCATAGAGCACCAAGGACCCCACAATCCCCTCCTCCTCTTCCTCCTTCTCCTCCTCTTCCTCCTCCTCCCTGCAAACCCCCACTCCCTTCTAGCACTGATGATGTTCCCTAGTTGGGTCATGGAACATCTGCAAGAAAACAACCAAGCTCATAGAGCACCAAGGACCCCACAGTCCCCTCCTCCTCCTCCTCCTCCTCCTCCTCCTCCTCTTCACCCCACTCCCTTCTAACACTGATGATGTTTCCTAGTTGGGTCATGGAACATCTGCAAGAAAACAACCAAGCTCATAGAGCACCAAGGACCCCACAGTCCCCTCCTCCTCTTCCTCCTTCTCCTCCTCTTCCTCCTCCCCTGCAAACCCCACTCCCTTCTAGCACTGATGATGTTCCCTAGTTGGGTCATGGAACTCTGCAAGAAAACCACCAAGCTCAGAGAACAACTCTGGGAAATATCCGTAACTCCACTCTCAGTTACAAATATTGTCTTCTGTTGGTCTTTTCTGGTTCAGAGAAAGCCATCTCCAGGGTTCAGAGAGCAGGGCCTTCTCAGTTCTTCTCAGAAAGCCTGAAACCCACTAAAGCAAGTTCTGCATCTGAAATGGTGACCCCAGCTGGGCGACTTCTTCCCACCCTGTTCCTGGAGTATTTGTCCTCAGGAGCTCTGGGTGAAAAAGCAGAGGCCGTATCATCCAACCCAACCCAATCATTCTTCTCTTCCTCACTGTTTCTCCTTCCCCCTCCCCCCCATCTGAAAACAGAAAAGTTCTCCCAAGTTGGCTTTGACTTACCGGTACCACGTCACTCTCTTGGTCCAATCTGTGATAAAAATCCTGTGGTTCATGTAAAAGATGCAGTTGGTCTATTGGAAAGAGAATGAAAAGAGGAGGAGGAGGAAAGAGGGTAGGAAGCAATCTGCATGGACCATCCATCAATGAATCAGAAGAGGGCTGGAAGGGACCTTGGAGGTCTTCTAGTCCAACCCCCTGCTCAAGCAGGAGACCCTATACTGTTTCATACAACTGGCTGTCCAGTCCCTTCTTAAAAAGGAGGTCAACTTATTTTCCAAAGGACCTGAGGGCAAGAGAAGAAACAATGGATGGAAACTAAACAAGGAGAGAAGCAACCTGGAATTAAGGAGAAACTTACTAACAATGAGGACAATTAACCAGTGGAACAGCTTGCCACCAGAAATCGTGGGCGCTCCATCGCTGGAGGTTTTTAAGAAGAGACTGGACAGCCATGTGTCCAGAAGGAAACTATGTCTCACTTATTTTGGTCATGTCATGCAGGAAAATTCACTGGAGAAAGCAATTATAGTTGGAAGAGGTCAACAGAAACATGTCTTTTCAGGAGGCAACTGGGCTTTCTAGTTTTTTCTTTGAAGACATTTTGCTTCTCATCCAAGAAGCTTCTTCAGCTCTGACTGGATGTGGGGAATAGAAAGATTTATACTCCTTGCAGACATCTGGTCATTTGCATCTTTTTAGAGAGTCGTTGAGGCCACTTGGAGGTTTGTCATGTCCTCAGGGTCACCTAGTGGTGCAAATGGGTGTGGAGCCTTCTTCAAATCTGCAGATGTCTCACTGCATTATACTGTGTGCCCCAAGGATAAATCACCCAGACACAAACCGAGCAACGTGGTATAAGCAGTACAATGCAGTGAACATTGCAGTTCTGAACATTGGGGAAACAAAACAACCACTTCACAAACGCATGGCACAACATAGGAGAACAAACACATCAGGACGAGATTCAGCAGTCCATCTGCATTTAAAAAGACAAAGGCCGCTCTTTTGAAGACAGCAAAGTCCACATTTTGGACAGAGAGGACCACTGGTTTGGAAGAGGGGTCAAAGAGGCCACCTGTGTCCAAACTGAACAGTCCACAGTCCACAGTCCTATAGATGTGACTGGGAAAAAATGGTCCATCAAATAACTTGGTCCAAAACCCTATACTGAGCGACCTCATATATGTAGTACAATGCAGTGACCCATGTGCAGTTCTGTACATTGGGGAAAAAAAACAACCACTTCCCAAATCCATGGCACCACATAGGAGAACAAACGCATCATGACTAGATCCAGCAGTCCATCTTCATTTAAAAGGCAAAGGCCCCTCTTTTGAAGACAGCAAAGTCCATGTTTTGGACAGAGAGGGATGCTGGTTTAGAAGAGGGGTCAAAGAGGCCATCTGTCAGGGTTCCAAGTATTAGATCCATCTCAAGCAAAAACTCCAAGGCAGTTAGATTCCTGAAAGTATTGTTTTATTGGAAATATCATATTGGCACATATCTGGTGAAAACTGACATTGAAGGGATTCCATAGTTTTCACCTAATTAAAAGTAAAAATTTTGCCCCCAATTCCAAACAATCAGACACATGGCCCAATCAAGGCAGCGTCTGCTGGTCAGGTGTCATCACTCCTCCTTCCTACTACCCCCAACTATCTCTAATCTCTCCCCCCCCCCACATCCCTCAGCTGCAGTGTGGCAGCACTGAAGCTCCCAGATGGCTTCAACCAAGCCAGCTTCAGGGTTGACACCATCTATGTCAAAATTGACATAGCTCTCCCTCAACAGAGGGGCGAGGGGATACGACGTCATCTACCTCCAGTCTACAACACAACTCCTTTCAGCAGTTCCAAGAAGGCTCCACCCCCATTTGCACCACTCAGGTGACCCTGAGGACACAGGTAAACCTCCAAGTGGCCTCAATGACCCTCTAAAAGGATGCAAATGACCAACTGTCTGCAAGGAATGTAAATCCTTCCATTTCTCCACCATCCAGCCAGAGCTGAAGAAGCTTCTTGGATGAGAAGTGAAATGTCTTCAAAGAAAAAACAGAAAGTCCAGTCGCCACTTGGAAAAAAAGCACCTTTGGGACCTTGGGATCAACCTTGGTCCTTCCACCCACCTCAGTCTTCTCCTCAATGGGAATCTCCATCAGGCAAGCCCCGTTGTTGAAGTTCCACAGTTTGATCATCCCGTTTTTCAGAGCGGTGATGAGTCGTCGTTCTGGCGGATCAAAGATCATGGCGCTCATCTCCAGGGCTTGGTCTGAGGTGGTGGTGAACTCCATAATCTTCTGTCCTGTCATGACATCCCAAACAGTGACCATCCCGTTGTAATAACCGCTGACTGCCTGTGGGGGAAAATGTCCCAGAATCAATTGGGTCAGATGGTCCAATTGGGGTTGGACTAGAAGACCTCCAAGGTGCCTTCCAATTCTGTTGTTGATGGAGCTTCTCCGTCATCCAAGTCACGGTTGTCCCAAAGGTGCTATTGTTTCAAGAGGCAACTGGACTTTCTGGTTTTTCTTTGAAGGCGTTTCTCTTCTCATCCAAGAAGCTTCTTCAGTTCTGACTGAACAGTGGATGAATCCTTCCCTTCCCCACCATCCAGTCAAAGCTGAAGAAGCTTCTGAGATGAGAAGTGAAATGTCTTCAAAGAAAAACCAGAAAGTCCAGTTGCCCCTTGAAAAAGCACCAATTCTGTAATTCTCTTCTGAAGTGTGAAATGGGAACCCACTCTCATTAACACTACTCCATGTTTACATATTTAACATTTAAGTGAAACAACCCAGCTGTCTGAGGTAACTTACAAAATGGCGGACAGCCCCTCGAATATTGGAAGATGCCATCATGTCCCCCTAATCCTCCTCTTCATTAATCTAAACATACCCAGTTCCTGCAACCGTTTTTCGTATTTTTTATATATAAAATTGTTTTTATTTTTTAAAACATAAACATATAATACATCTTTTCAAAATGAAGCATTGATCCGGTCATAAATTGGTACAAATCACTAACAAATCTTAATTTTCAATTAACACAACTTAATATTTTACTCAATTATTTCCCTAAATTCTATCTATTTAATAAGGCCGTTATCCCAAAAACCCATTACTTAAATCTTTAAATCCTAACCAAATATCATATCATTTTTCTTTTTCTTTTTACTTAGATGAATGTATTTTTAAAATATAAATCATTACAATTATTATAAGCCTTTAAACAATATTTTAACTGTTGCTCCCAATATAATCATCTTCATTGCTGTTTATCCCTTGTTTTTGCTGTCATACCCTGCATAATCATTTTTAATTTTTTTGCTGTTAATCCCAACATAATCATTTTATTTTTACTGTTATTGTTACTGTTTTCATACGTTTTATCCTCCGGTCCCTTAATCGTCTTTGTTGCTCTTCTCTGCACTCTTTCCAGAGTCTCAGCATTTTAATTTTGAAAACGTTTCACTTTTCATCCAAGAAGCTTCTTCGGTTCTGAAGAACCTCCTTGGATGAGAAGCAAAATGTTTTGAAAGAAGAAAACCAAGAAAAAAAACCAAGAAGGTGGAAAAAGCACCTTTGAGACATCCCTTCAAGTTCTTTGATTCCACATTTCAAAATCTCCTTTGCTTGAAAAAGAAGGTTGGGTGCAACCATCCACCTGAGCCAAATTTGTCACCTGTTTGAAGATCTTGTTGTAGAGTGCACAACACAGCAGAGGTTCTTGGGTCTTCAATTCCGTCTCGGTGAATTCAGCACCAAAGAACAACCCAATCTGGAGTAAAATGGGACCAGGTGTCAGGCTGAAGCCTGAAGACAGCGAGACCCAATCGAGTCAGGGGGATGGACTAGAAGACCTCCAAGTTCCCTTCCTATCCTATTATTCTGTGTTCTACATTCTCGGAGTCCAATTCTTTATTAGTCTGCATCTAAAGGATGGAATCTTGCCAGACTGAAGCTGTAACCTTCTAACCTGCTATATATATTGTATATATTTATATCCTGAGAGATTATACCATAGAGTGTGGCTCCCAGCTCCCCCATCCAGCTTGGGATCGATAAAAGAGAATCTTCATAGCTCGGGGTTGAACTGTGTGGGTCTTGGTGCCCTCTGAGCTTGGTGATTTTCTTGCAGACATTGCATGACCCAAGTAGGTAACATCATCAGTGCTAGAAGGGAGTGGGATTTTCAGAGAGGAGGAGGAGGAGGAGGAGGAGGAGGAGGAGGAGGAGGAGGAAGGAGGAGGAGGAGGAGGAGGAGGAGGAGGAGGAGGAATTGTGGGTTCCTTGGTGCTGTCTGAGCTTGGTGGTTTTCTTGCAACATTTCATGACCAAGCTAGATAATATCATCAGTGCTAGAAGGGGGAGAATTTGCAGGGGTGGGGAGGAAGGAGAGGAGGAGAGGGAGGAGGAGGAGGAGGAGGAGGAGGAAGGAAGTTGGAGATTGGAGAAGGAGAAAGAGAAGGAGAAGGAGAAGGAGGAGAAGGAGAAGGGGAGAAGGAGAAGGAGAAGGAGAAGGAAGGAAGATGGAGATTGGAGAAGGAGAAAGAGAAGGAGAAGGAGAAAGAGAAGGAGAAGGAGAAGGAGAAGGAGAAGGAGAAGGAGAAGGAGAAGGAAGGAAGATGGAGATTGGAGAAGGAGAAGGAGAAGGAGAAGGAGAAGGAGAAGGAGAAGGAGAAGGAGAAGGAGAAGGAGAAGGAGAAAGAACTGTGGGTTCCTTGGTGCTCTCTGAGCTTGGTTGTTTTCATGCAGACATTTCATGACCCAACTAGGTAACCTCATCAGTGCTAGAAGGGAGTGGGGTCTCTCAACTTATAGACAAGCGGCTTGCCCTGTTAGCATCCGTGGGGCTGTTCTTGGTGGTTTCCCGTGACCAACTCAGGCCAACGAGCCGACATCCAGCCCCGCCTAGCCAGCTCTGACCTTGTAAGTAGCACAGATCAAGATATTCTGATGCCGGTGATAGTAGACGGAAGAGATGGGGCAGTTGCCCAGAGGGACGTTCCGGCCATGAATCGACTGCAGGCAGAAGTGATCCAGCAGATCCCAGACGCGAATATTCTGGAGAGGGAAGAAGAGAAGATCTAGAAGGAAAGCAGATCCCATTCCCAAGCCAGGATCACCAGCCAAAAATCCAGTAGCGCAGTGTTTCTCAACCTTGGAAGCTTGAAGATGGGTGGGGGATTCTGGGAGTTGAAGTCCACCCATCTTCAAGCTTCCAAGGTTGAGAAACACTGCAGTAGAGGGAATCCTCGACTTACATTTCATTTAAAAGTTCAAAGTTACAGCGGCACTGAAAAAAAGTGACTTTTTCACACTTATGACGGTTGCAGCATCCCCATGGTCGCATGATCAAAATTCAGACGCTTGCACAAAATGTGCAGAACAAATATCAAATTAGGAAGTATCAAGTAGCTTTTCATTGAAAGTATTATATAAAAATAGAAATGTATGAATTTTGTGAAAATGAAAGATTACAAGGGGGTTTGAGGGGTTCAAGTTTTATAAAAAGGGGATTTTGATGGGATTAAACTCTGTGGAAGTTGGGGGGAGGGTTAGGGGGGCTTGGGGGGGTTAGGGTGGGGAGTGTGGGGTGGGGTGGGGGGGGAAAATGGGGTGAAAATGTAATTGTAAAACTTTTGCAATAAAAAAAAATAATTCAGACGCTTGGACACTGACGTTTATGATGGTCGCGGTGTCCTGGGGTCACATGATTCCCCTTTTACGACCATCTGACAAAGCCAAGTCAATGGGGAAGCCAGATTCATTTAACGACCGTGTTATTAATTTAAGAACGGCAGTGGTTCACTTAACAACCATGGCAATAAAAGGTCGTAAAATGAGGCAAAATTCACTGAACAGCAGTCTCTCACTTAGCAGCAGAATTTGGGGCTCCATGGTGGCCGTAAGCCGAGGACTTCTTGTGGGGAATGTCGATACTCAGTGTCACCCCCCAGATTGGAATTTAGTTTTTTGAGGTAGAAAAATGAAGCGGTCGTAAGTCGAGGACTGCTCAATATACAGTCATAATTGGGCCCAGATTTTCTGTTGTAAGTCAGGACGGTCATAAAGCAAGTCATTGCATGACCAGACCTGATTTCATGACCATTTTTACCACGGTCACTAAACGAATCCAGTCTCCCTGGTTGACGTTATTTGTCAATAATAATAATAATGATTGCCAGCTGCCCAAATTCTGCCAGGCTGGGCTATCAATGTAAAGATTTTAATCGGTTTTAAATATGGGATTTTAAATTTGGGGGTTTTATAATTGAGCCAATTATTTAATAATTTTAAATTATTTTTAAATTTTGTCTGTGCTTTTAATCAGGCTGTACACAGCCCTGAGTCCTTCGGGAGAAGGGCGGTATAGAAATAAAATTAATAAATAAATAAATAATTAATAAATTGTGATTGTGGGACTAGGAGATTGCTGTGACGGTCGTACGTGCGAGGACGGACAATAAATCACTTTTCCCAAGCCCATCCTAACTTTGAACCATCGTTAAACGAAACATCGTAAGTCGGGGGCTATCTTTATAAGCTCCCTCTGCCTCACCTTGTCTTTTGAGATGCTGACGATGGTTTTCTTCTGCCCGTTGATCATGATGTGAGTGACAGCTGTCAAGTGGCCCTTGAGCTGAGTGATGGGACTGTTGGTGACGTACGGATTCCAGATTCGGATCAGGGGATCGTAGCCCCCAGTCACTGGTAAGAGAAGACCAAAATAAGGAGCCTGGATAGCTCAACAGACAGAAGCACTGTAATTTAACACCAGCTGCCTGCAATTTCTGCAGGTTCGAATCTCCCCAGGCTCAAGGTTGACTCAGCCTTCCATCCTTTCTAAGGTAGGTGAAATGAGGACCCAGTTTGTGGGGGCAATAAGCTGACTTTGTATAAAATATACAAAAGGATGAAGGCTATTGCTTAACGCATTGTAAGCCGCCCTGAGTCTCCGGAGAAGGGCGGCATATAAATCGAACAAATAAATAAATAAATAAATAAATAAACTTCAAACAATTGCTGAACAAATGAGCTCTGGTGGCTTAGCAGACTAATTAACATCCACTTACATCTGCTGCCTGCAATTACTGTAAGTTTGAATCTCCCCAGGCTCAAGGTTGACTCAGCCTTCCATCCTTTCTAAGGTAGGTAAATTGAGGACCCAGTTTGTGGGGGCAATAAACTGACTTTGTATAAATATACAAAAATATGAAGGCTATTGCTTAACGCATTGTAAGCCGCCCTGAGTCTCCGGAGAAGGGCGGCATATAAATCAATTTTTTTTAAAAAATCGTCTTTGGTTTGATTAGAAGAAACACCTCAATGCACCCAAAATGCGCCCATTGGGAGGCAGCAGGTGAGCCTTTCAAAGGAGGGGCTGAGGAACACCTACCCACAATGTTCATTTCGGCAGAGTAATCAAAGCACAGAATCCCCTTCCGCAGGACAATCAAAGCCGACCTGGGGAAACAGGAAACAGCCTTGATTTAATTCAATCTTTAGTGGCATCTTAGGGTTTTTAAATTGCAATAAACCACCCTGTTATTTCTTTGGGTTCCAAGTATTGTATAGAATAGAATAGAATAGAATAGAATAGAATAGAATAGAATAGAATAGAATAGAATAGAATAGAATAGAATAGATAATGGAATGGAATAATGGAATGAAGAAGAGAAGAGAAGAGAAGAGAAGAGAAGAGAAGAGAAGAGAAGAGGAAGAGAAGAGAAGAGAAATAGAATAGAACAGAACAGAACAGAACAGAACAGAACAGAACAGAACAGAACAGAATAGAATAGATAATGGAATGGAATAATGGAATGAAGAATAGAATAGAATAGAATAGAATAGAATAGAATAGAATAGAATAGAATAGAACAGAACAGAACAGAACAGAACAGAACAGAATAGAATAGAATAGATAATGGAATGGAATAATGGAATGAAGAATAGAATAGAACAGAACAGAACAGAACAGAATAGAATAGAATAGAATAGAATAGAATAGAATAATGGAATGAAGAATAGAACAGAATAGAATAGAATAGAATAGAATAGAATAGAATAGAATAGAATAGAATAGAATAGAATAGAATAGAATAGAATAGAACAGAACAGAACAGAATAGAATAGAATAGAATAGAATAGAACAGAACAGAACAGAACAGAATAGAATAGAATAGATAATGGAATGGAATAATGGAATGAAGAACAGAACAGAACAGAACAGAACAGAACAGAACAGAACAGAACAGAACAGAATAGAATAGAATAGAATAATGGAATGAAGAATAGAACAGAATAGAATAGAATAGAATAGAATAGAATAAAATAGAATAGAATAGAATAGAATAGAATAGAATAGAATAGAATAGAATAGAATAGAATAGAATAGAATAGAATAGAACAGAACAGAACAGAACAGAATAGAATAGAATAGATAATGGAATGGAATAATGGAATGAAGAATAGAATAGAACAGAACAGAACAGAACAGAACAGAACAGAACAGAACAGAACAGAACAGAACAGAACAGAATAGAATAGAATAGAATAGAATAGAATAATGGAATGAAGAATAGAACAGAATAGAATAGAATAGAATAGAATAGAATAGAATAGAATAGAATAGAATAGAATAGAATTCTTTATTGGCCAAGTGTGATTGGACACACAAGGAATTTGTCTTGGTGCATACACTCTCAGTGTAAAGTGTACATTGTATTTGTAGAACAAGGTGACTGGGGAAGTTCTGGAGGGTGAGCACCTCGAGTTATGTGTAAAGTAATAGAAGGGGGAAAGGAGGAATGGAAGGGGGGAAGAGGAAGGAAGGAAGGAAGGAAGGAAGGAAGGAAGGAAGGAAGGAAGGAAGGAAGGAAGGAGAGTTGGGAGGGAGAGATGTAGAGAGGGAGGAAGAGAGGGAGGGAGGGGAGAGAGAGATGAGAGAAGGAATAAGGGAGGTAGCAATGAAGAAAACAAAGGAGAAAGGAAGGAGAAACAGTGATTAGGAAAGGAGGGAGTGAGGGGAAGGAAAGAAGGAAGGAAGGAAGGAAGAAAAGAGAAGAGAAGAGAAGAGAAGAGAAGAGAAGAGAAGAGAAGAGAAATAGAATAGAACAGAACAGAACAGAACAGAACAGAACAGAACAGAACAGAACAGAATAGAATAGATAATGGAATGGAATAATGGAATGAAGAATAGAATAGAATAGAATAGAATAGAATAGAATAGAATAGAATAGAACAGAACAGAACAGAACAGAACAGAACAGAATAGAATAGAATAGATAATGGAATGGAATAATGGAATGAAGAATAGAATAGAACAGAACAGAACAGAACAGAATAGAATAGAATAGAATAGAATAGAATAGAATAGAATAGAACAGAACAGAACAGAACAGAACAGAACAGAACAGAATAGAATAGAATAGAATAATGGAATGAAGAATAGAACAGAATAGAATAGAATAGAATAGAATAGAATAAAATAGAATAGAATAGAATAGAATAGAATAGAATAGAATAGAATAGAATAGAATAGAATAGAGTAGAGTAGAGTAGAGTAGAGTAGAGTAGAGTAGAGTAGAGTAGAATAGAATAGAATAGAATAGAATAGAATAGAATAGAATAGAATAGAATAGAATAGAATAGAATAGAATAGAATAGAATAGAATTCTTTATTGGCCAAGTGTGATTGGACACACAAGGAATTTGTCTTGGTGCATACACTCTCAGTGTAAAGTGTACATTGTATTTGTAGAACAAGGTGACTGGGGAAGTTCTGGAGGGTGAGCACCTCGAGTTATGTGTAAAGTAATAGAAGGGGGAAAGGAGGAATGGAAGGGGGGGAAGAGGAAGGAAGGAAGGAAGGAAGGAAGGAAGGAAGGAAGGAAGGAAGGAAGGAAGGAAGGAGAGTTGGGAGGGAGAGATGTAGAGAGGGAGGAAGAGAGGGAGGGAGGGGAGAGAGAGATGAGAGAAGGAATAAGGGAGGTAGCAATGAAGAAAACAAAGGAGAAAGGAAGGAGAAACAGTGATTAGGAAAGGAGGGAGTGAGGGGAAGGAAAGAAGGAAGGAAGGAAGGAAGGAAGAAAAAGAAAGAAAGAAAGAAGGGAGGGAGGGAGGGAGATGAGAGAGAAGGAAAAAAGGAGGGAGGGAGGGAAAGAAAGAAGGGAGGGAGGGAGGGAGAGAGGAAAGAGAGATGAAAGAGAGAAGGAAGAAAGGAGGGAGGGAGGGAGGAAAGAGAAAGATGAGAGAAGGAAGGGAAGGAGGTGGGAAGGAGGGAGGGATGAAGGAAGGAATTAAGAGATGGGGAAGGAAGGAAGGAAGGAAGGATGGAGGGACAGAAAGAAAGAAAGAAAGAAAGAAAGAAAGAAAGAAAGAGAAAGAAAGAAAGAAAGAAAGAAAGAAAGAAAGAAAGAAAGAAAGAAAGAAAGATGTTCTATTATTCCATGCTCCATGTTCTAATTATACACTAAGCAACACTGCCCCCTGCCGTTCAATCTCCCATATTGCAACGTGGGATTCTTGCAATTGGTAATGTAACTTTTAATCTAAATGTATGAACTTGGCAATACTGTAAGAATCCGGGGAGATACGATCTTAGGAGGAAAAAGGCCTGCTACTTGTGATGTCAATTATTGCTCCCTCCACTTCCAGCAGAAGACATGGATGCTGTCTTCCGAAACCGAATTCCAGATCTCTCAAAGATGCATGAAATTGCAGGATGAAGGATTTAAATTACCCTGACTGACATCTGCTGAAAGACAAACCCAGCCAAGCATAGTCTGTTCAGGAAATGGCTCATTGATGACTTTCTCCATCAAGAGTGGAAGAATACAGAATAACAGAGTTGGAAGGGACCTTGGAGGTCTTCTAGTCCAACCCCCTGCCCAGGCAGAAAACCCTACACCACTTCAGACAAATGGTTATCCAACATCTTCTTAAAAACCTTCACTGATGGAGCATCCACAACTTCTGAAGGCAGGTTGTTCCACTGGTTAATTGTTCTCACTGTCAGGAAATTTCTCCTTAATTCCAGGTTGCTTCTCTCCTTGATTAGTTTCCACCCATTGCTTCTTGTTCTACTCTCAGGAGCTTTGGAATAGCCTGACTCCCTCTTCTTTGTGGCAGCCCCTGAGATATTGGAAGACTTTCTATCATGTCTCCCCTAGTCCTTCTTTTCACCAAACTAGACCTATCCAATTCCTGCAACCGTTCTTCATATGTTTTAGCCTCCAGTCCCCTAATCCTCTTGGTTGCTCTTCTCTGCACTCTTTCTAGAGTCTCCACATCTTTTTTACATCGTGGCCACCAAAACTGGGTGCCATATTCCAAGTGTGGCCTTACCAAGGTCTTATAAAGCGGCATTAACACTTCACGGGATCTTGATTCTATCTCTCTGTTGATGCAGCCCAGAACTGTGTTGGCTTTTTTGGCAGCTGCTGCACACTCTTGGCTCCTATTGAAGTGATTGTCCACTAGGACTCCAAGATCCCTCTCACAGTTACTACTATTGAGGAAGGTACCACCTATACTGCACCTGTGCATTTTGTTTTTCTTGCTTAAATGTAGAACCTTACTCTTTTTTTTTTTTAAGCAATTGTCCACTAGGACTCCAAGATCCCACTCGCAACTCTGTTTTGTGAACCAAAGATAAGTTTTTTTTAAAAAAGTTTCTTTCAACGTATTAATAACAAGGGGAAAAAGTCAAGGAAACAGACAGTCCACTAAAGGGAGAAGATGGCAAGGAAGTAACAGGCAGTAGGGAGAGAGCAGAGCTGCTCAACTCGTCCTTTGCATCGGTCTTCACGCAAAAAGAAATTATAGCCTCTCTTACTGGATTTTCCCGATGTTATGCAGGGGGAGAGAGGTCAGCGCCATGGCAGATTTCTCAGCCGGTGTGCAGGAAGCAACCAAATTGAGCTGGGGAATGTACATCACCTGTTGACACCAGTCTCCGTGCACAGCCTGCAGAAGTTGGGGAGAAGAGAGGAGTCAACTTTGTAGCACAGAGCCTTGGTAGCACAGTGGACTAATGCACTGTTATTAACATCTGCTGCCTGCAGTTACTGCAGGTTCAAATCCCACCAGGCTCAAGGTTGACTCAGCCTTCCATCCTCCCGAGGTAGGTAAAATGAGGACCCGGATTGTGGGGGCAATAAGCTGACTTTGTATAAAAAAGAACACCGCTGGGGGGGGGGCGAAAGCCCTACTAAGCAGGTATATACAAAAATATGAAGGCTATTGCTTAACGCATTGTAAGCCGCCCTGAGTCTCCGGAGAAGGGTGGCATATAAATCGAACCAATAAATAAATATAATAAATAAACTTCAAACAATCGCTGAACAAATGAGCTCTGGTGGCTCAGCAGACTAATTAACATCCACTTACATCAGCTGCCTGCAATTACTGCAGGTTCGAATCTCTCCAAGGCTCAAGGTTGACTCAGCCTTCCATCCCTTCTAAGGTAGGTGAAATGAGGACCCAGATTGTGGGGGCAATAAGCTGACTTTGTATAAATATACAAAAAGTATGAAGGCTATTGCTTAACGCACTGTAAGCCGCCCTGAGTCTCCGGAGAAGGGCGGCATATAAATTAAAGCAAAAAACAACAACAAAAAACAACAACTGTGCACCAGCAATGTCTAGGCTAGGGAAGGACAATTCACAGAGACCGTGGGGTCAGTGGTAGGATTCAAATTTTTTTACTACCGGTTCTGTGGGTGTGGCTTGGTGGGCGTGGCTTGGTGGGGGTCATATGACTGAGTGGGTGTGGCCAAGTCAACGAAGCAGGCGGGCAAGCAACCGGGCAACCGGGCGGGGGCAAGGCCAGCCAGAGGTGGTATTTGCCGGTTCGGCGAACCAGTTAAAATTTCCGCTACCGATTCGCCCGAACCGGTTGAATGCCACCTCTGCATGGGGTCCTTGGTGCTCTCTGAGCTTGGTTGTTTGCTGCCAGACGTTTTGTGACCCAACTAGGGAACATCATTAGTGCTGGAAGGGAATGGGATGTGTGATTTTGCCATCTTGTCATTTTTCCAGGTTCTTGAAGTATCCCCAATACCTGCGAAATTCTTTTATGGGAGACAAAACCACTGTAGAATAAATTGAAAGACAGTATAAGCAACACCCCAAATCCAGCTGTCAAACTACAAGGTTTAATCCGGGCTGGATAGCGTGAGAATTCAGTGAATATTTAATGGGCTCCAACAAATTATACAGCAGTCCGTTTTCGTAGCATCATAGAAATCTAGAGCTGGAAGGGACCTTGGAGGTCTTCTAGTCCAACCCCATGCCCAAGACAGGAGACCTTAATCCATCCCAGTAAATAGAAAGAGCCGGCATAGTCATATTCCACTCAGTATCAAAGATGCAGCTGTAGACGTGGTGAACAGTATTATGTATCTGGGGGTGGAGATAACCAATAATCTGGATGTCAGCATTCTGATGCTGCCATAAAAAGACGAGGCTTGACTTTTCACCTACTTATTTTCTCTGTAGATAATATCCCCTAGGAGATGGGATGGGAGGGGAACATTCCTGTGGGCTGAGGTCAGAAGCGGGGGAGACTGACTTGGAAGATGGCCAATGAGAAGATGAGAGTTGGGGAACGGAAAGGGAAGGGTTTGGGGGTCAGAGGGTTAAACATATCGGCTACGACGAAGTCGGGGCCAGATCTGTCGTACTCAATAAATGGAATATTTCAGCAAAGATTAATTGTTTGGGAGTGCAATTTATTTGAGATGACATCGAAACCTGACACTGAACTTGTCTCTCCACAGGTCATCCTTAGTGAAGCATGCAAACCAGCATCCTGCATCGGATGAAGAGAGCACATTTTTCTCCTTCTGTCCTGGCCACTTTTTACAGAGACACAACGGAGAGCATTTTAACCAACTGCATCCCTGTTTGGTTTGCTGGCAGCAGCAGCAGCGCCACAGATAGAAAGTCCCTACAGAGAATGGTGAGGACAGTGGAGAGGAACATAGGAAGCTCGCTTCCCGTTACTCAGGATGCTGCTTACAAGCTCTATGTACGTAGAGTTCAAAATCTTGTTAGAGACCCCACACACCCACTTTACGGTCTGTTTCTGTTGCTCCCCTCTGGGAGCAATGTATGCCGATTAGCGTACAAGTTATTATTCTATTCCATTCCATTCCATTCCACTTCATTCCATATACTAATATTCTATTCTGTTCTGTTCTGTTCTGTTCTGTTCTGTTCTGTTCTGTTCTTCTATTCTATTCTATTCTATTCTATTCTATTCTATTCTATTATTCTATTATTCTATTCCACTTTACTCTACTCTACTCTATTCATATTTTTATGTATTCATTTATTCTGTCATGGTTATGTAGTGTATATTGGAGGTGTGTGACCCTTTGAGAGCTGTATACAACAAAATTTCATTTTAATGTATGCCGATTAGTGTGCATTCAAAGTGACAATAAAGTTTATTCTATATTCTATATTCTATATTCTATATTCTATATTCTGTATTCTGTATTCTGTATTCTGTATTCTATATTCTATATTCTATTCAAATAGATGTCCAATCTCTTTTGAAAAGCCTCCAGTGAGGGAGCATCCACAACTTTTGAAGGCAAGTCGTTTCACTGATTCATGGCGAAGCACACAAAAATGAAAAGCAGAGAGTCGTGAACTGCCCCACCTCATTGTCACCTGCACAACCAAGAAACGGGTCCCTGAACACAGTTGGGGCCCCTGAACTGGTCTTTAGGACCCCATAAAAGCCCAGCAGGATCGGGGCCACCCTGATTTCTGGAAGGGGAATATTTTGCAAAGTTCTGAACAGAATTTGGCCATCGCAATGGGAACACCATGTTAAGAAGGGACACTGTAAGGTCTCCAAGAGACTGGTTGATGCTGGATTACCTCTTCCTAGGAATTTAGTAAAGAGAATTGTGGGTTTTGAGAGCAATAATACTCATCCTAACTCCAGACTGGACTGGGAGAGAGGGGGGGAGAAAAAGAGACAGAGGGAGGGAGAGGGAGAGGGGGGGAGAGAGAAAGGGAGGGAGGGAGAAAGAGAGAGAGAGAGAGAAAGAGGGAGAGGGAGAAAGAGGGAGAATGAGAGGGGGAGAAAGAGAGGGAGAGAAAGGGGGGAGAGAGGGAGGGAGAGAAAGAGAGGGAGAGAAAGAGAGGGAGAGAGAAAGTGAGGGAGAGGGAGAGAGAGACAGAGAGGGAGGGAGAGAAAGAGAGGAGAAGAGAAGAGAGAGGGAAAGGGAGAAAGAGAGAGGGAAGGAGAGAGAAAGAAACAGAGGGAGAATGACAAAGAGAGGGAGAGGGAGAGAAAGAGAGAGGGAGGGAGAAAAAGAGACAGAGGGAGGGAGAGGAAGAGAGGGGGGAGAGAAAGAGACAGAGGGAGGGAGAGGGAGAGAGGGGGGGAGAGAAAGAGAGAGGGAGGGAGAAAAAGAGACAGAGGGAGGGAGAGGGAGAGAGGGGGGAGAGAAAGAGAGGGGGGGAGAGAAAGGGAGGGAGGGAGAAAGAGAGAGAGAAAGAGGGAGAGGGAGAAAGAGGGAGAAAGAGGGGGAGAAAGAGAAAGAGAGAAAGGGGGGAGAGGGAGGGAGAGAAAGAGAGGGAGAGAGAAAGTGAGGGAGAGGGAGAGAGAGACAGAGAGAGAGGGAGAGAGGGAGAGAAAGAGAGAGGAGAAGAGAGAGGGAAAGGAAGAAAGAGAGAGGGAAGGAGAGAGAAAGAAAGAGAGGGAGAATGACAAAGAGAGGGAGAGGGAGAGAAAGAGAGAGGGGGAGAGACAGGGAGCGAGAGAAAGAGACAGAGAGAGACAGAATGACAAGAGAGACAGAAAGACAGAGAGGGAGGGAGAGGGAGACTCACTGATACGGTGAAATTTCGGTACAGCAGGGTC
>NW_026844040.1:771239-843739 GCF_029531705.1 Pantherophis guttatus | reverse complement strand
ACTGCTAACTAGAGCATACAAAACCTTTGCTAGACCAATTCTTGAATACAGCTCATCTGTTTGGAACCCGCACTGCATATCGGACATAAATACAATCGAGAGAGTCCAGAGATATTTTACGAGAAGAGTCCTCCATTCCTCTAACCGCAATAAAATACCTGATGCCACCAGACTCCAAATTTTGGGCTTAGACAATTTAGAACTACGCCGACTTCAGTCTGACCTAAGCATAGTACATAAAATCATCTGCCACAATGTCCTTCCTGTCAACGAGTACTTCAGCTTCAACCACAACAATACACGAGCAAATAATAGATACAAACTCAAGGTAAACCGCTCCAAACTTGATTGCAGAAAATACAACTTCAGCAACAGAGTGGTCAACACCTGGAATGCACTACCTGACTCTGTGGCTTCTTCCCCAAACCCCCAAAATTTTCACCTTAAACTGTCTACTGTTGACCTCACCCCATTCCTAAGAGGTCTGTAAGGGGTGTGCATAAGTGCACCAGCATGCCTTCCGTCCCTGTCCTAATATTCCTTTTTACTCTTACTCTTTTCTTGTATTCAAATTATGTTTATAATTTTACCTGTTATGTTATATATGCTTGACAAATAAAACTTATGACTTATAAAACATATGACTTAACTGTCAAAAATGAATAAAAGTTTTCTCAAAAGGAATGTAATTTTTGGGTGGACTTGTGAGAAAGCAAAGAAATATTTGGACTCCGGCTAGTGTTGCAGTGCAGAAGCTTTTTATGGCGAACATAAAATTGAAAAAATATTTTTTTTTAATAGGGCCACAGATTGTCTTTGACTTACAATTCATTTAGTGACCATCTGAAGTTAACGACGGCACTGGAAAAAAATGACTCATGACTATTTTTCACACTTATGACTGTGGCCATATCCCCATGGTCACCTGATCAAAATTGGTTACATGCATACATTCATACATGGCAAGGGTAAAATCCAGCAGGTTCTGACAGGTTCTGGAGAACCGGTAGCGGAAATTTTGAGTAGTTCAGAGAACCGGCAAATACCACCTCTGGCTGGCCCCACAGTGGGGAGGGAATGGAGATTTTGCAGTATCCTTCCCCTGCCACGCCCACCAAGCCACGCCCACAGAACTGGTAGTAAAAAAATTTGGATTTCACCACTGATACATGTTAGAGCAGAGGTCTTCAAACTTGGCAGCTTTAAGACTTGTGGACTTCAACTCCCAGAATTCCCCAGCCAGCTATGCTATGCTGGCTGGAGAATTCTGGGAGTTGAAGTCCACAAGTCTTAAAACTGTCAAGTTTGAAGACCTCTGTGTTAGAGAAATTGATAAAGCAACACATAGATTGAAAGCCAGAGATATTTCTGTTAGGTATATTGTCAGAAAAATATGACAAAAGGAATGTATATTTAATACTACATGTTTTGACGGCAGCGAGAATTGGATTTGCACAATACTGGAAAAATGAGGAAACTCCTACAGATGAAAATATAATTTTAAAAATACTAGATCGTGCGGAAATGGATAGATTAACATTAAAGATAAAGGACAAAGAAGATACAGAGCATTTTCTAACTTGGGATTTGTTTTATCAATGGTTAGATAATAAAAGTAGAAATTGGAAGTTGGAAGAACATTATTATACACAAGTAAAGAATATTATTATTATTACTAAAATTATGTATATAATGTTTTTTATAATGATTTTAAATGCATTGTGAGCCGCCCTGAGTCTTCGGAGAGGCGTGGCATACAAACTGAATAAATAAATAAATAAATAAAATAAAATAAATATATGTAAAATAACCCAGAAAATACACTGTTTACTAAATACTTATATATGTTAAAGAAAAATGTATAAATAAAATTGGGGGGGGAATTCAGACGCTTGGCAACTGGTTCCTATTTATGACGATTGCAGCCTCCTGGGGTCGTGTGATCTGCTTTTGCGACCTTCGGATGAGCAAACTGAGCCTGGATAGCTCAGCAGACTAATGCATTGTAATTTAACTCCAGCTGTCTGCAATTAGTAAGTTCGAATCTCGCCAGGCTCAAGGTTGACTCAGCCTTCCATCCTTTCTAAGGTAGGTAAATTGAGGACCCAGTTTGTGGGGGCAATTAAGCTGACTTTGTATAAAATATACAAAAATATGAAGGTTATTGCTTAACGCATTGTAAGTCGCCCTGAGTCTCCGGAGAAGGGCGGCATATAAATCAAATTTAAAAAAAAAAAAAAAAAACTCAAGGGGGAAGCCATTTGCATGGCTGGCTGGGGTATTCTGGGAGTTGAAGTCCCCAAGTCTTAAAATGGCCAAGTTTGGAGACCCCTGCCCTGGATCATGGTGTATTTCATCCTGATTTCTAATTTTCCCTTCCTTGTGGATTTGGGCGAAGGCAAGTTGTAGGCGTCCTGCTAAAGAGAATCTGCAATGTTCGAAGTATTTGTCCAGAGGAAAGGGACATTTAGAAGACAAAGGGGACACACAAGCTTGTCTTCTCCAAGTTTGGAGGGTCAAAAGGCCTCCAGGAAACCTACTTAATCCTCTCAAAGATGAGCCGTCTTTTTGACAAAAGAGGAAACTTTACAGGTGCTTCATAACCATGGAAACCTGGAAGTTTGCTCACAGGAATCAACAAACAGACCATGTTGAGAAGTAAAAGGGAAGGAAGGATGGAAACTCAACTCCAGGAGACTTCAGTTGTCCACCACAAAAAAAAAAAAACCAGATTGACCATTCATTCAGAATAGAGCTGGAAGGGACTTTGGAGGTCTTCTAGTCCAACCTATACTATTTCAGACAAAGGGTTGTCCAATCTCTTCTTAAACACCTCCAGTGATGGAGTATCCACAACTTCTGAAGGCAAGACATTCCACCAGTTAATTGTTCGCACTGTCAGGAAGTTTCTCCTGAATTCTTGGAGGCTGTCCAGTTGGAGCCTGACCCACCACATCCTGTTTCTGACCAGCACATGGATGACCACTTCCACTTCAGAAGACTAGCATGTCCTACATGGTCTCACAGCTTGTTCATCTAGCAAAATCTTTTTCCAAATGTGGCAACTTTAAGGTTGGTGAACTTCAACGCCAAGAATTCCCCAGCCAGCATATTCGGAGTTGAAGTCCACACAATCTGGACTTCTGGGAGTGGAATTCTGGGAGTTGAAGTTCATAGCTGCGGGAAATGGAATTCTGGGAGTTGAAGTCCACCTTTCTGGGAGTGAAATTCTGGGAGCTGAAGTCCACACCTGCAGGAAATGGAATTCTGGGAGTTGAACTCCATCTTTCTGGGAAATGGAATTCTGGGAGTTGAAGTCCACCTGTCTTAAAATTGCCAACTTTCACAAACAATGGTCTATTACAGGGGTGTCCAACTTTGGCAACTTTAAGCCTTGTGGACTTCAACTCCACTTCAACCATGCGGGCTGAGGAATTCTGGGAGTTGAAGTCCATCAGTCTCAAAGTTGCCAAGGTTGGACACCCTTAGTCTATTAGAAGAAACACCATCATTCTTCAGAGGGAGAGCCTGGTATTTTCAGCACATGGTGACACATACACACACACACCCGCAAGAGTCCCAAATCAAGGGGTCATCGTGGCAATTAGCTTACCAATATCCTGGTCTGTGGTGGAAACCGCCAAGAGGTTAAGGTTGGGCAGGCATAACATGTCAATCACCCAGAGCTTCAAACTGTGACGTCGCTTCGTCTGGTCCAGCTATGGTGAGGAACGAGAAGATAGAACAGAGAGTAACAGAGTTGGAAGGGACCTTGGAGGTCATCTAGTCCAACCCCCCAACCAAGCGGGAGACCCCATCTCATTTTGGGCAAATGGTTGTCCTATCTCTTCTTAAAAACCTCCAGTGATGGATGTCTATAGAGATTCTCCATCATCCAGGGCATGGTTGTCCCAAAGGTGCTTTTTCAGGAGGCAACTGGACTTTCTGGTTTTTCTTTGAAGACATTTCACTTCTTATCCAAGAAGCTTCTTCAGCTCTGACTGGATGGTGGAGAACGGAAGGATTTATACAGCTATCTGAAAGGAATATAAATCCTTCCATTTCCCACCATCGAGCCAGAGCTGAAGAAGCTTCTTGGATGAGAAGTGAAACGTCTTCAAAGAAAAACTGAAAAGTCCAGTTGCCTCTTGAAAAAGCACCTTTGGGACAACCATGATGGAGCCCCCACAACTTCTGGTGGCAAGCTGTTCCACTGATAAATTGTTCTCACTGTCAGGAAATTTCTCCTTAGTTCTCAGTTGTTTCTCTCCTTGATGAGTTTCCATCCGTTGCCTCTTAACCTGCCTTCAGGTGCTTTGGAGAACATGTAAACAGAATAACAGTATAACAGAGTTGGAAGGGACCTGGGAGGTCATCTAGTCCAACCCCCTGCTCAAGCAGGAGGCCATACACCATTTCAGACAAATGGCTTCTTCCTAAATACCTCCAGTGATGGAGCAGCCACAACTTCTGGTGGCAAGCAGTTCCACTGGTTAATTGTCCTCACTGTCAGGAAATTTTCTCCTTAAGTCTAGACCGCTTCTCTCCTTGGTTGGTGTCCATCCATAAATGCCAAGGGATACCAAGGGGGGGGGCTTCCTAAGGGGATCTTGGATACCATCCCCCACCGACCCCCATAAGAAACTGAGCCACCTGGAGAGGATGTGGAAAACGAACATGAAACTAACAATTGTGACAGCATACAAGGAAAACCAGACGAAAATGTTTTATAGATGGCACCTCCCACCGGCCAGAATTGCGAAAATGTTCCCTACCAACTCCCCGAAATGTTGGAAGTGCAAGACTGGCTACGGAACATACTATCACTAATGGTGGACCTGTACGATGGCACAAAAATTCTGGAAGAAAATCAAAACTTGGATAGTAGAAATAATTCAGAACCCAATAGAGGGAAAACTGGAACAATTTCTGCTAGGAATCTCAATAGACAATTATACTAAAGAAATACAGTACCTTATATTGCATATATTGACTGCAGCACATATTGTATATGTACAATATTGGAAGAAGGAAACACTACCAACGGAAGATGATTTAATTAAAAAAATTCTAGAATGTGCAGAATTAGATAAATTAACTAAAGAAATTAAGGGGAAAGAAGAATCAAAGTATTATAAGGTTTGGAGTAGATGGTATGAATGGTTGAAACATAAGGAAATAAGTTAAATGAATGAAGAAAGGAAGGGGAAAATGTGTATGATCTTTTGTTAGTAAAGAAGAAATGATATAAAGTAGAAAATGAATGTCAAATTAGTATATACTTAAATATTTGTAAATATTGATGTATAGAAAGAGCAGACAGCTGTGTATAGCTGAAAGAAAAGGGATATTTTTCTTTTTTGTGTTACTTTTTGTTGAATGTATATGTTTGATTTTTAATGTGTTTTTAATGTGTTTAAAATAAAAAACTTTTAAAAAATTAAAAAAAAAAAAGAAAGAAACTGAGCCACCTACATAGACTGTCCGGAGCATCTTAAAGGCATCGCTCCAGTAATGCAAGATGCCGTCTCTGCTCACGGTCAGGAATCGTCCCGAGGGGGGCCGGCTGCTACTTTTCCACGATCTCTCCCTGTGGTCCATGACGCCCCGAGTCTGGCTCGGAAAAAACTGGATCCGGACAATGTCCTCCGAGTGGGACCTGCAGGGAGGACAGGAAGGAAGGTGCGGAGGGGAAGGTGGCAGCCCATAAATGGGGCGTCTCTTTGGGTGCTTTTCAATTGTCATCATAGAATGCCAGGTTGGGGGGCAGGATGGGACAGCTAGAGGAAGATTCCCACATTGCTAGTAAGGTGGGAAAGGAGGAGGAGGAGGGGGAGGAGAAGGAAAGAAACAAGAAACAGGAGGAGGAAGAGGAGGAAGAGGAAGAGGAAGAGGAAGAGGAAGAGGAAGAGGAAGAGAAGAAGGGGAGGAGGAGGAGGACAAAGAGGAAGAGGAGGAAGAGGGAGAGGAAGAAGAGAAGGAGGGGAGGAGGAGGAGGAGGAAGAGAAGGAGAAGAAGGAGGAGGAGAAGAAGGAGAAGGAGGAGGAGGAGAAGAAGAAGAGGAGGAGGAGGAGGGGAAAAGAAACAAGAAACAAGAAACAGGAGGAGGAGGAAGAGAAGGAAGAAGAAGAGGGAGAGGGAGAGGGGGAGGAAGAGAAGAAGGGGAGGAGGAAGACAAAGAACAAGAGGAAGGAGAGGGAGAGGAAGAAGAAGACAAGAAGGGGAGGAGGAGGAGGAGGAGGAGGAGGAGGAGGAGGAGAAGAAGAAGAAGAAGAAGAAGAAGAAGAAGAAGAAGAAGAAGAAGAGAAGAAGAAGAAGAGAAGAAGAAGAAGAAAGAAGAAGAAGAAGAAGAAGAAGAAGAAGAAGAAGAAGAAGAGAAGAAGAAGAAGAAGAAGAAGAAGAAGAAGAAGAAGAAGAAGAAGAGTTGTTATTTATGGAGGCCACCCTCAAGGGGTCCCTTACACCGAGATGCTTTTCATGTTTGTCTGGAACTCTGGAAGCCACTTGCTCTTCAGCATGTCGTCCTTCCCACGATATTCCCGGAGCATGTAATTCAAGTACTCCTCCTGCAAAGCAGATGCTCCCTGTGGTTAGGCCACCTCTGCTCTTGCAAGGGGAAGAGTAAGTCAAAACTATCTTTGACTGGAAAGAGCCTGCAAGCTACCACTCCAAGCCCAGCAGGGAGATGGGCCTGAGAAACGGGAGGGAAGTGATGAAGGATGGAACCAAGAAACAACGCGGAAATCAAGACGAGGGGCTTTGTAGTCCAACACACCTGGTGGGCCTCCCTTTGGAGGAGATAATGGCAACCTTGGGGGTTGGGGGAAAAGCGGGGAAGGGGCTTTGTAGTCAAAAGAAGGCCCCCTACCCAGTCCACAGAGCCATCACAGTTGGCGTCCACCTTCATGAAAATGACATCCACATCTTCATCAGAAAGTTCTCCCAGGATCTTCTTGATTGCTTTACGGAACCGTTCCATGTCAAGGCCTAACAAGAACCAAAAAGGGAAGCCAATCTGTGGTGAGATCTCATCCCAGGTCCTGGAGATACCAAGAATGTTTTTTTTTTCCGCTTGGTGTTTCCAGGACTGGGAGAAGATCTCAAGTGGTTACAAGTCTGTAGAGATTCTCAGTCATTCAGGTCCTGGTTGTCCCAAAGGTGCTTTTTCAGGAGGCAAGTGGACTTTCTGTGTTTTTTTTCTTTTGAAGACGTTTCGCTTCTCATCCAAGCAGCTTCTTCAGCTCTGTGTTGTGGCTCCGTTGCCTGAGCCTGGGCTATCGACAGATGGAGACTCTGAGAGTGAAGGGGAGGAGTTGGCAAGGCCTCCCTCTCCAGGACCCTCCTCTCTGGCAATGCCTCCGGAGGACACCGAAGGCCAAACGATAGGCTCAGAGCCAAGCACGTCCCCTCAGCCACAGATGGACAGCGACGAAGGAGATAAGTGCTGGCTGGACCCTCGGCAGAGGCGCAGGGAGAAGCGTGCGCAGCAGAGGGGAAGACGTACCAGAGATTAGCTGAGTCACTGGACCACACCCCACAGGGTATAAATGTGGGTGTGGTGGCCGGTTCAGTTTGTGACGAGCAAAAACTAGAACTAATCCTTGATCTCTGCGTTACTGGACTTTGCCTGCTTTATCAGATTGCATTTGGATTAATCCTTGTATTGTTGAAAACTCTGCCTGTTTCATCGGAATGCTTGCAGTCTAATCTTTGTTTTGTGTGAGTAAAGTCTGAATTGGCAGCTAGCCACTGGGTTGCTGCCAGCTTTATCTTCAAAGAGTTTTGTCGTGTGGCTTATTAACTCCGGGCCGTCTGTGGGGGGTGCGTGTGTGGTACGGGGACAGAACACTCTGACTGGATGGTGGGGAAGGGAAGGATTTATATTCCTTGCAGGCAGCTGGTCATTTGCATCCTTTTAGAGGGTCGTTGAGGCCACTTGGAGCTTTCTCTGTGTCCTCAGGGTCACCTGAGTGGTGCAAATAGTTGCTGTAGTCTGCAATTTTTCCCTCTGGAAATCCATTCCTTATTCCCACACCATTCCAATGATCTTCATCCCAAATTGCATAACTAAAAATCTGTAGAGATTCAGGTCATGGTTGTCCCAAAGGTGCTTTTTCAGGAGGCAACTGGACTTTCCAGTTTTTTCTTTGAAGAATACACTTCGAATGGTGTTGGGAGTATGAATGGATTTCGAGAAAAATTGCAGACTACAGGAACCATTTCCACCACTCTGTTCTGTCCCCGTCCCACATGCGCACACACCAACAGACGTCCAAGAGTTAAAAACCAAACCAGCCGACAAAATCCTTTTCCTTATGATAATGGAACTTGGCAGCAACTTAGTGGCTGCCTGCCAAGAGTTTACTACTCATGAAGAGAAGAGATAACTTCTCTCTGCTTCTGGTACATCAAAGTAAAATGTTCAATAATTACAGAGTAAATCAAGTCCAAAAATAATCCAGCAAAGTCTATAGCAAAAGTCCGGCAATGCAGAATGGCGTGGAAGCTTTCAGCTTTGTTCGTCACAAGGTTTGACTGGCCACCACGCTCCCTTTTATACCCTGTGGGGTGTGGTCCAGTGACTCAGCCTAATCTCGGGCACGCCTTTTCTTCTGTTGCGCGCGCTTATCTCTGCGACGCTGGCGTGGATCCAGCCAAGACTCATCTCCCTCATCACTGTCCATCTGTGGCTGCGTGGATGTGCTTGGCCCCGGCCCTATCTCTTGCCCTTCGGCGGACACCGAAGGCATTGCCAGAGAGGAGGGTCCTGGAGAGGGAGGCCTTGCCAACTCCTCTCCTTCACTCTCGGAGTCCTCTCCTGCCGATGACACAGGCTCAGGTAACGGAGCCACAGCACACTCAGGTGTCCCTGAGGACACAGGTAAACCTCCAAGTGGCCTCAATGACTTTCTCAAAGGATGCAGCTGCCTGCAAGGAATATCAATCCTTCCCTTCCCCACCATCCAGTCAGAGCGGAAGAAGCTTCTTGGATGAGAAGCGAAACCTCTTCAAAAGAAAAAACAAGAAGGTCCAGTTGCCTCCTGAAAAAAAGCACCTTTGGGATCTCAAGAGGTTGTGTCCCACTCTTTCCACCCACCAGGCAAGGGAGGGCCTTCCTCACCTTCTCCGTCCACATCTGCTTCTCGGAACGTCCGCTCCAGTTTCTGCAGGTGGTCATAGTTGATCTGTTCTTCCAGCTGTTTGCAACGGGCTTCGTCGTAGAAATCTGCAAACTTCATCATGTGCCGGTGGGATGAGCACAGGCGGCCGGCCTTGCTCAGGATTCCCGGAAGCCTCATCTGGGTGAAGGACCAGAACATCCTTTGTCCTTGGGACTACAGACGGTCCTCGACTTACGACCACAATGTTGTGCCCAACGTTTCTGTCGCTAACCGAGAAAATCGGTTGACTGCCCATTTGACAAACTTCCTTGCTGCAGTTGTTAGGTGAGTAACACGGTTGTTAAGTGAAACCGGCTTCCCCATTGACTTTGCTGGTCAGGAGGTCGCGGAAAGGGGATCACGTGACCCACCCACCCCCGGGGACACACCGCGACTGTCAGGTTTCAGTGTCGTCTCAAATAAATTGCATTTCCAAACAAATAGTCTTTGATGAAATCTTTCATTTATTAAGCACGACAATCTGTTCCTGACTACATCGTAGCCAACACTGACTTCCTGACCCCAAACCTTCCCTTTCCGTTCCCCAATTCTCTGCGTCTCATTGGCCCTCTTCACAAATCACTCTCCCCATATCTACTACTTCAGCTCCCAGGAATGTCCCCCCTCCCATCCCATCTCCTAGGGGATATTATCTTCAGGGAAAATAAGTAGGTGAAAAGTCAAGCGTCCTCTTGCCAGCTGTCCCCTCTTCTCCTCCTTATGTCAGCACTGGAACGAATGTAGTTTGGAGTGCTGACAGCGATCATCATAAACATGAGTCAGTTGCCAGGTGTCCAAATTATGATCGTGTGACCAAGGGGACGCTGCAACGGTCGTAAGTGTGAAAACGGGTCACAAGTCACTCTTTTCACTGCCGTTGTAACTTTGAACGGTCACTAAACGAATTGTTGTAAGTCGAGGACTACCTGTATAGCTGAAGGGAACGAAGAATACAGGTAGTCCTTGACTTACAACAGTTGAAAAAAGTGTTTCACACTTACGACCGTTGCAGAACCCCCGTACTCACATGATCCAAATTCAGACTCTTGGCAACTGACCCATATTTATGACGGTCGCAGTGTCCCTGAGTCCCATGATCCCCTCTTGCAACCCTCCGACGAGCAAAGTCAATGGGGGGAAGCCAGATTCACTTAACGGCCGTTTTACTCACTTATCCACTGCAGGGATTCACTTAACAACGGTGGCAAGAAAAGTCGGAAAAATGGGGCAAAACTCACTTAACAAAGGTTTCGCTTAGCAACAGAAATTCTGTTGTGGTCGTAAAGTCCAGGACTACCTGTAATCTTTAAAGAAAACCCAGGGCTCCGTGTGGGAGGGGGGTCCCAGACCAAGCCAGGCACTTGGAGCTGGTCTGGATATGGAGCAAAGCTTGAGGAGAAAAGCAACCCCGGAGGAGATGACCACTAGGCCTCCTCAACACTGGGCTGTGGCCCTTTTTCCAGTAGCTCCTTGCGACTTGTGGGGAGCCAGAGGGGTAAGCAGGTACTTACTGCAGGAGGTGGAGCCTGTGCTACTTGTTTAAAGGCCACATCTCCCTCGGAATCCACACCTCCCCTGGAAAAAGAGAGACAAGCCAACATCACCTATAAGACCATGAATGCTAGCCTGTGGTCAGCGGAGCCAAAGGTCCCCATCCAGATGCAGGATTCGGTCCAGGACTGAAAAAAGGAGAGAAGGATTTGTAGCTCAGGGTCGATCTCTCAGGTCTTTGGTTCTTTCATGACCCAGCTAGGCAACATCATCAGTGCTAGAAGGGAATGGTGTTGCACGGAGGAGGAGGAGGAGGAGGAGGAGGAGGAGGAGGAGGAGGAGGTCCCTGATCGTCTCTGAGCTTGGTGGTTTTCTTGCAAATGTTTCCTGACCGAACTAGGCAACATCATCAGTGTTAGAAGGGAATGGTGCTTGGATGGAGGACGAGAACAAGGAGGAGGAGGAGGAGGAGGAGGAGGTCGTCCAAGGTGCCTTCTGAGCTGAGTTTTTTTCTTGCAGATATTTCATGACCCAACTAGGGAACATCTTCAGTGCTACAAGGGAATTGGGTTGAGGAGAAAGAGGAGGAGGAGGAGGAGGAGGAGGAGGAGGAGGAGGGAGAGGAAAGAGGAGGAGGAGGAGGAGGAGGAGGAGGAGGAGGAGGAGGAGGTGGTCCAAGGTGCCTTCTGAGCTGAGTTGTTTTCTTGCAGATATTTCATGACCCAACTAGGGAACATCTTCCGTGCTAGACGTGGGGGGGGTGGAGGAAGAAGAGGAGGAGAGCTGTGGGGTCCTTGTTGCTCTCTGAGTTTGGTTGTTCTCTTGTATATCTTTCATGACCCAACTAGGGGACATCACTACTAGTGTTAGTAGTAGCGACTAGCACTGATGAAGTTACCTAGTTTGGGTATTGAAATGTCTGCACGAAGCAACCAAGTTCAGAGAGCACCAAGGAGCCCTCAAGATAATCTACCAATTGCATACCCTTACTCCTCGTATGCTCTCTCGGTTCATGGGTAACATAAAGTGGACTTCCATGCAAGATCATTTGGAACAGGGGTCTCCAACCTTGGCAATTTTAAGTCCTGTGGACTTCAACTCCCAGTGTTCCTCAGCCAGCTGGGAATTGAAGTCCACAGGTCTTAAAGTTGTCAAGGTTGGAGACCCCTGATTTGAAAGGTCCACCCCCAATCAAAGTCAATCCTGGGGATCATTAAAAAGGAGCTGAGTCCATGAACATAACTGTCAATCCTGAGCAGTTTCTCAACCTTAGCAACGTTAAGATACGTGGACTTCAGCATGGCTGGCTGTGAAATTCTGGGAATTGATGTCCGCTCAACTTCCAAGTTGAGAAACACTTCCATAACCATGGTCGGATGCCCACGACACCTCGAACCCCTAAGCTATCCAAAGCTCATTTCAGCTTCCATGCAACATATTGTGTGAATGTAACCAAAGCAACATTCATCTCACATCTTCGGGTGTTGTGGATTCCTGACCATGTACCCTTGTGCAGTTGCTCAAGCCAACTGCAATTTATGGAAGAAGCTGGGATTAAAGAAATGAATGAGTGAACCCAACTTTAGCCATGGATAACAAGAGAGAGGTGGGAAATCTTCTACTCCTTTTTAACAGAAGGGACCTTGGAGGTCTTCTAACCCAACCCCTTGCTCCGGCAGGAGACTCTATTACATTTCAGACAAGTGGCTATCCAATCTCTTCTGGAGGCAAGTTGTCCCACTGGTTAATTGTCCTCACTGTTAGGAAGCTTCTCTCCTTGATAAATAAAATAAATAAATAACTTTATTGTCATTGTACGTGTATACACAGTACACCCATACAATGAAATTCACTTAACACCCAAAGACCAAGTCCAACACATATTACACCTCGGTGAAGAGCCGAGGTGGCTCACTGGTTAGGGTGCAGTACTGCAGCTACTTCAGTTGACTTCTAGTTCAGCAGATCAGTGGATCAAATCTCACCGGCTCAAGGTTGACTCAGCCTTCCATCCTTCCGAGGTGGGTAAAATGAGGACCCAGATTGTTAGGGGGCAATATGCTATTTAGTAGACTGTCTTTGGTGTAAGCCGCCCAGAGTCCTCGGAGAGTGGGCGGCATAGAAATATGAATAATAAATAAAATAAATAACAATCCCCAAACACACTCCCACCCACGGCAATTGCTGAGTTTCTTGTCCTGCCCTCGGGGGCTTTGGAGAATAGATAGACACTACCACCCCTTCTTTGTTCCAGATATTGGAACCAACCAGGGGTGAAATGCTCCCGGTTCGGACCAGATTGCCCGATCCGGTAGCGATGGAGGTGGGTGGTTCGGAGAACCAGTAGCAAAAATCCCTGCCCCCCCCCCCCCCCATTCCCAGCTGAGCCACGCAATCATCAGAGGCTTTTTTTTTTTACGTTTAAAAGCATTATTTCTACAACCTCTTCAGCCGAAAAAATGCTTTTAAAAGTAAAAAAAAAAAAGCCTCTGATGATCGCTCGGCTCAGCTGGGAATGTCAGAGGCTTTTAAAAGCATTTTTTAACAACCTCTTTGAGGTTGTAGAAAAAATGGTTTTAAAAGTAAAAAAAAAAAATTGGCCACGTCCACCTGGTCACATTACCCACACACATACACCAAGCCACGCCGACAGAACCGGTAGTAACAAAATTTTAGATTTCACCACTGATTGAAATCCTAATATCCTGTCTCTCCTGGTCCTTCTCTTCACTAGACCAGCCATGCCCAGTTCTTGCAACCGTTCTTCGTATGTTTTAGCCTCCAGTTTCCTAACCATCTTGGTGGCTCTCCTCTGCACTCTTTCTAGACCTGGTAAAAGGACCACCCCCAGAGACCTCCACTCACCACGTGACAGAGGCATAGAGACTCAGCTTTCCTAGAGTGCTGATTTGAGACTCGTTCCCCGAACTCCCGAGAGAGTTGAGGTTCCTCCCTAACCAAGAACCATGGGTTCGAGGGTAGGACTCCTGTTGCATGTTTAGGCACCGATTCAGGAGGTCCAACCTGAACTTTCTCCACTTCTCGGCTCCCCACAAACTCAACTGTGATGTCAAACTTTGGAACTGTGATCTCACTTCCCAGAACATCTGGAGTTCCCGATGCTGGGCTTCCCTACTCAAGTTTTCTAGTCGCGATGAGGTCTTTCACTCATGTCGTCATCCTACCTCTTTTGGGCCATCTTTTCTTCCTTTGGGAACCATCTTTTCTTCCTTTGGGAACCCACCGTTGGGACAACCTGAACCCTGCTCCAAAGACTGAAGGCTAGTTTACAAGGCACACCTTCTCCACATCCTACCTTGCAAGCCAACTCTAACAAAGGATCCGTATCCCAGGTCCATCAGTCCTACCAATGCTTGCCAGGATGAGATGGTTCTCAGAACTTGGCAGAAAGCAAGGAAAGGACCCTCAAAACATGGAGGCATGGAGCTCCATGAAGTGGTTTCTCATCTCTAGACCTCCCCAATCCTTTCACCTCTTCTGGGGTGGAGAGCTTCTGCAACTGTTCTTAGGTTGAACAAAGAGAATTGGCTAATTCTGGAGGAGCGAGAAGAAGCATGTAGGACCATCATGTCCCAAAGGTGTTTTTCTTTTCCCAAGAGGCAACTGGAACTTCTGGTTTTTCTTAGAAGACATTTTGCTTCTCATCCAAGAAGCTTCTTCAGCTCTGACTGGATGGTGGGGAAGGGAAGGGTTTATACTCCTTGAAGAGACCTGGTCATTTGCATCCTTTTTAGAGGGTCATCAAAGCCACTTGTAGGTTTGTGTCCTCAGGGTTACAAATAGGTGGAGCCTTCGTGGAACCGCTGAAAGGACTGTGTTGTAGATTGGAGATAGGTGATGTCACAACACATGGCACCACATAGGAGAACAAATGCATCAGGGCTAGATCCAGCAGTCCATCTGCACTTCAAAGACAAAGGCCACTCTTTTGAAGACAGCAAAGTCCACATTTTGGACAGAGAGGACCACTTGTTTGAAACAGGGGTCAAATTGAAAAGCCCATAGCCCACAGTCCAATAGATGTGACTGGGAAAAGATGGTCCTTCAAATAACTTGGTCCAAAGCCCTGTATTGAGCAACCTCGTATACGCAGTACAATGCAGTGAGACTTGTGCAGATCTGTACATTGGGGAAACAAAACAGCCATTTCACAAACGCATGGCACAACATAGGAGAACAAACGCATCAGGACGAGATTCAGCAGTCCATCTGCATTTAAAAGAGGAGCCTTGGTAGTACAGGGGTTTAAGGCACCCTGTTATTAAGCTGGTTATTAAGACCAGCTGCCTGCAATTACTGCAGGGTTCGAATCTCGCCAAGGCTCAAGGTCGACTCAGCCTTCCATCCTTTCTAAGGTAGGTAAAATGAGGACCCAGTTTGTGGGGGCAATAAGCTGACTTTGTATAAATGTACAAAAGGATGAAGGCTATTGCTTAACGCATTGTAAGCCGCCCTGAGTCTTCGGAGAAGGGCGGCATATAAATCAAATAATAATAAAAAAAAAAGACAAAGGCCACTCTTTTGACGACAGCAAAGTCCACATTTTGGACAGAGAGGAATGCTAATTTGAAAGAGGGGTCAAAGAGGCCATCTATGGCCAAATTGAACAGCCCCTCTCTCAACAGAGGGGGGAGGGGATACGACATCATCTACTTCCAGTCTACAACACAGTCCTTTCAGTAGTTCCAAGAAAGCTCCACACACATTTGCACCACTCAGGTGACCCTGAGGACACAGGTAAAACTCCAGGTGACATCAAGGACTCTCTAAAAGGATGCAAATGACCAGCTGTCTGCAAGGAATATAAATCCTTCCCTTCCCCACCATCCAGTCAGAGCTGAAGAAGCTTCTTGGATGAGAAGTGAAATGTCTTCAAAGGAAAAAACAAGGAAGTCCAGTTGCCTCCTGAAAAAGCATCTTTAGGACCTGGATGACGGAGAACCTCCATAGACATGTAAGGCCATCATGCCTTTCTTTCATTAGGACCATAGGTGAGTAACCGCCACCATCACCGTGGTGGTCGTATCTCAGGGCATCAAGCCCTACTTGTGTCTCACTTTGGAGAGCGGTTATTTTGTCAACTGACCCGTATCCCTCAACCTTTCAGCTGCTCTTCTTCTCCCGTGAATCTCCTCCTCTTCTCCACTCTTCTCTTCTCCTCTGTGCGGTCAGGCCTCCTCGGTGCTGTTGGGTCAAGTCGCATCTCTGGTAGCTTCCCATTTTTTAAGTCTTTTGGCCACCAGGATCTTTTTTTTTCTTTTTTAAAAAGTTTTTCAACTTTATTTCTTACATACATAACATAAAATGTACATTTTCTTATACATTTTTACATTTTTATTTTATGGGTAAGGGGTTTTAAATTGGGGAAGCCAAATTAATTTAATCACGCTTTTAAATTATTTTAATTTTCACATTGTATGTATTTTAATCTTGGCTGTTCACCGCCCTGAGTCCTTCGGGAGAAGGGCGGTATAAAAATTTAATTAATTAATTAATTAATTAATTAAATTAATAATAATAATAATAATAATAATAATAATAATAATAATAATAATAATAATAATACATAATTAATCCTACATATACATTTTCCAGTGGTGAAATCTAAAATTTGTTACTACCAATTCTGTGGGCGTGGCTTGGGGGTAATGTGACTGGGTGGGCGTGGCCATTTTTTTTTTTCTTTTAAAATCATTTTTTCTACCACCTCTTCGGCGAAGAGGTTGTAAAAAGATGCTTTCAAAAGGCTCTGACGATCCCAGCTGAGTTTCCTGATCGGCAGAAGCTTTTTTTTTCTTTTAAATGCCTCTGCCGATCAGGGAACTCAGCTGGGATCGTCAAAGGCTTTTAAAAGCATTTCTTCAGAGGTTGTAGAAAAAATGCTTCTAAAAGCCTCTGACGATCCCAGCTGAGCCACGTGATCATCAGTCTTTTTTTCTTTTTTTTTTTTACTTTTAAAGCATTTTTCGGCCGAAGAGGTTGTAGAAAAAATGCTTTTAAAAGTTAAAAAAAAAGCCTCTGATGATTGTGCGGCTCAGCTGGGTATGTGGGGGGGGGGCAGGGATTTTTGCTACCGGTTCTCCGAACCACCCGCCTCCATCGCTACCGGATCGGGCGATCTGGTCCAAACTGGGAGCTAGTTAAAAGATATAATTAAAAGATATAATTAAAACCAGATTAAATAATTTAGCCCAAGACAATTAAAAATCCCAATAATTTAAAACAAATTAAAATTTCGATGTAAAAGAATTTTAAAACAGGGGAGAAAATTAGGCCAGGCCGGCTTGCTGGAATAGAAGAATCTTAAGAGCACGGCGGAAAGTGCGTAGATCCGGGATCCTCCCTATCTCTGCGGGGAGCTCGTTCCAGATAGTGGGTTAAATACACATCTTCTTTACTATATATATCTCTAGGAGAATACACAATAAAAAAAAAAACCTCTGGTTTTAATTCTATAGATTTATGTAATATTTCTTCCAACCATTTCTGTATTCTAGACCAATAATTTTTTGCTTCTAAACATGACCACCACATATGATAGTATGATCTGGCCACCAGGATCTCAGGGTGATCTCAGGTAGATCCCCATCCCTACCTCCAGGGGCTTCAGAGATTTCAGCTGCTGGGCTCGATTTCCACTTCCAACTCCTTGTTGTGTTTATTCATCAGAACATTGGACCTCCTTCTCCATCGTGAGACCAGTTTCTCCTCTGTCTTTTCACTTTACTTTGTCATCGCACCTCGTACAATGAAATTAAATGCCATCTTCAGTGTACATTATACTTAAAAAATTCACCACGTACGACGACTTACAATATCTGGTGACGGCACTGAAAAAATGGATTTACGGCCGTCTTTCACTTACGACCATCGCAGCTTCCCCATGGTCATGTGATCAAAATTCGGAGGCATGGCAACTGGCATGTACTTATGACGGTTGCAGTGTCCCAGGGGTCACCGTCCCCCCAAGAAGCAAAATCGGATTCATTTAGCAAGCGTGTTACTTAACTTCCCAACTGCCATGATTAACTTTAATTTACGGCCAAAATATTTAATTATTTTAAACTGCTTTTAAATTTTGTATGTATTGTTTTTTACTTTGGCTGTTCACCGCCCTGAGTCCTATTTTGGAGAAGGGCGGTATAGAAATTTAAATAATAAATAAATAAATAAAACTTAATAACTGTGGCAAGAAAGGTCGTAAAATGTGAGAAAATTCACTTGTCTCACTTAGCAACAGAAATTTGGGGCTCTATTCGTGGCTGTAAGCTGAGGACCACCTGTGGCTCTGCTTGACCGATTTACACGTTGCTGCCATTACAAATCTTGATGTGCATAGATCAGCGATGCAAGACATGGATTAGATTATTTGGAGCCTGTCCCTGGATGATCTCTACAACTGACCTTGCCCTAAATTGTAAGGGTTTATTTTTGTCTTCCTCCAGACCAGCGTTGGCTTTTATCTATTTCCTTCTGTTGACACAGGTGAAGATAGAAGACGGAACTTTCTCTTGATGGGTTGGTCCCAGATGTTGGTTGAAGACCAGGCAACACAGGAGTCGTGAAAACCACGATCAACTCTTCCCTGGAGCATCGAGAGCTCACTCAGCCAAACAGGTGACCTAGCCAGACTTCCTAAGGTGGGACTGGAACTCCCCATCTCCTGGTGATTGGCCCAAAGTCACCCAACTTGCTCTCATGCCTAAGGCGGGACTAGAACTCACCGTCTCCTGGTATGGTGATTGGCCCAAAGTCACCCAGCTGGCTTTCATGCCTAAGGCAGGACTAGAACTCACCGTCTCCTGGTGATTGGCCCAAAGTCACCCAGCTGGCTTTCATGCCTAAGACGGGACTAGAACTCCCAGTCTCCTGGTGATTGCCCCAAAGTCACCCAGCTGGCTCTCATGCCTAAGGCAGGACTAGAACTCACCGTCTCCTGGTGATTGGCCCAAAGTCACCCAGCTGGCTCTCATGCCTAAGGCGGAACTAGAACTCACCGCCTCCAGGTGATTGACCCCAAATCTCCTGGTGTTTAGCCTAAAGACACCCAGGCGACTTTCATTAAGGCAGAACTAGAACTCCCAGTCTCTGACAGCTGCCTTTTTGTGCCTAAGGCAGGACTAGAACTCACCATCTCCTGGTGATTGGCCCAAAATCCCACCGCTGGCTTTCCTGCCTAAGGCAGGACTAGAACTCCCAGTATCCTGGCGTTTGGCCGAGTCACCCAGCTGGCTTTCAGGGCTGAGGCAGCAGGACTAGAACTCACTGTCTCCCACTTTCTAGCCTGGTGCCGAATCTTTGGGCTTCGAATTCACCCCAAAGATGCTGGACCAGAGATCCGATGGCAACTATAACCCAGATGGTGCGAAGCACAGCAAACCGAGGATGACGGGGAACAGAAATGAAGGCCGTCAAAAGAAAAGGACTTGCAAGGACACGACACTCCAGAAGACGCCACGTTCTTGAAATAACAGAACTTTATTTAGAAACTGTTTAAAAGTAGAAAAAAACCCTGTCAAAAGGAGTCTGGTTTTGAATATCGTTCTAGGGCAAACAGGTATTTTAGAAGGCCACAAGAGAAACAGCACCTCTGATGGTTTAAATAATGGCTTTCTTTTTTCTTTCTTTCCTTCCCTTCTTTCGTTTTTTTTTTTTTTTTTGGCATTCGTCCAAAACGTGGGTCTTCCCGCCGAATTGTCATAAGGAAATCATGCACTACACAACAAGTTACCATAACTCTGCTTTCTACACACATCGAGACACACAACCACCGGAAGCAAACGGACAAAAGGAACACACCAAGCCGGAAGCTTAGTCTTTGCTGTGGCCAGGGGGGCTGAGGAGGGGAAGGTGGGGGGGGGAGAGAGTCCCAAATCTCTGAAAGCCCCCTCCCCAAGGAGCAGCCATTGGGGAGGGGAGGGGAGGGAAGGGAGGAGGGAGAAGGTCAAACACAGAATACTGCAATAATCAAAATTCACCGGAACGCTCTTTATTATCTCCGGCAACCTCGGCTCGCCTATTTAATACGCAATTTTTCTCTTCTTCTTTTTTTTTCCCCCCCACCAGTCCTCTGCAGCACCTGCGCAGGTAACTCAAGAGGCGGGGTGAGGGGAGGCCCTGCAACGGAGGCGTGGCGCCCACCCAGGCGTCTCTTAAAAAAACCCAACTAGCAAGTCCAGTTCGAGCAAGAGTGGAGTGTTTACAACCAGGTGCCCTCTCCGATCCTTTCAGCAACCCTATCCTAGCTTGGTGGGAAAGGAAGGCGGCTGCCATCCAAAACAGAGTTTGTTGGTTTGTTGAAGATAACAGGGTTAGTTTGGAAGCAGAGGGAGGGGGGGGCGGAGAGGAAGAGAAGGGCCTTCTATTGAGGGGAGCAGAGGTGGAGCAGCGGGGGCTAGTAGGGAGGAGGAGATTGAGGTGAGAAGTCAGGATCTTATTCGGAACTTTTGCAACTTTTAAGACTTGTGGGACTTCAACTCCCAGAATTCCCCAGCCAGCGCATGAAGCGCTGGCTGGGGAATTCTGGGAGTTGAAGTCCCACAAGGGTGGAAAAGTCGCCAAGAATGGACAACCCTTTTATTGGAGGTTACACCGAACCATAGAAGCCAATTTCGGGCACCTGCTTCACACCTTCCTTGCAACTGAGCCTACTACAAACTCCATTCTCCTGCCACATCCTCAGCCACGCTGGGCCCAATTCCACACGGCCCCTGACCCCCACCCCCCCCCCCCAGAGCCGCACCCCCGAACAATCTAAGCGAGGAAAATTCTAATATCCCTCTTTCCCCCCCACCCCCCCACCCTGAGCGTCTCAAATCCTCCGTCGCTTTCCGGTTCTCTCGACGCCCCAATTCATCCCCCTTCCCTCTCTCCCTACATGGCACCTGGTGGAAAGACCACCTTTCCGCTCCGTAGGCAGCCTCTCCTGCTTACCCCACCCCACCCTCTCCCCAAACACGCCGCACTGCCAATCCTCCATCAATGAAGGGGCCCCGCGTACCCCGAGTCGGCGACCTCCTGCTTCCAAACGACACCAAACGGATGTTGATAATATCGTTCCGCTATAAAAAGTGACAAAAGAGCTCTCCAAAAAAAAAAAGAGAGAAAGAAACCAAAAAAAAAAAACAAAAAAAAAAACACACACCCAGCGGAAGCGGAGGGGGGGGGGGGTGGGGAAAGTAGTAGTAAAACTTACGCAAAGTGCACTTGAAGAGGTACTCTTTTTGTTTTTGTTTTTTCTGTTTTGTTTTACTTTCGAAAAGAAACCAGTTAAAGTCCTCTAAGAATAAAACGAAGAGTATTTTACAGATAAGCACATGATTGGGGCAAAAGATTTTTCGGACTTCTGACTCTGCTGCTCGGCTGGTAAATGTCGGTGGGGCCGTTAATACTCCTCTTGCTCCTCCGGAGGGGCTCCTTCGTCGGGTATCACGAAGCCTTCCTACGAGAGAATCAGAACCGGGATGGGAAAATTAAGAAGGGCGGTGGGGCACAGGAGGGGCTTATGCGGGTAGCTGCACATTCTCCGAAGAGGGATGGAAACTCCAACTTCTGGAGGGAATCCATTCCACTGATCGTTTCCATGGGATGGAAACATGGCATATAAACGATCAGTGGAACGACTTCCCTCCAGAAGTGGTGGGCGCCCCGTTCACTGGAGGCTTTTAAGAAGAGACTGGACAGCCACTTGTCTGGAATGGACAACCCGTCTTTACAAGCTGTGACTGTTAGGATCTAGCCATAATCAGGTAAGGAAGAGGAGAGGAGAGGAGAGGAGAGGAGAGGAGAGGAGAGGAGAGGAGAGGAGAGGAGAGGAGAGGAGAGGAGAGGAGAGAAGAGAAGAGAAGAGAAGAGAAGAGAAGAGAAGAGAAGAGAAGAGAAGAGAAGAGAAGAGAAGATACAGAATACAGAATAGAACATGGAATGGAATGGAATGGAAGAGGAGAGGAGAGGAGAGGATGAGAAGGGAAGGGAAAATATGGAATGGAATGGAATAGACTGGAACAGAAACAGAGACAGAAAAATAGAAATAGAAAAACAGAGTTGGAAGGGACCTTGCAGTTTTCCAGTCCAACCCCCTGCTCAGGGAGGAAATTCTATACTATTTCAGACAAATGGCCCTCCAATGACTTCTTAAAAACCTCCACTGATGAAGCACCCACAACTTCTGGTGGCAAGTTGTTCCACTGGTTAATTGTTCTCACTGTTAGGAAATTTCTCCTGAGTTCTAGGTTGCTAAGGAGAAATTTCCTGACAGTTAGAAGAATTAACCAGTGGAACAATTTGCCTCCAGAAGTTGTGGGTGCTTCATCAGTGGAGGTTTTTAAGAAGTCATTGGAGGGCCATTTGTCTGAAATGGTAAAAGATCTTCTGCAGTGGGTTGATCTCCAAGGTCCCTTCCAACTCTGCTACCTGTGTTTCCCCAAAAATAAGACCAGGTCTTATATTAATTTTTGCTCGAAAAGACGCATTAGGGGGTTATTTTCTGGTTAGGTCTTATTTTTGGGGAAATATAGTATGAAATGCGTCCATCAGGCTGACAATCTTAACTGGGGCTTATTTTGGGGATAGGCCTTATTTTACGAGCATCCTGAAAAATCATGCTAGGACTTATTTTCCCGTTAAGCCTTATTTTCAGGGGAAAAGGGTAATTCTGTTAAACATCAAAGGAAATGCATGCTGAAATGTGCACAAAATGCCTTCGCTGCAAAGGGGATGAAAGGCGAAAGGCTTGAGAACACAAGACATTTTAAAATTAAATAAAAATAAATAAATAAAGCTAAATAAATGTCAAGTCACCAACGGTGACTGAAAATCACTCGAATGAATCCCAAAGGTGTTTTTTTCTCTAAAAGGCAACCGGACATTTCCTTCAAAATGTTTCGCTTCTCATTCAAGAACCTTCTTCAGTTCTTCTGGTGCTGTTATATTATTATTATTATTATTATTATTATTATTCTAATCATGATTATCATTATCATTATTCCATAGAGATTCTCAGCCAATGGAAGGATTGATATTCCTTGCAGACAGCTGGTCATTTGCATCCTTTTAGAGCAGTGTTTCTCAACCTTGGTAGCTTGAAGATAGGTGGACTTCAACTCCCAGAATCCCCCAGCCAGCGTTGCTGGCTGGGGAATTCTGGGAGTTGAAGTCCACCCATCTTCGAGCTTCCAAGGTTGAGAAACACTGTTTTAGAGGGTCGTTGAGGCCACTTGGAGGTTTCTCTGTGTCCTCAGTGTCACCTGAGTGGTGCAAATGGTTCCTGTAGTCTGTAATTTTTTTCTCTGGAAATCCATTCCTACTCCTGGATGACTTGAGAATCTCTACAGACATTTAGCTCTACAATTTGGTATCAACACCCTTTGAATGGTGTGGGAGTAGGAATGGATTTCCAGAGGAAAAAAATTGCAGACTACAGGAACCAGGAGCAACACTCAGGGAAATCACAGATAAATCTCCAAGTGGCCTCAATGGCTCTCTCTAAGGTAAAGGTAAAGGTTCCCCTCGCACATACATGCTACTCGTTCCCGACTCTAGGGGGCGGTGCTCATCTCCGTTTCAAAGCCGAAGAGCCAGCGCTGTCCGAAGACGTCTCCGTGGTCATGTGGCCGGCATGACTCAACGCCAAAGGCGCACGGAACGCTGTTCCCTTCCCACCAAAGTGGTCCCTATTTTTTCTACTTGCATTTTTTTTATGTGCTTTCAAACTGCTAGGTTGACAGAAGCTGGGACAACTCACGAGAGCTCACCCCTTTACATGGCAGCACTAGGGATTCGAACCACTGAACTGCCGACCTTTCGATCGACAAGCTCAGCCTCTTAGCCACTGAGCCACTGCATCCCTCTTACGGCTCTTTCTAGAAAGGATGCAAATGACCAGATGTCTTGCAAGGAGTATAAATCCTTCCTTTGCCCACCATCCAGTCAGAGTTGAAGAAGCTTCTTGGATGAGAAGCGAAACGTCTTCAAAGAAAAAACAAGAAAGTCCACTTGCCTCCTGGAAAAAAGCACTTTTGGTACATTACCATCATCATCATCATTGGGATGGTGACATCATTTGGGGGTGGTGGGTTTTTTTGTCTCTTTCGGGAGAGGTGCATCAGAATTTCATTTTAATGTGTGCCAATTGTGTGTACAGAAAAATGACCATAAAAGTTACTCAACTCAGTTCAGTCCAATTTGTGCAGGTGAACATCCTGGGAAATGGGGCACAGAAGGAAAAGCTAGAGCCACAGTTATGCCCGAGCCCAAAACGGGGAAGCGCCGCTGCCAAATCTCATCTACTTACATCTGTAGCATAAAGTATTTCCACGATTCTCTGGAGGACCGGATCACTTTCGCCTTCGTTCTCCTGGCAGATCAGCTCGATGTTCCTCAGCTTCCCGAAGTAGAAATCTCGTTCCTTTTCTAAATCTTCCACAGTCATCTTTAATGCATTGATCTGACAAAAAAAAAATAGCTCATCTCAGAGCAAGTCGCTGAAGAGACTTTGTGGGGCTGCTGCAAAGAACGCTGGTGGAGCAGGGCTGAGAATGCAGGATTGCAGGCTGACTCTGCTCACTGCCAGCAATTCGACTATCACCTACACTGTACTGTAAAGCACTGTGAAGCGGTATGCAAGTGCTATTGCTATTGAAATTCCTTCCTCCCTCCCTCCCTCCCAGTGGTTAGAATGCAGGATTGCAGGCTGACTCTGCTCACTGCCAGCAGTTCGACTATCACTTATACTGGTACTGTAAAGCATTGTGAAGCGGTATGCAAGTGCTACTGCTATTGAAATTCCTTCCTTCCTTCCTTCCTTCCTTCCTTCCTTCCTTCCTTCCTTCCTTCCTCCCTCCCTCCCTCCCTCCCTCCCTCCCAGTGGTTAGAATGCAGGTTTTCAGGCTGACTCTGCTCACTGCCAGCAGTTCGACTATCACTTATACTGTACTGTAAAGCATTGTGAAGCGGTATGCAAGTGCTACTGCTATTGAAATTCCTTCCTTCCTTCCTTCCTTCCTTCCTTCCTCCCTCCCTCCCTCTCCCCAGTGGTTAGAATGCAGGATTGCAGGCTGACTCTGCTCACTGCCAGCAGTTCGACTATCACTTATACTGTACTGTAAAGCATTGTGAAGCGGTATGCAAGTGCTACGCTATTGAAATTCCTTCCTTCCTTCCTTCCTTCCTTCCTTCCTTCCTCCCTCCCTCCCTCCCTCCCTCCCTCCCTCCCATTGGTTAGAATGCAGGATTGCAGGGTAACTCTGCTCACTGCCAGCAGTTCGATCCTGATCGACTCGGCCTTCCATCCTTCCAAAGACAGTAAAATGAGGACCCAGATGGTTGGGGGTGATATGCTGACTCTTTAAAACCACTACTGTAAAGCACTGTGAAGGGGCATATAAGTGCTATTGAAATATTTTCCTTCCTTCCTTCTCCTTCTCCTCTCTTTTTCCTTTCTCTGAGCTCTGGTGGTGCAGTGGGTTAGAATGCAGGCAAGGGGGAAGGGAAGTGATGTTTGTGTGTGTGTGTGTGTGTGTGTGGCAGGCACCCACGTAAGCGCACACACTCCATTTGCGTACTCCCCCTGGACCCCTTTGGAGACCTGTGTGGTTTAAATCCAGCATGAAGGGGTTCGAAACTTCCATGAGGAAAAATCACAATCCACCCACGGAACAGGAGTCGCCTTCGGAAGTTGTGGGAGCTTCATCCCTGGAGGCTTTCGAGAAGAGACTGGACTGCCATCGGTCAGAAATGGTGTAGGGTCTCCTGCCTGGCCGAGGGGTTGGACTAGATGACCTCCAAGGTCCCTCCCAACTCTGTTAATCTGTTATCGCTGCGGACAGACATCCCACACGCACTCCCGAAACCTACCTGCTGTATCAATTCGGCTGATTCATCCTCTCCGATTCCCCCAGGAGCCTTTTTGATCATTGGAGGCCCGGATTTATTCGCCACCGTTGTTCGCTGTGCAACCAGGGGCCTCGTTGGGGCTGTAAGAGAGGAAGCGCGTTAGCCGTGCTCCGCAGTGGGGCGCAGGGCCTCGGCACCGCTGCCAACCGAAGTGAACGACACCCGAAGCGTGCAACCCGGTGTGCTACAAAGCCCAACAGGAGAGAAAGAGAGTAAGGCACGAGAGTTGCTCCTTCCACCCACTTAGTACCGATTGCAGCGGTTTTCTTTAAGGAAAGAGGAGACTCTGCTCTTGCTGCCTTCAGGTCCGAAGTTCCCACAAAACTGTTATCTACAAAAAGAGAAGGTTTCTTCTAACTAGGACGCCCAAACACAAAAGCACTTCGCAATTACAAGATCTCGGATCATCATCATCATCATTATTGTTTAACGACCCCATCATCCCTTGCATTGGGGTGGAGTCTGGGCAGCTGAATGGAGCTGAGTGTTTACTGGCCGGATGCCTTTCCTGTCGCCAATGCAGAGTTTTGTTCAGCAGATATATTCTCATTGAGCCCAGAGAGAGAAATATCTGCCTCTACCTAGGATCAAACTCTCAGCCTCCTGATCGTGAGGTGAGAGCTCCACCTCTAGGCCACCGCACCATTCAATTACAAGATCTCGGATGAAACACTGAAAATCTGGTTCCGCCTGATCCGCCAGTTGCGTCCCTTCTGGATCGGGACTCCTTATGCACGGTCACTCATGCCCTCGTCACTTCCCGCCTGGACTATTGTAACGCTCTCTACATGGGGCTCCCCTTGAGGAGCACCCGGAGGCTCCAACTGGCGCAGAGTGCAGCCGCGCGGGTAATATGGGGGCGACATGGCACTCCCCATGTAACACCTCTCCTGCGCGAGCTGCACTGGCTCCCGGTGGTCTTCCGGGTGCGCTTCAATGTTTTGGTTACCACCTTTAGAGCGCTCCATGGCTTAGGACCTGGTTATTTACGGGACCGCCTACTACCACAAACAGCCTCCCACCGGCCGGTACGCTCCCATAGAGAGGGACTCCTCCGGATGCCGTCAGCTAAACAGTGTCGACTGGCGGCCCCCAGGGGGAGGGCCTTCTCTGTGGGGGCACCCACTATCTGGAACGAGCTCCCCCTGGAGATACAGAGGATCCCGGACCTGCGCACTTTCCGCCGTGCTCTTAAGACCCTCCTATTCCAGCAAGCCAGCCTGGCCTAATTTTTCTCCCGTTTTAAAATTCTTTTCAATCGAAATTTTAATCTGTTTTAAATTATTGGGATTTTTAATTGTCACGGGCTAAATTATTTAATCTGGTTTTAATTATGTTTTTTATCTATGTATTTTATTTTGTGCCTGTTCACCGCCCTGACTCCTTCGGGAGTAGGGCGGTATATAAATCTAAGAGAAAAAAAAATGCAAAGCCTCCCCATACCGTCAGTGTGGCTGAGAAAGAGCAGAATGAATGGGCAACTTCAAAAAAAAGGTGATTTCCTCCCACCCCCAATTTGGGGGGAAAATATGAACGCCTGCAAAACTTAGCATCGGGCAAGGGTCTACAAGCAGCCAGAATTTTAAGAAGGCTAGATTGTGAAAGAACTGCACAGTCTAGTGTTAATCTTGATGTTAAGGAATGAACAAGACACTCCCACTGACAAGGCAAGCCACAAGTTTATAAACAGAGAGCAAACCCCACTCCCTTCTAGCACTGATGATGTTACCTAGCTGGGTCATGAAACATCTGCAAGAAAACCAACAAGCTCAGAGAGATCCAAGGACCCCACAGTTCAACCCTCTCTTCTATGGGTTCTCTTGGTGTCTTAATTCTAGGATTCCTCCGATAACTAATGCTTGCTTGCGTGCTTCGCTACCATGGTAGCGGTGAGAGTTTTGCCATGAACTCTGGGGAAAGCGAAAGTAACTGCTGTATCTCCCCAAGAAGCTGCTTCAAGGTCCCTCGGCTGGGAGAAGAAGGCAGCTGCATACCAAGCTACGCTTCTGAACACATCTTACTTGAATCTGACTGGGCATGGAGGGGCCAGCAACAGGAGGCAGTTAAGGGAGGGAAAAGTTGAATTTAGGGATTTTGGCGGGCGATGCTCAGTTCTGGCTATGCGTTACCGCAATACACTTGAGTTCTGATAAAACTATGCCTTTCTCAACAAACAGGAGCCAAGGATCATTTCTATGTAGAGCAGTGTCTCTCAACTTTGGAAGCTTGAAGATGGGTGGACTTCAACTCCCAGAATCCCCCACCCAGGACGGAGCACTAGAACTTCCGAGCGCCCACGGTACCCGACGCAAAGCCTCTCTTACCTGTGCCACCAGAACCAAGGTTCTTCTTAGGTTTGTTCAGCAGCGGGACCACCAGAGCGGGGGCGGGGCACGACTCCTGGCCTTGCCGAGCTGCCACGGGGTCGTAGTCCTTTCCGTCGTAATTGGCATCAAAGAATTTCTTGAACCACTGAACGAATTCGAAATTGTCTTGGAATTTCCCTTTCACTAATTTGTCCACAGGTATTATCTGAGGAGAGAGGTTAAGGACATTTAGCCCAGACGAGAAATGTCTTCTAGAATTCTAGCAGAGAGGTTTCTAAAAGCAAGAGAGTTAGTCCTCGACTTACGACTGGCTGCTTAGTGACCATTCGAAACGCCGACGGACGTACCGGGGAGAGTACTTAATGACCCAAAATTCAAAGTGCTTATGGTCTCCCCCTCAGTCATGTGACCGCACATCGGGCCACATCTATATTCATTTGCAGCGTCCTGCATTCATGTGTCTGTTTTACGACGCCTTTGCAAAAAAACCTGGCATTTAAATCAGGTTTACAGCAAAACCACACGGTGACAAAAAAACACTGGCCTGTTTAACAACGGCCAGAAAAAAAGGTCATAAAATCGTTGCATGTTTTGTAAGCAAAACTTAACAACCGTGATAGGCAGGTTCCGTTGCTGTCGTAACTTGAAGACTAGAGAAAATTCCTCGGCTCGTGCAGAAATGGGTTAGGTATTTACTTTATTTCTGCACTAAAATAGCTTGGTAGACCTGGCACCAGGAGCTGGCCCCAAATCCCCACCTCACCCCCACCCCCGATGAAGGTTTTAAAACATCACAAAATATCTGAGGGTTTTTCAACACACACACACAGACAAACACACACGTAGAAAACAGCACGAAAAAATGTGATTGTGATGTGTTTAAGTTATTCTTTTGAAACGAAGCACAAAATGTTTAACAGTCAGTATTTCGTTTTTACAGGCTTTACTGCCAGGCCTTGTTATTTAAAACTTAAGCATTAAGAAAAGCTTTACAGAAGACGATTTATATGGCCGAATCATTGTCATTCATAGAATCTTATGAGTGGGAAGTGCCCCACCCGCCCCCTGCTCAGGGCAGGAGTCCAAAGCAAAGCAGGCAGGCAGATGTCTGTTCAAACCCAGCTCAAAAACTTTGCCACTGCAGCAACAATTCTGCTGCTGAACCATCAGCAGGGCTCTTTTTTTCTCCAAACGTTCTGTTGGAATGTACAGCTAAGTTCTGGACTTACCACCATTCGTTTAGTGACCGTTTCAAGTTCCTCAATCAGAAGAGAGCTGGAAGGGGCCTTGGAGGTCTCCTAGTCCAGCCCTCTGCTCAAGCAGGAGGCCCTATAGTGCCATTTCAGACAGGTGGCTGTCCAGTCCCGTCTTAAAAACCTCCAGGGATGGAGCACCCACGACTTCTGGTGGCAAGCAGTTCCACTGGTTAATTGTCCTCACTGTCAGGAAGTTTCGCCTTAATTCCACATTTCTTCTCTCCTTGTTTCGTTTCCATCTGTTGCTTCTTGTCCTTCCTTCAGGGGCTTTGGAAAATAAAGTTGACCCCCTCTTTTTCATGGCAGCCCCTCAAATATTGGAATTCTGCTATCATGTCCGCCCTAGTCCTTGTTTTCTCTAGACTGGCCAAACCCAAATCCTGCAGCCATTCTTCGTATGTTTTAGTCTCCAGGCCTTTGCTCATCTTAGTTGCTCTTCTCTGAACTTTTTCCAAAGTCTCAACATCTTTTTTGTAATGTGGGGACCAAAACTGGATGAAGGATTCCAGGTGTGGCCTTACTGAGGCTTTATAAAGCGGTACTGATACTTCACCTGATTTTAGCTCTATGCCTCTATTTATACAACCCAGGATTGCATAAACAGAGTTATAGAATAACGTTATACAATAATATATAAATTATATATTGTAACTTTTTTAATACAATAAATAAATTTATATAAATTATGTAAATTTATTTATTGTATTAAAAAAGTTACAATGGTACTGAAAAAGTGAGTTACCGTAAGTGGCTTATGACCGTTTTTATTTATTTATTTAGAAAATTTATATTGCTGCCAACTCGCACAGGGCGACTCAAGGCAGCTGACAAGGGTATGAGTCGTTTTTCACATGGCCGTCATAGCATCCCTATGGACACGTGATGAATTTCGGACGCTTGACAACTGACTCGTATTTATGACAGTTGCAGTAACTCGGAGTCCTGCCTGGCTAGGTGGCTCAGTGGCTAAGCCACTAAGCATGTCGATCAGAAAGGCCGGCAGTTCGGCAGTTCGAATCCCTAGTATAGGTCTCCCGCGTGAGCAGGGGATTGGACTAGATGACCTCCAAGGTCCCTTACCACTCTGTTACTGTTACCTGTTACCTCTTGTGATCTTCTGACAAGCAAAGTTAATGGGGAAGTTAGATTCACTTAGCAACTGGGGCAAGGAAGACTGTCAAATGGGGCGAAACTCACTTAACAACCATCACGCTTAGGAACGGAAATTCTGGCCTTAAATGTGGTCCTAAGTCAAGGACTACCTATATAGCTTCCGGATTCTTAAAATTCATTCTTCTACGCCGCGCATGACAGGGTCCTAAAGAACGTTCTGAAATCCTGTTTGAAATCCTTGCCAATATTTAAGAGTGCTATCCTCTCTCTCTTAAGTTGAGATAAATCTTTTAATCTTTCTTCCTACAGCTTAGTTCTTAATTCTCTGATCGTCTTCGCTGTCCTTCTCTGAACCTTATTTTAAGTGGGATAGAAATAGGCATAGAATTTGGGGCTGGAAGGGACCTAGGAGGTCTTCTAGTCCACCCCTCTGCCCTTAGGCAGAGAGAGAGAGAGAGAGAGAGAGGAGAGAGAGAGAGAAAAGGAGAGAGACAGAGAGACAGAGGGAGGTAGGGTCTCCCCAAAGCAGAACAGAGTGGATGATTTGGAAATTATATATTCCTCCAGAAAAAAAGGGAATTTTTACAACACGCCACTGAAAGACCAAATTGCATTTCTTCCCTCAGGACCCTGGCATTTGTTTAGCCAAGAAAAGATAGGAAGATGATGATGATCTATTCTCCAAAGCCCCTGAAGGCAGGATAAGAAGCGACGGATGGAAACTAACCAAGGAGAGAAGCAACCTGGAACTGAGGAGGAATTTCCTGAGAACAATTAATCGGAGGAACAGCTTGCCACAAGAAGTTGTAAATACTCCATCGCTGGAAGTTTTTAAGAAGAGACTGGACAGCCATTAGTACGGAATGGCACAGGGTTTCCCGCTTCAGCAGGGGGTTGGACTAGAGGACCTCTGGGGTCCCTTCCAGCTCTATATGTGATTGATCTTGGTAGAGGCCGGATCACCTGGTGGAAACTCAATGGGACAATATTTCTCAACTTCAGCCGTTTTAAGGCCCTACTCTTTTATTCCGTAATTTTCTTTACACGATCTGGCTTCTTCATTTCCTACGGTGTCAAAATACTGGAAACGATTCAGACACTGAACAGAGAATGACAGAGTTGGAAGGCACCTTGGAGGTCATCTAGTCCAGCTCCTTTCTCGAGCAGCAAACCCTAAACCATTTCAAACAAATGGCTATCCAATTTCTTTCCCTGTCATCTGTATTTGTGGGAAGGACCACCAAAACAAAAACCATTAAAAAAAAAAAACAGGCATTGCGTAAATTCCAAGGTTTGCCCAAACTTCCTGTTACTTTATTCAGTCTTCAATTGCTACAAACTTCCTGAGAAAGCTAATCTTTGTATTTACTCAGACCAAGGTCTCGCAATCCACTGATGGCCAGCTGCTGTTTAGAAACACACACGTTTTTTTGTAACATCTAGTCTCCTTGCCGAACGTGAAAGCATGCACATTCTTTTCTTGGGTGCAAATAAAGTTTCTTGCCTGTTAAGAGGTTTGGGGTGTTATTCCTACAGAGCAAAACAGCTAGAAGTCGTCTGCATTTTGTTTTGTGTGTGTGTGTGTGTGTGTGTGTGTGTGTGTGTGTGTGTTTTTACAGAAATTCATGTTTTCTGAATTTTGGGGAGGAAAAATAAAAGATCTTGCATTAGCGTGCATCAAAAGCACTGGTCTTTCAGAGCAAACTAACTGGGCCCAACTAAACCAAGGGGGTTAACTCACATCATCCTTGTTTTTCCCAAACTAACTTGGAAAGACAGTTACAAGGCTGCTTATTTGCTTGGTAACATCTCCCATGTAGCCATGAAATAAAGTGAGACACCACTTAAAGCAGCGTGTCTCAACCTTGACAGCTTTAAGATGGGGGAAAATCTATGGAGATTCTCCATCATCCATGGTTGCCCCAAAGATGCTTTTTCCAAGAGGCAACTGGACTTTCTTGTTTTTTCTTTGAAGACTTTTTGCTTCTCATCGAAGAAACTTCTTCCGCTCTGACTGGATGGTGGGGAAGGGAAGGATTTATACTCCTTGCAGGGAGCTGGTCATTTGCATCCTTTTAGAGAGTGATTGAGGCCACTCGGAGGTTTACCTGTGTCCTCAGGGTCACCTGAGTGGTGCTCCTGGTTTCTGTAGTCTGCAATTTTTCTCTGCAACCATCCCTACTCCCACACTACTCGAAGGGTGTTCATCAGAAATTGTATGGCTAAAGAAGTGGAAATCGAGCCCAGCAGCTGACATCTCTGAAGCCCCTGGAGGTAGGGATGGAGTCTACCGACCACACTGAGATCCTAGTGGCCAAAAGACTAAAAAATGGGAAGCTACCAGAGTTGCTACTTGATCCAACAGCACCGAGGAGGCCTGACCTCACAGAGGAGAAGAGAAGAGAAGAGTGGAGAAGAGGAGGAGATTCACAGGAGAAGAAGAGCAGCTGAAAGGTTGTAGGATACGGGTCAGTTGACAAAATAACTGCTCTCCAAAGTGAGACACAAGTAAGGCTTGATGCCCTGAGATAAGACCACCACGGTGATGGTGGCGGTTACTCACCTATGGTCCTAATGAAAGAAAGGCATGATGGCCTTACATGTCTATGGAGGTTCTCCGTCATCCAGGTTGCTTTTTCAGGAGGCAACTGGACTTCCTTGTTTTTTTCTTTTGAAGACCCAGCTTTCTGGAAATCGAAGTCCACTCATCTTAAAGGCTTATTAAAACTGACTTAAGGCCTACACAAAAGGTGGAACTTCCAATGAACAGAATCAATACGATCCAGTCCTGGCCTACAGAGTTATGTTTGGGCAAAATTCAGAAGGTGGACAACTGCAGATTTGAATATTCCCCTTTGCTCTTCTTTAGCCAGAGGGACGGTGGGATATTCAGAAAGCAGCCTGCATCTCCAACGGCTGAGCACACCACAATTTCAGCTCAACCATCAACCTGATTTGGGTCCTCACCTGTGCCACACAAGGACAATCTCCTCCCAGGAGAGAGAGAAAAAAAAGACACACAAAAGAAGGCAAAAACATCGCCCGATATAGAATTAAAAGCCCCTGGTCCTTTTATCCCAATACGGTCAAGAAGCGTAAGGGAGAGAGTTATTCTGCAGTTCTTTTGCAGCTTTGATATCCTGGTTTAGGAAAGAAAAGTTTCCACAGATAGTCCTCGACTTACAACAGTTCATTTAGTGACCGTTCAAAATTACAACAGCGCTGAAAAAAGTGACTTGGGACCATTTTTCACCCCTACAGCCACTGCGGCATGCTTGAATTGTATGAATTTTGATCACGTGATCAAAATTCAGAGGCTTGGCAACTGGCATGTACGTATGACGGTTGCAGTGTCCTACGGTCAGGTCATCCCCTTTCGCGACCTTCTGATGAGCAAAAGTCAACGGGGGAGACAGATTCACTTAACAACCACCTGACTAACTTAACTGCAAGGATTCACTTAACAGCTGTGGCAGGGAAGGTCATAAAACAGGGCGGAATTTATTTAACCATGGTCTTTTTTACCAACAGAAATTTCCGGGCTCAATTTGTGGACTACCTGAACTTGGCAATATCACCGCTGAATCCTGATGACCAGACCGGTGTTTCTCAACCTTGGGCAATTCTAAGATCCTGGCTGGGGAATTCTGGGAGTTGAAATCTGCCCATCTTCCAGGGGCCAAGTCTGAGAAGCACTGCACTGGACTTGCAGAAATCCCAAATCCAATTTGCATTTGAAAGGCAGCAGTGAGTCAGAAACAATTCATGAGAAAATTAGCATATGAAAACCCACATTCCTTCTGCCTTTCCAGTAATTCAAGGGCAGCAATAGAAGCATTCTTTTACTCCCACAATTTGAGAAGGGTCAGAGATGTTTTTCTATTGACTTGTATTTCACGTTTTTGAACCACTCAAGAGGGACTCTCTAGGCGGTGTACAATAAAACGTGAGAATATAAAAAGAGTACATGAAATTTAAAATTTTAAAATTTTTTAGCAGCATTCAGGCAGCTTAGCTGAATGCTGCTAAATTTAAATTCATATGCTATAAACCTTCTGAAAATTCAGATAAATATCGTTCCACAGAAAAAGAGACAAGCCAAACAGAAGCATCTGGAGGCCTAACTCTAACAAAATATCTGGGAATAGAAAAGTCTTTCATGAGGTTTATGTTAGTCATATCTTGACAAAGATTAAAACCTACCCCCCCCCACCAAAAAAACAAAAAAAAAAACAAATCAGGAACTTTAACTTCTCTGGTTTTGAGCCACAAGTCAATGCAGGCAGAAATGGCACAAACTCCAACTTGACAAGACAAGAAAAATACCTTCCTACTCGATAACATAAAAATCCCACCTTATTATATTCAGCAGTATGTTAACAGGTGATTGGCACCTCAGCTACACAATGGTAAAAAAACGAAATACCAAGTGCTGATTTTCCTGGAAAAGGTACATCATAAAGCTGAAAAATGATTCCAGTTTTGTCAAAAGAAATGTATCTGGTTTAAATTGAACAAGACTGGGGAAAAAAACCTCTCCAGTATGACTGAATATTAATTTGAAAACTGAGAATGGGGAATGTTAGCCTCTGGCAAATATTCTAAGTAAATGAATAAATAAATATTCAAAATCAATCAATGTGAACGTCTTAGGCCGCAGCCAAAGGAGCCAATTACGCCAGTTCTCCAAGCTGCAACATTCCCTAAAAATGACATCTGAGAAACGACTGAAACTCTTACTTTGTCAACACCCATTCGCTTAAAACCTGCTTGTAGGACCTTGAAATTCTGAATGTATTCGTGTTCCAGCTTTGCTTGGAATTTCACTTTCTTGAGCGTGACCGAACCTGGGAAGAGCATGTCCATAAACTGACAATAAGCAGCACCTGGCCAAGAAAGAGAGAGAGAGAGGGAGGGAGGGAGAGAGAGAGAAACATCTTAGTGAAAATTAGATCTTAGCAAAGGTAATTAGGGTAAAAGATCAGAAAAATCTGCATTCCTTTATGGCTGCCAATCCTGTTTTCTGTGGGAGGCTGCATTGCAGGAAAACTTTGTGGGAGGAACTGGATTCAAACAGTTGGGTGGGAGAAGACATACCACTCCTTCTTTAGATCTTCGGACAGTTCTTTTCTCTACCTTGCTCTTCACACAGCAGGGAATGGACTAGTTGAAGGTTATTTGAAGGACCATCTTTTCCCAGCCACATCTACCACCCACCTGAGTGGGGAGACAAAGGATGCTATGGGTTCCCTCTCTTAAGGGAGGTCCATCTGCTGGGACCGAAAAGAAGGGCCTTCTCCGTGGTGGCTCCTTCCCAGTTATTTGAAGGACCATCTTTTCCCAGTTATATCTACCAGTCCCACCTGAATGGAAAGGCAGAGGATGTTACAAGTCCCTTCCATTAAGGAGGTCCATCTCTTAAGGAGGACCTTCTCTGTGGTGGCTCCCTCCCTGTGGAACATCCATCCCCGTGGAGATAAGATATCCTTCCCCTTGACGCTCATTTGAACCGCTCTGAAGACGTGGTTTTGCCAGCGGGTCTGGGGACCCCACAGCAATATGGAGCTCATCAGGTGGTTGGTCCAATTTTCATCACCACCGGGGTGGGGGGGGTGTAACGGGGTTATTGCTTGCCTGGATTCACCATGAGTGAGTTGAGTGGGCTATATAAATTTTCTTGATAAAATAAATTTGCCAGAAAACTAAATGGGTCACCCAGAAAGAACTTCTGAAACTAACAGCTGAGGCTGTTGGTGGCTCTGCAGGGTGGGTTTCATTTAAATCAAGTTGATTTAAATCACTAGTAAAAAGGCTTGATTTAAATCATAAAAAGCAACTGTCATCTCTGTCCCGCAGTGGTTCCTCCTCTGATCCGCTGTTGACTCACCGACAGTCCCAATATTGCAGAATATACAGCCTCTTGCTGCCTAACTCAGCTCCGTTTCATGCTGAATAAACTAAATTATTCATGTATCTTAAATAGAAAACTACCTTTAGATAGATTTTTACTCCAAAAGCATTTTATTAAAATATATTTGATAAAAAATTCTAAAAAAAATCAGATTTAAATAAAAAGAATCCGATTAAAATTTTAAAAATCTGATTTTTTAATTATTATTTTTTTTAATCAATTTTTATCCACCTTGTGGCCCTGCTCTCCAGAAACACCCACAACCACATTGGATGGCTCTTTTCCTCGAATGTCACTGCATCTGTTGGGACAGCTGGGTGACAAGACTACCAATACAACTCTCTCCAAAACTGCTGCCAAATGTGGTTGAACTGTTAAGAGTTTGCAGCAATCCAACCAGCACACAAGTAAATAATTCAGCAGGATTTATGTATAAAAGAAACTTCTTTATATACAGTAATATAAAACATGATGCATGTATACAATACCCATCCAGTAGAAGCCAGAACCAGAAATCACGGAAGGACAGAATCAATATAATCACAGAAGCAATAATGCAAGGAGAAACCAATTCTTTTATACATAAATCAAGCTAAGCCACGCCCAGGCTCCTAACTGTCTGAGTTACCAAACAGTCCCCATTGGCTGATCTGTTGCCATGTCTATTCCAATTCATGAACTCTTATACACTGACAAGAACCACATTTTTGCTGTTGCAACTATTATCATTTTCCAGGTTACCAATGCACCGTGTGTGTGTGTGTTGAGATGGAATGTATGCTCCAGACATCAAGAAGCTGAGCCGTGAGAGCCAAGGACACTTCAGCAGGTGTTTGCCAAAGCCTAAGAGTTTTTCTCATAACAATACAGAGAGACTCAATTGGACCATGTGACCGGCTTTAATAAGGGGAGGGAGAATTCTATATTTTAATTATGTGGGTTTGCGCGGGAATTAACTAGATTTGGTTTTGCCCTCATCGGTGTAAGAATGATGTACTCAATAAAGCTTTGCATTCAGAGATTGGATCGTCTTGACTGTGCTTGCTTCAGTTGGGTTTGTCAGTTGGAATATTGACAACTGCATCCAATGATCAGCAAGGAAATTCCTGTTGGCTAATCCCAATTTCCTCAACAGACCCTGAAGAGCATAAATCTAACATTTATGTCCGACCTTGGCAACCTTAAGACTTGTGGACTTCAACTCCCAGAATTCCGCAGCCTGCCCTGGAGAGCATTGTGGTGTACAGGTAGTCCTCGACTCACAACTGTTTGTTTAGTGACCAAAGTTACAACAGCACTAAAAAAAGTAACTGTTTTTCACACTTAAAAATGGAGCAAAACTCACTGAACAACTGTCTTACTTAACACAGGAAATTTTGGGCTCGATTGTGGTCGTAAGTCGAGAACTTACATGTACCGAAATTTTTGGACTCAATTGAGGTTGTAAGTCAAAGGGCCTGAATTGAGCCCCAAATTCCTGTTGCTGAGAGAGACAGTTGGTAGGTGAGTTTTGCCCCATTTTATGACCTTTCTTGCCACGGTTGTTAAGTGAATCACGGCAGATGTTAAGTGAGTAACACGTTAAGCGAATCTGGCTGCCCCATGGACTTTGCTCCTCAAAAGGTCCCAAAAGGGGATCACATGGCCCTGGGAAACTGCAACGGTCGTGTGAATTAGCTGTCAAGCATCTGAATTTTGATCACATGGAATGCTGCAACAGTTGTCATTGTGACAAACAGTCGTAAGTCGCTTTTTACAATGACGTCGTAACTTTGAGCGGTCACTAAATGAACTGTTGTAATTCAAGGACTACTTGTATTAGGTTTTTCCAGTGTACTAAGAGAACATAGTGCTGTGTTTCCCTTACGACATGAAATGTCAGTCCTTGGCCTTGTGCAAAGGGTTGTCTTTTTTAAAAAAAATAGCTCCTGGGATGGAACAGATGATTTGAAGCAGTCAAGATGATTAATTAAAAGGAAGCTGATTACAAGGGCAGATCAGGGATCTGGTCACTCAAGATTTAACTGCTGAAAGGAACCGGAAAGGGCTTTGAGACAGATTGAATAACAGAGTTGGGAGGGACCTTGGAGATCTTCTAGTCCAACCCCGTGCCTAAGGAGGAGACCCTACACCATTTCCGACAGATGGCAGTCCAGTCTCTTCTTGAAAGCCTCCAGTGATGAAGCTCCCACAACTTCTGAAGGCAACTTTTGTTCCATCGGTTGATTGTTCTCACTGTCAGAAAATTCCTCCTTATTAGGTTGAATCTCTCCTTGATCAGTTTCCATCCATTATTCCTTCTCTGGCCTTTGGGTGCTTTGAAAAACAGCTTGACCCCCTTCCTCCTCTCTGTGGCAGCCCCTCAAATACTGGAAGGCTGCTATCCTGTCTCCCCTGGTCCTTCTCTTCACTAGACCAGCCAGGCCCAGTTCCTGCAACCGTTCATCCTATGTTTTAGCCTCCAGTCCTCTCATCATCTCTGCACTTTTTCTAGAATCTCAACATCTTTTTTTTTTTTTTGCACATCAGGCTGTTTTGAGAGCGTGTTGGAAGAGTTTTTAGCTTAAAACACTTTCAAAATGCTTGAAATAGCAAGTGTGGAACTCGACAGACCAGTTTCACAATGAGGGACGATGCTTCATTGAAAAGTGTTGCACACCTATTTCCGCTCTGATTCAGGTGACCCTCAGGGCACAGATAAGCCCTCAGAGGCTCCAGCTGGTCCAGAACGCGGCCGCGCAGGGGATTATGGGGGCGACGAGGCGCTCCCATGTGACACCTCTCCTGCGCGAGCTGCACTGGCTCCCGGTGGTCTTCCGGGTGCGCTTCAAGGTGTTGGTGACCACCTTTAAAGCGCTCCATGGCTTAGGGCCGGGGTACTTACGAGACCGCCTTCTGCCACCAATAGCCTCCCACTGGCCAGTACGCTCGCACAGAGTGGGCCTCCTCAGGGTGCCGTCCACCAGACAATGTCGGCTGGTGACCCCCAGGGGGAGAGCCTTCTCTGTGGCGGCGCCCACCCTCTGGAACAACCTCCCCCCAGGGATACGTACAATAACAGACCTCCGGATTTTTCGTCGGGCCCTGAAAATCCATTTATTTCAACTAGCTGGGCTGGCTTGAGTTAAATTTTAAATTGATTTTAAATTGGGTTGTTTTAATTTACGGCCAAAATATTTAATTATTTTAAACTGTTTTTTAAATTTTGTATGTTCTGTTTTTACTTTGGCTGTTCACCGCCCTGAGTCCTATTTGGAGAAGGGCGGTATAGAAATAGGAACAAATAAATAAATAAATAAATAAATAAATAAATAAATAAATAAATAAATAAATAAATAAATAAATAAATAAATAAATAAATAAATAAATAAATAAATAAATAGAGAAAGGGCTAATGACCGGATGACCGTAAGGAATATAAACCCTTCCATCCACCACCATTCAGGCAGAACCGAAGAAGCTTCTGGGATGAGAAGCGAAACGTCTTCAAGGAAAAACCTAGAGAGTCCAGCTGCCTCTTGAAAAAAGCACCTTTGGGGGACAACCGTGAGCTGGATGACCGAGAATCTCCACAGACCCTTCACTGAAAGTGAAGTGCTCAAAAGAGTTCAAGGCAACACAGTTTGCACACGCCTATGAATTACAGGGAGTCCTTGACCTACAACCATTCATTTAACCACCCTTCACAGTTGGGAAGGTTAATTTTTTGGCGGACTTGTGATAAAGCCAAGAAATGTTTGGGATCCGATTCGTGTCGCAGTGCAGAAGCTCCTTATGGTGAACCTAAAATTGAAAACTGGATTTTTTTTCTTATAGGACTACGGTGTGTCTTTGACTTACGACCGTTCATTTAGTGACCGTCTGAAATTAACAACGGCAGTGGAAAAAGTGACTATTTTATGACCATTTTTCATACCTATGGCTGTTGCAGCATCCCTGTGATCAAAATTCAGAGGACTGACAACTGACTCGCATTTATGACGGTTGCAGCATCCAGGGGGGTCACATGATCCCCTTTTGCGACATTTTGACGAGCAAAATGAAGGAGGGGGAAGCCGGATTCGCTTAACGACCATGCCATTAATTTAACAGCTGCAGGGATTCACTTAACAAGGGTGGCAAGAAAAGTCGTAAAATGGGGCAAAACTCACTTATCAACTGTCTCTCTTGGCAACAGGCAAAACTCATTTAACAATCAATTTGCTTGGGTTCAATTGTGGTCATAAGTCAAGGGCTACCTGTAATCCTGTCTGCATTATATTTAAAACAATAGATTTTAAAAGTCTGCAAGGTTACTGTCGCTACTGCAGACTCATTTCCTTTGAGGCTTAATCGCAAGGAAGACGTCTCCATCGGTGTGACAAACACTTAACGGCCTTCCGCCGGGACCAGAAGGTATTAAACTGCAAAACAACAGCTCCCACAGCCTTTTCTTCCGCGTAGTTCGGTATTGTGTTTTATAAAGAGTTTCCAAATATTCAGATACAGGACAGAAATGAGAAGTGTGGAGAAGAGCAAGAAAGATGTTTAGCCTCCAATTGGAGAAAGAAGGCTAAAACATATGAAGAACGGTTGCAGGAATTGGTTTATGGCCAGTCTAGAGAAAAAGAAGGACTAGGAGGGGGACAGGATAGCAGTAGTCCAGTATTTGAGGGGCTGCCACAAAGAGGAAGGGGGTCAACTTATTCTCCAAAGCACCAGAAAGCCAAGAAACAACAGATGGAAACCAATCAAGGAGAGAAGCAACCTGGAATTAAGGAGAAATTTTCTGACAATCAACCAGTGGAACAGCTTGCCACCAGAAGTTGTGAACGCTCCAACCCTGGAGGCTTTTAAGAAGAGGTTGGACAGTCATTTGTCTGGGATTGTACAGGGTTTTCTGCCGGAGCAGAGGGTTGGACGAGGAGACCTCTCTTCCAACTCTGTTATTCTGTTAAAAGTATTGCAGACAAACTCTGCCAACTATCAGGAGTTCGATCCTGACTGGCTCAAGGTTGATTCAGCCTTCCATCTTTCCACGGTCAGTAAAATGAGGACTCAGACTGTTGGGGGCAAGAGGCTGACTCTGTAACCTACTTAGAGAGGGCTGTAAAACACTGTGAAGTGGCATATAAGTGCAATTGCTATTGCAATATCTTCCTTTCCTTTCCTTCTTTCCTTCTTTCCTTTCCTTCCCTTCCCTTCCCTTCCCTTCCCTTCCCTTTCCTTTCCTTTTTCCCTTAGTGGCACAGTGGTTACAATGCAGTATTGCAGGCAAACCAAGATTGACTCAGCCTTCCATCCTTCCCTGGTTGGTGAAATGAGGACCCAGATTGTTGGGGGGGCAGAGGCTGACTCTGTAAACCGCTTAGAGAGGGCAATAAAGCAAGGTGAAGCGGCATATAGGTCTAAGAGCTGTTGCTATTCAGCTCTCCACTATTTTGCCCATATGAGACATTTCAAGGTACATCTAACACCACAGCACTGCATAGAACTTTAAGACACGCTTAAGATACACCCACCGCCCGAAAAGTGGTGCAGGTAGAATCTCCTTCTACCCCCCAGGAAGGGAAGGGAAGCATTCCAAGTAGAAATTTCAAGAAGATTGGGCCAATGCTACAAAGGCAGTACACTTCTGTCACCTTTGGTGAACTGGATAGATGTAAGTTTGATAAAATAAATTTACACTTAAGTCAGAAGGCAAGCAACTACCCACCAGAGAGAGCCCGTTACCGTTTCCAACTGCTTAAAAGGAGAAACAGTCATGAGGAAAGGCCTCGAACGGACAGTCTTCTGATCTCAGAGGTCCCTCTTACCTGAACAAAGTTGCTCTATCTTGGTTAAAGTTAGTTGTAACGACTCGTTGATCCAGGCGAGCATGTCATGTCGGCTTAAGTTATCACTCGTCACAGAGGTGGAATACACGTTCACGGCCATTTTCTAGAGAAAAATCAATCGAGAAAGGAGACGGTTTTTACTCAAGAGTTCAGAGCCATAGATTGCTCCTAGACATCATCTGAGTCAGTGTTTCTCAACCTTGGAAGCTTGAAGATGGGTGGACTTCAACTCCCAGAATCCCCCAGCCAGCGCTGCTGGCTGGGGGATTCTGGGAGTTGCAGTCCACCCATCTTCAAGCTACCAAGGTTGAGAAACACTGATCTGAGTCATCATCAATTTAGGGCACTCGCTTAAGCTCACTTTACCAGAGAGAGTGTAGCTCAGTCTTTCTCAATCATGGCAACTTTTAAGATGGATGGACTTCAATTCTCCAATTCCCAGAATTCGCCACCAGCATTCATTCAGCTAAAAGGTTTACTCCACTCTACAAGCGTGGGTATATATGGGTATATATATTATACATATAATATATATACATACGCATTATATGTATATGTGTCTCTCTGTGTGTATATGTGGGTATACACACACATTTATGTATGTATGCATGTATGTATGTATGTATATGTATATAATTAGAGGACCCAGATTGTTGGGGACAATATGCTGACTCTGTAAACCACTTAGAGCTGTAAAGCACTGTAAAGCAGTATATAAGTCTAAGTGCGGTAGGTAGGTAGGTAGATAGGAAGGAAGGAAGGGCCGTGGTGGAGTAATGGTTAGAATGCAGCATTGCAGGCAGACTCTGCTCATTGCCAGGAGTTCGATCCTGACTAGCTCCAGGTTGACTCAGCCTTCCGTCCTTCCTTCCTTCCTTCCTTGAGGACCCTGATAGTTGGGGGCAAGAGGCTGACTCTGTAAACCGCTTAGAGAGGGCGGTAGGTAGATAGGTAGGTAGGTAGGTAGGTAGGTAGGAAGGAAGGGAAGGGAAGGGAAGGGAAGGGAAGGGAAGGGAAGGGAAGGGAACTGTAAAGCACTGTGAATATACCGGTAAATCTAAGTGCTATTGATATTACACACACACACAATTTGTAGGCATAATGGCCTACCAGAAAAGATGAGGAAAATAGACTCATTAGCAACTGAGTCACATAACTTTTCTGTTATGAGGGATTTGGTGTCTCCTACTTTGCTCACTTGCATAGAAATCACTCCAGACAGGAGGTGTTTTCTCACACGCACACATAAAAAGGAACTGACAAATATATCTGAGATTTAACACCCTTAGACCCAAAGGACTAGGAACTTAAGTTAAGGGGGAGGGAAAAAGAAAATTAATGGGGTCAGATAGAGTAGAAGGCAGTTGAAGGTACTATAGGATGAAAGGGTCGTAAGAAGGAAAGATTCCGCAGAACGGAAGGCATGACCATCAAAATGAAGGAAGCAATGATGGCTAATAAGAGAGATTGAGGAGAATATTTGAAGCTCAGGGTTGAAATGAGGGGTCTTTGGGGCTGAGCTTGGTGACTTTCTAGCAGACGTTTCATTACCAAACTAGGTAACATCATCAGTGCTACCAGTAGTAGGCAGTGGGGTTTGCTCTCATTTTTATAAAAGCAAGAAAACAACCAAGCTCAGGGAGCACCAAGGACCCCACGGTCCTCCTCCTCCTCCAACCTACAAACCTCACTCCCTTCTAGCACTGATGATGTTACCTAGCTGGGTAACGAAACATCTGCAAGCTCAGAGAGCACCAAGGACCCCTCGCAATCAGAGATTATTGGAAACAGAAATTATTTCAGCATCGACCACACTGCAAGGCACAGAAGCTGAAGATATTGTCATCAGAATGGGAAGGGCCAGGCTACCTGCGGAACTGTCTTCCTTCCGTTACATCAGGTTGTCCCACCTGGTCAGAGAGGGAGGGCATGCTGTAGAACCCATCAGCTAAAGATGGCAAGGGTCCAGGAACAGGGCCTTCTCTGCTGTTGCCCCTGCCCTGGGCAATATCACCTCTCACTCCCCAAAGGTGGGCCAGGCCAGGCAATTCTCCTGTCCTTCTGGAAAGGCGTGAATTGGACAGAAAGCTCAGAGAAGCACCCAGCCAGGAGCTGCTTAGTATCCTGAAAGCCCTCCCTTCAAAGTTTAATTAGCTTGAACATTGTCTTAACATCCTTGTCTCCCTATATATTTAATACACATAGTCCTTGACTTACGATATTTCATTTAGTGACCATTCAAAGTTACAACGGCACAGGAAAAAAAGGGACTTAAGTTTTCACACCTACGATGGTTGCAGCATCCTCTTGGTCACGTGATCAAAACTCAAAGACACTTGGGCATCCGATTCGTATTTATGACGGTTGCAGCATCCTGGGGTCACATGATTCCCCCTTTTTGCAACCTTCTGACAAGCCAAGTCACTGGGGAAGCCAGATTCACTTAACAACCATGTGGCTAACTTAACAGTGATTCACTTAACGGCGGCAAGAAAAGTGGGGCAAAATTCACTTAACCACTGTCTCACTTAGCAACAGACATTTTGGGCTCCATTGTGGTCGTAAGTCGAGGGCTACCTGTATATTTTTATATTGTAATACTTTACTGTACACGAGGGAGATGAGCGGTTCAGATATGTGACAAATTAAAAAGAAGAAAGGATTTAAAAGCAGGGTATTTTTCACACTCAGCCACTTGAAGACTGTCTGCTTCAATTCAGTGGTAACAGAATAACAGAGTTGGAAGGGACCTTGGAGGTCTTCTAGTCCAACCCTCCCCCCCCTTTTTTTTTTTTTGCTCAAGCATAGGAATTCTGGATGTTGAAGTCCAGACGTTTTTCGAGTTGCTGAATTTGAAAAACAGTGCAGAAGAGCACAGAGAGGATTTGAAAGATTCCGTATTCTGGCGACTGAAGCAGTTTTACAATGCCTTGTTATGAAGTCTAAGGAAACCCATTGATATTCCTTGCTTATCGCCCCAAGCAATAAGATGGCAGTATATAAATTTTATTATAAATAGTAACAGATAAATAAAAGCCCTTGCGCAAGGAGATTATAGGAGAGGGGAGGCACACAACTGGGCATACAACTGCAGTCCTCCAAATGCTGCCGGATTACAGCCCCCTCCCAGCCGGCAACCAGCGGTGAGGAAAAAAAAATGGAAACCAAACTCAGCAATTTCCAGGGAGAGCCAGCTTTCCTGCTTCTGAAAGAGCATTTCTGCCATTAAGACTAAGGTGGGACCCACACCTCGGGGGCACGCTTTGGGAATACTCGAGAGGAAATATGGCCTCCTCCAGCAGTATCAAGGAGGATGCAAAGAGTCCCTTAGAAGAAATGGGTGGGGTAAAAATGCCCCCCAAATGAAGAAAAAAATAAATGGAATAAAATAAATATGAAATATAATAAATAAATCCTAAATACAAGCTGAGTTTGGGGAGCCAGGCATTCTCTCTCAGTGGTTTTAGGGGAGGGGGTAAAACAGGAGGAGGGAGAACTCTGCACATGCCCAGAGCAAGTCATTAAAAGGCAGGGGTGGAAATTTAAGAATAAAACAATGTGAAGGAGGGAAAAAAGGCAGCCCTTCTTCCCCATCAGCAGGAAGGACTCTGCACATGCCTGGAGCAAGTGGAGGAAAGGCAAAGTGAAAATTTAAGAATAAAAATAAACACTCTGAAGGGGAAAAAAGCAGCTGCCACCACCCCACCCAGGAGGGAGGACTCTGCACATGCCCGGAGCAAGTCAGTTAAAGAAATCTAAGACTAAAACAAATCAAATAAAATAAATTAGAAGAAAAAGCAGCCCCAACCCCCACCCCAAGCCCCAAAGCAGCAAGGAATCTCTGCAGATGCCCAGAGCAACTCCTTGAAAGGCAGAGTGGAAATATATGAATAAAATAAAATAGGAAAAAGCCCCCCCCCCCTGCAAAGCAGAGAGCACTCTGCACATGCCCAGAGCAACTCCCTGAAAGGGAGGGTGGAAATTTATGAAATAAAATAAAATAAAATAAAATAGGAAAAAGCCCCCCCACACACACACAAAGCAGAGAGAACTCTGCACGTGCCCAGAAAAGGAGGGTGAAAATTTATGAATAAAATAAAATAGGAAAAAGCCGGGGCGGTGGGTGGGGGGGGTGGCCCACAGAGCAGAGAGGTCTCTGCACATGCCCAGAACAATTCTCTGAAAAGGCAAGAGTGGAAATAAAATAAAGAAAAATGAATAAAATAAGAAAATAAAATAAGAAAAAAAGCAGCACCTCCCTCACCCCCACCCCCACCCCAAAGCAGAGAGGACTCTGCACTTGCAGAGAGGAGAAAGTCATTGAAAGGCAGGGTGGAAATTTCGTAAAATAAATGAAATATAAATATAAATATAAATATATGCTTTCTTCTCTTATCGTAGGTTTAAAAGTATGTATTTTTCTTCAGCTGGGTATTTTCCTACGTAAATCAAGTTTTTCAAATTGCAGCCATAGCTCAGTGAAATCACATCCACTATCCTAGGCTATATAGGTATATATAGTATAATATATAGTATAGTACATATATAGTATAGTGTATATATATAGTATAGTATATATAGTATAGTGTGTGTGTGTGTGTGTGTATATATATATATATATATATAGTAGTCCCCTCCCCACCCTTTTCTGCAGGCAAGGAGCCCCCCCTCGCCCCCCACATGGTGAAGGGGCTCTGGGTGACACCCACCCACAGGCCCCACAAAGTAGCTTTTGGGGCAGGGAAGCCCCCTCCCCAGGGGCAGGGCCAGACCCCACCCCAAGAAAGGAGGGGTGGGATAGCAGGGCCTTGGGGGTGGGGTGGGGGAGAGGGGCAGACCACTCCTCAAAAGCAGCGCCTTAGAGGTCAAAGGGTGGGGGGAGGGAGAGAGAAGCCCCTTCTCTGGACCATACACAGCTCCCTCCCAACCCATAAGGAGGAAGGGCAGCCACCTTATTTGGGGGAAGGGGGGGCAAGCCCCTTCCCCGCATTGGGAGGCTAAAGTGGGGCGGGGGGGGACGGGTGGCGGGCCCTCCCTTTCTAACACCCCCCCTCAGGCCCAGTAACCAGGTTGGTTGCGGGAAGCCAGGCCGGGTAGGCCCCACGACCCCCCCCCCCCCGCCACCCCCCCCCCCCCAGACCCTCTTTTTTCCCCCCCCCCGCAACGACGCAAGGGGGGGGACGCAATTGCCATTAAACACCCCCCCCGTAGCCCTTAGGCGGGGGAAAGGGGAAGAAGGGCCGAGCGGGGAGCCGCCGCCTCGGTTTGGGGCCTCCCGCCCGCCTCGCCCGCGCCTCCCGTTACCTCAGCGGTTCAGCCGTTCCGCCCGGCCCCGCCCGCCTCGCCCGGGATCTGACGTCACGCGCAGGCCGGCAGGCGCGCTGACGTCACCCGCGGGAAAACGGAAGGGGAAGAAGCGTCGATGCCCGACACGCCCCTTAGAGGGCGGGGCTCGGCCCGGCGCCGTTGCTAAGAGCCCGCCTTGCGGCTGAGGCGACGGTGGCCACGCCCCCCCAGGAGGCCAAGCCTCCCTAAATTTGAGGTGATGGCTTCCAGCTTCTTTAACAGGCCTAGTTCACTTTTTACTCGACCTTAGCCGCTTTAATATATGCAGGCGTCCGCTCTACTTATTTATACAAAAAAATTAAAAATGATAAAAACCTGTTTTATTTATTAAATGAAATAAAGTATTATGATTGTAAATTATTATTAAGGTTAACGCTAGGCCGCCCCTCAGCCCGTCTTGCCCACATTTCGGCCCTTTGGCCGGAAGAGGCCGGGCAACGCTTGATCAGCTCCCGTTCCCCATTGGCGGCGCTCTGGCAGGAGCGGGCGTGGCCTGGCCTTAGCAGCCAATCGAGGTTTAGGAGCTTCCGCTGGGCTGCCGCTGCCGGGGCAGTGAGTTCTGTACTAGAGCGGCTTTGCCTTCCTAGGGCGCTCTTTCCCTCCGGCTCATTTTCTTGGAGGCTGAAAGGGCAGGGAAGGCCATTTGATTGCAAAGATACTTTTAACGCTTTGCAAGAGGGTTAAATCTGGGCTTTAAATCCAAATCCTTTGGGTTATTCACTCTTACTTTATCCTCCTGCCACATATTAAGCTCTTTGGCCATGGGGTGGAAATAAACCCCGCAATTTAAACCAAATCAACTTTGCATAATTTTTTTTCAGAGGGTGATTTTGCTTAATATTCTGTAAGGAGAAATTGCCTTATTTTGAATTTATTTTGAAGTTCATTTTGATCAGATTCAGCAAGTTGAACAAACGCAGCTCTTTTGAATTTTTCCATGTATGGCTTAGTAATAGGTATGAACTAGTTCATGTGGGTTTTGTGGGAAGCCCTTCCCCCCACTCCCCCAAAAATGAAATATTTTGGGAAATATTAAAAAGGCAAAATATTATATTACCCCAAAGGGAAAAATATGTTTTTTGAGGAAGAAAGCAACCCCCAGGTCTTTCTTAATAGCCCACAGCAGATGCCAACACTTAAGAGAGAAAGAGCTTATTGAAAGAGGAAAACAAGTATCTAGATAGCTCTATTCATAAGCAAAGCAAAGACTGCAGGCAGCCATCCATTCAAGACAGGATATTTTGAAACTCCCTGAAGCAAAGTCTGAACAAAGGCAGAGTAGTAGGATTAGAAGCAGCCCCACACCTAAGTAGCCAGAGGTTGACCAGATTAGCTCAGACAAGCACCTGGGATTTGCATTTCCTCTTTTGCCTCTAGAGTCTAGACCCAGCTATGACCCTACATAACCCCATAGGAAACTGACAACAGCCAATAGAACATTAAAGGACATGTTCTGGAACAGGAAGCTCAAATACAGAGTCCAAAGAAGGTATAAAAAAAACCCTCTCAACTCCCATTTTGTCACATATTTATGTATAAATATGTGATGAGTAGAATATTATGTTAGTGATGAATTGATATTATGGACTGGATAAGGATCAAGATCGAAGAAATGACAACTATACAGAAGAAGAAAGAACTTTGGAAGATAACACCGAGATGTCACAGGGAAGAGAAAACTGATGTATTAAATGTTTGTTTGCTTAAAAAATAAAAAACTTTTTTAAAAAAATGGTATAAAAAAAAAAACCCTCTCAACTCCCATTTTGTCAGCTGCCCAGAATCACACTGATGCTTCTGCTTCATCAATGAACTATCTTTCCAATCAACCTCCATGTTCCCAATGCTTTTCTCCCAGTTTGGAAGTGAGTCAGAGAGATACTTCTCCCCACAGTTTGTTTAGCAAACCATGATCTGAGAATTGAGGGATTCCTTTGCAATTAAATCTAGAATGGCTTTGAACATCACACAACTTACCGAAGCTAATTGCATGGTTTTATACACTACATCAATATTTTTCAAAAAACGCTCCAATAAAGGGGTGCCACCCAAAAGGTTGGACATTGGCTGTGTTGCCTCGGTCAACAGCGTTACCATGGCCCCTAAAACGTACTCAGATGTCCTTCAGCTTCCCGAGGAAGAACAGCGCAGGTGGAGGGTGGCAATGGAGTGGGAAATGGACAGTCTCAAAAAATTGAAAGTCTTCATCCCCATGGAAGTCCCCAAAAGAGGAAAGCAATTGGCACCCGTTGGGTCTAAAAGGTCAAGCCAATGCCCAACAACAAACTCCTCTATAAGGCCCGGCTGGTAGCACAAGGCTACGCACAGCGCTACTTGCAGGACTTTGATGAAACATACTCCCCCACCGTGAGAGCGGAAAGTGTGAGGGCTGCTTTGGTCACCGCAGCAGCACATGGGGAACACATTTTTCAATTTGATGTGCAAATTGCTTATTTACACGCACATCTAAAACAAGAAATTTACGTCAGAGGTGCCCCTGGATTTCAACGGCAGGAAGGCCACACCTGGCTTCTGAAGAAAAGTTTGTACGGCCTCAAACAATCAGGCAGACTGTGGTACAAATGCCTGACTAAAACTCTCAAATCACTGGGTTTCCATCCATCTCCAGCTGATAAATGTACCTTCACAAGGGATACCAAAGGGGGGCTGGAGAAAGTCCTAGTGTATGTCGATGATCTTTTATATATAGGGCCTGACAAGGGGGAAGTATTATATTTGCCAGGACCCTACAAAAAAAGTTCACTCTAAAGTCTTTAGGATATGTGGACAAGTACCTAGGCGTACAAATCATCACTACACCAAAAGGTTTTGCTCTCTCCCAAAAGGAAAAGATAGAGGAACTCTTGGTGAAATGTAAAATGGAAGATAGCAAGCCAACGGCTATCCCAATGCAGACCGACTATTATGGATTGGCACACAAGGATAGCCCAGAGTTCCAAAATAATACTCTATTTAGGTCAGTGATCGGCTCATTACTATATATAAGTAACTGGAGCCGTCCAGATATTGCCCTGGCCGTAAACCTGCTATCTAGACAAGTGGAACATCCTACCCAGTTCCACTGGTTGGCCATTAAAAAGCTATTAAGGTATCTCAAGACCACAGCAGATTACGTGCTTCGCTTGGAACCTGAGAATAGAGACAAGGCCCAATTAAAATGCTTCGCGGATGCGGACTGGGCCAGAGATACCAAGACACGTAGGAGTACTTCGGGCTTCTTGGTACTATTAAATGAGACACCCATCCATTGGCATGTGGGGCAACAGAAATTTGTTTCGTGCTCCACCGCTGAGGCCGAATATGCATGCTTATCAGAGGCAGGGAACGATCTGATATGGTTTGATGCCTTAATTTCTAGCATCTGGACACCACCGACTTTGCCCATCCAAATTATAGAAGACAACACCGGGGCCATAGGCATTGCCAAAGCCTATGCGGTGGGGAAAAGGTCCAGACATATTGATATCCGCTATCAAAATGTTAGGCAACTAGTAGAGATGGGGTTTATATCTTTATCACATTGTCAGACCAAATATCAAACAGCTGATATTTTCACAAAACCTCTACCAGCAGATAGGCACAAAGATCTGTGTAAAAAGTTATGTCTCACAGGGTAAAATCTGTTGTGCATTGCATTTGTATGTTTGCATGCCATTGGCTCGCAAGGAGGGGAACTGTCAAGTATTTGCAAGCCATTGGCACATATATCATACAGACACTAGTGGAGGCAGGAAGTGCCCCCACCCTTATGTGGAGAGGAGGGGCTTACACTGAGTATAAAACCCCCTCTAACCTTTCCACCATGCTCTCTTTTACGTTTGTTCTCCATGAGACATGATCTTTGATAAGGGTAGTCACACACGCTGTGTGCCCCCTATCCTAATGGATATTAAGACAGCCTTTGTACATAGTTAATATGTTTTGTTATATGAATAAATACATTTATCACATTTATTCATGCATCTGCCTTTGGACTCTTCTATGCTCCTGGGTGTTTCTACAATCCCAATTTCCACACATACTAATAATAATGCGTTCCTGTTGTGGCCAGCCAGTGGCCTGCGCGGATTGTGGCTGATCCTGATGACGAGGAGGCTGGTGTGGTGTTGTGCCAGCAGCCTGTGCAGCCGGCGCTCGAGTTGGACAGTGAGGAGGCTGAAGAAGATGTGGTGCCAGAGGCAGAGATTCAGCCAGGGCTTTCAGATCCTCCAGAGGCTCCTCCAAGTGAAGAGAGTGAAGTGGAGGAACCTCTTCTCAATGCACGAGCATGCAGCACTGCCAAAAGGCAGGAGTATCTCAGGAGGAGGTCTCCTCAAGAATAAGGCTTGGGGCTAATTGGCCTCTCCCTTGGCCTATTTAAGTTTGCACACAGCTGGCAAACATTGCAGGAAACAATGTGTGTTCATCCGGTCGTGCGTTGAGCATTTGAGAGTAAATTTTCCTTGCAAACCTGGTTTATGGGCTAATTGCCAACTCTTATAAGCCTTTATCTAATCTTTGGAATTTCTGGTAGGCTGTTAAGGACATTTTTAGTAATAGCCTGCATTTGAAAAAGACTGTGTTTGTAAACCGAGTTGTTCGGAGTTTTGTGTGTGCTACATTTCTTGGGTTCCGTAGCTGGGGCAGAACAAGTGCCTTTGAAAATAGCTATGCATCTTGTTCTTCCCATACCATAAAAAAGCGTGCCAACCCAGTTGTAGATCATGTCCCTCCAAGGTTAATAGTCTTGTGTTTCTCAACACAATCCATTTTTTTATTCCAAGATAATACTGCTGCTTGATAATATAGTTCCCAGTTTTGTAATCCAAATCCTCCTCTTAAGTCTTGATTTTGTAACATTTTCATATTAATTCTTGCTTTTTCCCCTGCCATATAAATTTCAATATCATTTTATTCAAGTTTTCAAAATATTTCTTTTCCAATTTTATTGGTATTGTCTGAAATAAGAACAGCAGTCTGGATAATATATTCATCTTAATTACTGCTATTCTTCCCATTAATGAAAGTTGCAACTTTCCCCACTTTCCCAGATCTGTTTCGATTTGCCCTTTCAAGTTATAGTAATTATCTTCTTTGATCATTGCACACTTTGCTGTTAATTGTATTCCGAAATATCTTACTTTTTTTAGTAATCTCAATGTCTAATTTTTCCATTAATTTTCTTTTCTGTTTCTCAGTGATGTTTTTCACCAATATCTTTGTTTTATCTTTATTAATTTTCAATCTTGCCACGTCCATATTCCTCAATTTGTTCTATCAGTTTGGGTCCTACTTCTTCTTTTTTTTTTTGAAAAGTTTTTACAAACATTTTAACCAAGTTTTGAGCCCCACCTCCCTCCCCATTACTCCTCCCCCCTCCCCTTCTCCCCCCAACTTCCCAGAGTGAAATAGAGGGTATTTCATTTAGCAACCTTAATCTAACATATGCTAACTATCTATAAACTCTTTTCATCCCTTTTTCACTTTAACTCTCTATTTACGTAGCTAAGTAATAACATATCTTCTTAAATCCAAATATTCATTCATATACTATTTGAAACTTTTTAGTCCCATATTTGTTTTGAATATAATCAATCCATCTTCTCCAGTCCACAATATATCTTTTTTGTGATTGGTCTTTCAAATATGCTGAGATTTTCGCCATTTCTGCTAAGTTCAATACTTTTAATGTCCATTCTTCTATAGTAGGTAAATCTTCTTTCTTCCAATATCGCGCCACTAACAGTCTTGCTGCCGTTATTACATTTAACATCAAGTTAGTTTCAATAACAGTACAGTCTGAGATAATACCTAGCAAAAATAACTGTGGGGTGAAACTTATCTTTTTCTTAAAAATCTTCTGAATAATCCACCATATTTTTATCCAGAAAGCTTTAACTTTTTTACATGTCCACCATATATGATAATAAGTTGCATCATCACAATCACATCTCCAACACTTAGGTTGTTGGTTCGGGTACATACATGCTAATTTTTTAGGATCTAGATGCCATCTATAAAGCATTTTATAAAAATTTTCTCTCAAGTTTTGTGCTTGTGTAAATTTTACATTTCTAACCCAAATTTTTCCCAAGTTTTCATCATTATTGGTTCCTGGATATTCTGTGCCCATTTTATCATACAATCTTTAACTAATTCAGTTTCTGAATCTATTTCTATCAATGCATTATATAACCTTTTTATATGCGATTGACCTTGATCTCTAATTTGTTTTACCAAATTTTCATCAGTTTTTATAACACCAATTTTCTTTTTTTTTTTTTTTTATTGAAAAGGTTTTCAAATACAAATTTTTCCCCCTTTTTCCCCCCCCTCCCCCCCTCCCTAACCCCCCGGCAGATGTTTCATGGCCCAACTAGGGAACATCATCAGTGCTAGAAGAGAGGGGAGTTTGCAGAGAGGAGGAGGAAGAAGAGAACGACTGAGGGGTCTTTGGGGCTCTCTGAGGGTGGGGCGACTGTGGAATGATTGGTGGTCTCCTGTTTTCTTTCCACCCAGCCCCTTCTTACCTCCAAAACATGGAGAATGGATTGTTGGTAGGACACCAACTTCTGAAACGTGGCGGGGTTGAAATGTTCCCGGAAATGTACCAGACCCACCAGTTTGTCAGCGGAGATCTGCAACAATAGCAATAGCCCTTAGACTTATATACCGCTTCGCAGTGCTTTCCAGCCCTCTCTAAGCGGTCGACAGAGTCAGCCTCTTGCCCCGCAACAATTTGGGTCCTCATTTTACCCATCTCGGAAGGACGGAAGGCTGAGTCAACCTTGAGCCTGGTGAGATTCGAACTGCCAAATTGCAGGCAGTGAGCAGAATTAGGCTGCAGTACTGCACTCTAACCACTGCACCACCCCGGAAGGACGGAAGGCTGAGTCAACCTTGAGCCAGTCAAGATCGAACTGCTGGCAGTCGGCAGAGTTAACTTGCAATATGGCATTCTAACCACTGGGTCACCTTGCCTACCTGCCTGCCTGCCTGCCTGCCTGCCTGCCTGCCTCCCTCCCTCCCTTCCTTTTTTCTTTCCTTCACAAGCAATAGCCCTTACACTTATATATCGCTTCATAGTGCTTCACAGACCTCCCTAAGCAGTTTACAGAGTCAGCCTCTTTCTCCCAACAATCTGGGTCCTCATTTTTACCAACCTCGGAAGGACGGAAGGCTGAGTCAACCTGGATCCGGTGAGAATCGAACTGTCAAATTGCAGGCAGTCAGCAGTCAGCAGAAGTAGCCTGCAGTACTGCACTCTAACCACTGCGCCACCATGATTCAATAAGGAGAAAGCGACTGGACCCAACCACTCTGACCTTCGTCTCTTTATCCCAGCCATCCAAGAAAAGACCCCACCCCAGGGCAGAATCCTCAACTCCTGTCAGCACTTCAAGCTTCATTTACTCTAGTGCTGACATAAGAAGGAGAAGCGGAGGCGTCTGGAAAGGGACGTTTGACTTTTCACCTACTTATTTTCCCTGGAGATAATATCCCCTAGGAGATGGGATGGGAGGGGGGAAATTCCTTTGAGCTGGAGCAGTAGATTAGGGGTAGAGTGACTTGGAAGATGGCCAATGAGTGCAGGGGAGTGGGGAACAGAAAGGGAGGGTTTGGGGGCTGGAAGTCAGTGTTGGCTTCGATTGGAGTCGGGTTAGAATGTCATGCTTAATAAAATGGGAGTTTTTCATCAAAGACTTCGTTTGAAATGCAATTTATTTGAGACGACCTCAAAACTTGACAACTCCCCAACTCTGGGACCACTTGAAGATGGATGGACTTCAACTCCCAGGATTCCCCAGCCAGCTTTCATTTCCCCCCCCCCCTTCTTTTTATCATTGTAGGCCACCTAGAGTAGCCCCACAGCGAGATAGGTGACAAATTTAACAAATACATAAATTACTTAGCAACAACAGGTTTTTTGCCATCCTTTTTTTTTTAAAACTAAACTGGGTTTGAAAACTGCAAAAAAAAACAACAAAAAGGCACGGACATGCCCATTGCCAACCTCCCGCAAAGAGCCCTCTTGAGGACTAGTGGGATGGATGGACCGATAGGCACATAATTCAGGGCAGTTTAACAAACCCTGTTGCAAACAACACTAAGAAATCCGGTCCTTGAAAGTTGTGGGTTCTCCATCACGGGAGGTTTTCAAGAAAAGATTAGATAGCCGTTTGTCTGGAATGGTATAAGGTCTCCTGCTTGACCATAGGGTGGACTAGAAGACCTCTGATGTCCCTTTCAGCAGCTCTCCTTGAACAGGTGACGTAGTGAACCGTGTCTAAAATCAGGCAAACTTGGTGACTTCTTTACCGTGAATTTCCATGACCTCCTTTAATATCCCCACCTCTGCAGTTTGGACTAGAAGACTTTCAACTCTGTTATTCTGTTACAGGAAGGGAAATAACAGAATAACAGAATTGGATGGGACCTTGGAGGTCTTCTAGTCCAACCCCCTGCTCAAGCAGGAGACCTATACCATTTCAGACAAATTGGCTGTCCAGTCTCTTTTTTAAAAGCTCCAGTGATGGAGCACTCACAATTTCTGGAGGCAAGTAGTTCCACTGGTCAATTATTCTGTCAGGAAATTTCTCCTTAATTCCATGTTGCTTCTCTCCTTGATTAGTTTCCATCCATTGCTTCTTGTTCTGGGTTCGGGTGCTTTGGAGGATACATTGGCCCCTTCTTCTCTGTAGCAGCCCCTCAAATATTGGAAGACTCCTGTCAAGTGACCCCTAATCCTTCTCTTCATTAGGTTCGACATACCCGTTTCTCGCAACCATTCTTCATACGTTTTAGCCTCCAGACCCATTCTCATTTTTGTAGTGATAAGTGTGGTATTCATACAGAATACAGAATAACAGAGTTCAAAGGGACCTTGGAGGTCATCTAGTCCAGCCCCATGCTTGAGCAGGAGATCCTATACCATTCCAGACAGATGTTTGTCCAGTCTCTTCTTAAAAACCTCCAGTGATGAAGCTCATACTACTTCTGGTGGCAAGCTGTTCCACTGGTTAATTGTTCAAACTTTCAAGTTTAAGATTCAAAAGGCCATGTATATTTTAATAATAATAATAATAATAATAATAATAATAATAATAATAATAATTTTATTTCTATACCGCCCTTCTCCTGAAGGACTCAGGGCGGTGTACAGCCAATTTAAAAACACAAGACACAACAATGATTAAAAATTAAAATAATTAAATAGATTTGGCTGATTTAAAACCCCAAAAATTTTTAATACCCCAATTTAAAATTATTATGTTGATAGCCCGGCCTGGCGGAATTTTATATAGTATTTTGTACATACTGACTTGGGGTCGGGTGGGGAAAGCACTTTTCCATGCAATTTATTATCAAATCGTAAACCAGGAAATAAATTTGACTGCAAGCTTTCTTGAAAATATATTAAAAATACATCTAAGTTGGAAAATTGCTTTCAGTTGGTCTCTACAAAAAAAACAGTGATGTGTAAACCATCATTCGTGGTTTAAAGTGTCGGAACCCAGCTAGTTGTGTTTTGATTCCACAAACCACAGCTTAAGAAAATGATAGATGAATAAGATATGAGAGCCAAAGGGACTGACCGTCTTCTCAACTATCCCCCTCCCCTTCCACGCCCCTCACCTCCGAAAACTTTCCGTCCCCAAACCATTTCAACCAGCGCATGCCAGGGGCCGCCTGGCGGTTGGAGGTCGTCTTCCAGGACACCACGATGGCCGGCCACCAGGAGAAGCCTTTGATCTTCCCCCAGACCAGTTCCCCGATTCCAAAGCCTTTTCCGTCCTGCGAGTCAAACAGAAACAAGGGGAAGGTTGAACAAGGGGGAGGGGGTCGGTTAAGGTTAGGGGGCAACCCCACGGATGCAACTCAAGAGCCTTGGTGGTGCAGTGGACTAAAGTGCTGTTAAGTAGCACTTAGCTGCCAGCTGCCTGCAATTACTGCGAGTTCGAATCTCACCAGGCTCAAGGTTGACTCAGCCTTCCATCCTTTCTAAGGTAGGTGAAATGAGGACCCGGATGGTGGGGGCAATAAGCTGACTTTGTATAAATATACAAAAGTATGAAGGCTATTGCTTAATGCATTGTAAGCCGCCCTGAGTCTCCGGAGAAGGGCGGCATATAAATTGAACCAATAAATAAATAAATAAATAAATAAATAAATAAAAGTCGACCTGCCCAGAGTTGTTGGACAGTGTGATGAGTGTCATATCAATTTAATCAGTGAATAAAAGAAACAAATTACTCAGAGCAACAAAGTTGGTTAGCAAGGATTGGAGTCTTGTTTTCCAGCCCCAGCATTGCTAAAAATCATTCATTCTTTTTTTTTTTTATTGAAAAGTTTTATGAAAAATACAAACATTTTCACACCCCCACCCTTCCCCCCTCAACCCCCCCTCCCCTTCCCACCCTCCCTTCCCCTCCCTCCCCCCACCCCCCTCCCTAGACTTCCCAAAACGAGCACAGGATATAGCATTCACAAACCAAGAACTAAAATGTGCTAACAAATTATTACATTTCATATTCTCCCTAGGTCCTTAACTCCTTATAACTCAGAAAAAACAAACATAAACTACTTAATATTATTTCATTCATAAGCTATATGAATCTTCTTATTCGGATACTTCAATCATTCATTCTTGACGAAGAGCATCAAGTTATCTGTTTTATTTGTTATTTATTTTCTTATTTGTAATTTATTTTCTTATTTTTATTTCTTGTTTATTTTGTTATTGTTATTTATTTATTTTGCTACATGTTTGTTAGTTATTTATTTTGTTACTTTGCTATTTACAGCCTATTTACTTATTTTGCTATTTATATTGTTAACTATTTTATTTAGTTCCTTCCTTTATTATTTTTACAAATAACTCAAGGAAGCAAACGCACACAATACTCCTTCTGCCTCCTATTTTCCCCACAACAACCACCCTGTGAGGTGGGTTGGACTGAGAGAGGGAGGGACTGGCCAAAGTCACCCAACTGGCTTTCATGCCTAAGGCAGGACTAGAACTCACCGTCTCCTGGTGATTGGCCCAAAGTCACCCAGCCAGCTTTCATGCCTAAGGGGGGACTAGAACTCACCATCTCCTGGTGATTGGCCCAAAGTCACCCAGCTGGCTTTCATACCTAAGGCGGGACTGGAACTCACCGTCTCCTGGTGATTGGCCCAACGTCACCCAGCTGGCTCTCATGCCTAAGACGGGACTAGAACTCACCGTCTCCTGGTGATTGGCCCAAAGTCACCCAGCTGGCTTTCATGCCTAAGGCAGGACTGGAACTCACCGTCTCCCACTTTCTAGCCAAAACCACTTGCCCAAACTGATTCTCTTTAGCAAACCTTGGGAAGATTTTACAACAGACCATACAGACTTCAGTCGATTATCCCCTTGAAAATGAGGAAGAAATTCACAGAAGGCAACATAAGCCCATCTTATTTTTTTTAACCCGATAACTTATTTAGTTGACTGGGGGAATGCAGCAGACATATATATCTTAAAATCTCTCCTTGGAACAATGTGACGCAAGGACCCTTAAAAGACCGGCCCAAATCAGTTCTCCGTTTTCAAATTGGATGTTTAGGATGGTTTATCCATTTCTATGCCGCTCAACTCCCAGAGTCCCTTGGGAGTTGGGCGGCATAGAAATGCGACAAAATAAATAAATAAAATAAATAAATAAGGAATGGATTTTTGGTTCAAACTTAAAATCTTGAAACTATTTTGGAGAGCGCTCATTGTTGGATGCTTATCCTACGGTTGGGTAGGTAATATATAGAAAACTATGTTCTGTAACTTTAACTGCTACAAAGATGACTAATTGGCTGTGCTAAGCAGACATAAAAGAAGGCAGGAAGTTCGCTCACTTCTGCTCCTGCTCCTGCTATTGAAGGTTGAACTGCTGGAAGGAACTGTGTCTGTGTTTGAAGAGAACTGGAATTGTAAAGCAAACTATGTTTTGTGTTAAACCGTGATTGTTTGAAGAAGTTGTTTTGAGAAGCCAAGTTTGTTTTTATACTACAAGTAAAGACTGTTTATTTTTCTTTAAACGTTCAGAGTCTGTGACTATCTGTGTGTTTTGCTAAGCATCGTATCTATTCGCTGTCTGGTCCGTTGCACTACCTAGCAGACGGCAGTTTCACCCTCAACACTCATTTCCTGCAATAACACGGGCAGACTAACTTAATGTGGGTGTCTCCTTGAAAAACTTTTAAATTCGCTCCCGAAGCCCACGCAGAGTCCCTCACCCACCTGGTATTCTGCCGTCCTTCTTGCTGTTCGGTAGTCACAGCCATTTGTGACCTCGGAGTTTTCCTGCTGCCGGGAATTCTCCTCTTCCGAGTAGTTTTTCTGGATACACCCAGAAAGCCTTTTCGAGTGCTGGAAAGGAAGGGAAAACTGAGTCCCCCATGCAGAAAAGAGGCGAAGGAGGGCACTTCAACCAAGAAACAGACGGTCCTTGCTTATACCAAGAAAATGCCAACCTTTGAGCCCTGTGGACTTCAACTCCCAGAATTCCCCAGCCAGACATGCTAAAATTAGAACTCACCGTCTCCTGGTGAACTGGCCCAAAGTCACCCAGCTGGCTTCTGTGTCTATGGTAGGACTAAGAACTCACCGTCTCCTGGTGACTGCCCAAAGTCACCCAGCTGGCTTCTGTGTCTATGGTAGGACTAGAACTCACCGTCTCCTGGTGACTGGCCCAAAGTCACCCAGCTGGCTTCTGTGTCTATGGTAGGACTAGAACTCACCGTCTCCTGGTGACTGGCCCAAAGTCACCCAGCTGGCTTCTGTGTCTATGGTAGGACTAGAACTCACCGTCTCCTGGTGACTGGCCCAAAGTCACCCAGCTGGCTTCTGTGTCTATGGTAGGACTAGAACTCACCGTCTCCTGGTGACTGGCCCAAAGTCACCCAGCTGGCTTCTGTGTCTATGGTAGGACTAGAACTCACCGTCTCCTGGTGACTGGCCCAAAGTCACCCAGCTGGCTTCTGTGTCTATGGTAGGACTAGAACTCACCGTCTCCTGGTGACTGGCCAAAGTCACCCAGCTGGCTTCTGTGTCTATGGTAGGACTAGAACTCACTGTCTCCTGGTGATTGGCTCACACAGGTAGTCCTCGACTTACGACCGTAATGGAACCTGCCAATCACGGTCATACTTCATGGCAGTTGGGAAGCAGGTTGGTGACGTGATCAAACCACGCCCTATGATCTTTTTTTGTGACGGTTTTTAAGTGAATCCCACAGTTGTTAAGCAGACCAATTTTCCGCTATGAGCAGGATTTTATTTCTGGTTTTTAGGCAAAGCTGTTGTAAAATGTAATCATAAGTAGGGGGGAGGTAGGACTGCTGGAACTTCGAATCCCATTTGTAATAAGTCTATCACAACTTCAAATGGTCACTAAGTGAGTGGTCATAAGTCGAGGACTACTTCAACTTTTTCTTCCAGTGTTTTTTTTTCTTTTTCTTTTTTTTTGTTTTTGTCTTTTTAGTTTTCAGAAAAACTACTTCGATTCCTTCACTTTTTCTCATTCTTTTATCATGGTGTGTGCAGGTAATCTTATTAGGTTGAGGTAGTCCTCGACGTACGACCACAAGGGAGCCCAAAATTTATGTTGCTAAGCGAGACATTTGTGAAGCGAGTTCTGCTCCATGTTAACGACCGTTCCTTACCACAGGTGTTAAGTGAATCCCTGCGGTTGTTAAGACAGCAACATGGTCGTTAAGCGAATCCGGCTTTCCCTGTTGGCTTGGCTCGTCAGACGGTCGCAAAAGGGGATCCACATGGCCATGGAACCCTGCGACCGTCGTAAAGATGAGACAGTTGCCTAGCGGCTGAATTTTGATCACGTGACCACGGGGAGCCCTGCGACGGTCGTAAGTGTGAGAAACGGCCCTAAGTACCTGTTGTAACTCTGAACGGTCGCTAAATGGACTGTCGTAAGTCGAGGACTACCTATATTTTTCTTCTTTGCTTTTTGCAATGAGTTTTGAATTTTTTTTTTAAAAAAAAAAAGGAGAAAAAAACCTCCTTACCCTGATTTTGTGACGTTCCTTGAAGCCTTCGATGCTTTCCACATCGTCTTTGACTTTCTTCTCCTGCGAGACGGGACCAGCCTGGAAGACGATCCGGGGTGCTGGTTTCTGCCTCAGGCTGTTCTCCCAGCCAGCGTTTCCTCGCACCGGGACCTGGGACCCCCGAGGGGAGGAAAACATCAGGATCCGAGGGTCTGATTCTTCCTTAAGGACCCCCGAATCAGGGGTTTTTTCCCCCCCACGTTTTATTTCTTTTATTTATATAACACTCAATTTTCATCAAACTGTGTGTATTCTGGGTACAATTATATTTTGATAAGTCATATTTATACATCTTCATTATATTTAGTCATCACCATGGTATTAATAATATAATAATATAAGAGCCTTGGTAGTACAGTGGTCTAAAGCACCCTGTTATTAAGACCAGCTGCCTGCAATTACTGCAGGTTTGAATCTCCCCAGGCTCAAGGTTGACTCAGCCTTCCATCCTTTCTAAGGTAGGTGAAATGAGGACCCAGTTTGTGGGGGCAATAAGCTGACTTTGTATAAAATATACAAAAGGATGAAGGCTATTGCTTAGCGCCTTGTAAGCCGCCCTAAGTCTCCGGAGAAGGGCAGCATATAAATCAAATTAAAAAAATAAAATAAAAAAATAATATGATATAATAACCTTAATGCATTTAACATTGAACATCGTCTTCTTTAACAAACTCTCCTCTATACCATTTCCTCCCTTTATATCTCTTCCTTTCTAACTTCTGTTTCTATTATCAAGCCATTGATAAAATGTGTCCCATATCAAAAAAATATTCAGTTTCTTCTTTATCCTTAATAGCAAGTGTTAATCTATCCATTTCTGCACAGCCTAATGTTTTTTTAATTACATTATCCTGAGATGGGGTCTCATCTGGCTGCCGTTAATATGTGCAAAATCAAATATGCAGTCTTTTTGTCATATTTTTCTGGCAGAATATGCCCAGCAGAAATATCTCTATGGTTTCAGATCTATATGTAGATTTATCATTTTTTTCCAGCCAGGTGTGTATTTTTGTCCAATATTTTCTCACTCTTGGGCAGGAACCCAAATCAGCTTTAAAGGCTACCCTTTCCCTCATCAAAAACAGGAAGATTGAGCCCACCCACCCCAAAACCATCACTCCCAGGGAAGAAATGCATTTTCCGATGCTCCCCAAATCAATTAACTATCGACATATTTATTTAATTTATACCTCACCTTTAGTATTTTTACAGACAATTCAAGGCGGTGAACAGTTTCCTCCTGCTCTTTTCCCCACAAAAACAACCCTGTGAGGTGGGCTGAGCTGAGAGAGAGAGAGAGAGAGAGGGACTGGCCCAAAGTCACCCAGCTGGCTTTCATGCCTAAGGCGAGACTAGAACTCACCATCTCCTGGTGACTGACCCAAAGTCAACCAATTGGCTTTCACAGCTAAGGTGGGACTAGAACTCACCATCTCCTGGTGATTGACCCAAAGTCAACCAATTGGCTTTCACACCTAAGGCAAGGCTAGAACTCACCATCTCCTGGTGATTCAACCAATTGGCTTTCACACCTAAGGCGGGACTAGAATTCACTGGCTCCTGGTGATTGGCCCAGACTCAACCAGCCAGCCCATATGCCTATAAGGAAGGACTAGAACTCGCCATCTCCTACCAATAGGCTCAAAGTCACCCAGCCTGCTTTCATCCCTAAGGCAGTACTAGAACTCACAATCTCCCGCTCTCTAGCCTGGTGCCTTAACCACTAGCCTAAACGAGCACATCCTGTCTTTGGCTCACCTCTCGGACTTGCTTGGGGATGTCATCAGCCTCCTCTTCCTCCTCCTCCTTTATCCCAGAGGTCACACTTTCCGCCTGGCTGGCGTCTGCGCAAAGAAAGCATCCGTCACTAAGAGGGAGCTGGGCCTGAGGTTTGACACCCGGGATTTCCTTTCTGCAGAAATCCCCAACAGCTTCCCAGTTCTAAGCCCGTTCAACGAATTTGGCTTCTCCAAAAGGATTTCAGTGCTGGAAGTTCCCACGACTGCCTGCCTGAGATCCAGCCCGGCAGCCAAAGATCTCCTGGTGGTCTCCCATCCTTCTCTTCTTCCTCTCTGCAACTGCAAGACGTCTACTTCTGAAGCCCGTCAGAGGCTCCACGTGCCTCCAACTCTCTGCGGGCACCTGGCCAAGCAAAAATGGCCTTTCCTGGGTTCACAAAGTGCAGGCCGCCCTCGACTTGCAACCACAGCCGTCACGAAGTGAGATGGTCATTATCTGAGTCACATCCAATTTTATAACCTTTTATGTGGCGGTTGTTAAGCAAAGAAAGGTTGTGAAATTGGGTGTGACTCAGATAATAACTGTCTCACTTAAAGGTCTGGTCCCAATTGTGGTCACATGTCAAGGACTACTTCCCAGGTGAGAGATTCCTGGGAGGCTCCAAGAGTAGCGTTTTTCAACCTTGAAGATGGGTGGACTTCAGTTGTCAAGGTTGGTCCTTTCCTAACCAAGCAGATCTGGAGACTATCAAGATGTCTCCTTCTTTGACCCAAGGAGCTTCTTCTAACACATGTTCCACCCAAACTTTCTCTTCTCCTTCCTTCTTTTGTTCCTTATTTTGTTCCTTCCTCTCTCTTTACTCTCCCTCCTCCTTCCTTCCTTCCCTCTCTTTCTTTCTTCCTCTTTATCCTCCGTCCCTTCTCTTTCCTTCCTTCCTTCTTCCTCCATCCCTTTTCTTCCTCCCTCTTTCCTTATCCTCCCTCCCTTTCTTCCTCCCTCTCTTTATTCTCCCTAGCTTCTCCTTCCTTTTTTACTCTCCCCTCCCTTCATCTCTCCCTCTCTCCTCTTCCTTTCTTCCTCTTTTTATCCTCCCTCCATTCTCCTTCCTGCCTGCCTTTCATCCCTCCTTCCCTTTCCTTCCTCCCTCCTTCCTTCTTTATCCTCCCTCCCTTTTTATTCTACCTAGCTTCTCCTTCCTCCCTTCCCTCCCCTTCCTTTTTACTCTCCCCTCCCTCCTCCCTCCTTCATCTCTCCCTCTCTCCTCCTTCCTTTCTTCCTCTTTTTATTCCTCCCTCTGTTCTCCTTCCTTCCTGCCTGCCTGCCTTCCATCCCTCCTTCCCTTCTCTTTTCTTCCTCCTTCCTTCTTTATCCTCCCTTCCTCCTTCCTTCCTTCCTTTCGTCCTCCTTCCTCCTTCCCTCCCTCCCTTCTCTTCTACCTCCTTTCTCCCTCCCTCTATGGAGATTCTCCAGGTCCTCCAGGTTTGTCCCAAAGGTGCTTTTTCAAGAGGCAACTGGACTTTCTGGAAGGAAGTCCTTTGGGTCCCTTCCTTCCCTTCGCCCCCAGACAAGGCAAGCCCACCCACTTTCCAGCACCTGAGTGATGACCCCAGGGTCAAGCAGGGGCTCCAGCCTTCCCCAAACTTGATGGCCTCCTGGGCGCAAAGGTACCTGCAGCATCGTTCTCCTCGGGGGCAGGGTCCGAGTCGCTGCAGTCCCCGTTGGTCAAGGTCAGATCCATCGTCCAACGGATGTTCTTTTCTCTTTTCATCTTAACCTGCGGGAGAGATTTCCCAGGGAGGCAACTTTCAGCCAAACCAAACTTCATCTCTGCAAACAGATCTCCCATTTTCTTGGATCCCAAATGAGAAGATTTACCTCACAGTTGCAATGTTCCCATTTTAAAAGTTTTTTTTTGCAGGCTGAGTCAAAATTTCAACTCCCAGAATTCCCCAGTTAGCATGCCTTAAGATGGGTGGACCTCAATTCCCATAATTCCCCATCCGTCATGCTTTAAGATGGGTGGACCTCAACTCCCATAATTCCCCAGCCAGCAGGCTTTAAGATGGGTGGACCTCAACTCCCATAATTCCCCAGCCAGCAGGCTTTAAGATGGGTGGACTTCAACTCCCATAATTCCCCAGCCAGCAGGCTTTAAGATGGATGGACTTCAATTCTTCAGAAAAATCTCCTTTTTTCGGGCCTAGTTAGACCAGTGTTTCCAACTTTGGCCACTGTAAAACATGTGGACTTCAACATATTGTGAATGTTTTTAAAATGTTATCTAATTTAATTTAATTGGGCCAAACTATGTTATAATAATAATTTTAATTAGCAATTTTATGATGTTTGTGTATCTATATTTTTGTTGACTGTACACCACCTTGAGTCCTACGGGAGAAAGGCGGTATAGAAATATAATAAATAAATAAATAAATAAATAAATAAATAAATAAATAAATATGGCTGGCTGGGGAATTCTGGGAATTGAAGTCCACCCACCTGAAAGCAGGCTGCCTAGGAAATTCCCAGCTATGACCTATATCCTATTGGTCCGTATTTAAGTCAGTATTTTTCAAACTTAGCAGCTATAAATTGGGTGGACCTCAACTCCCAGAATTCCCCAGTCAGCATGGCTGGCTGGCTGGCTGGCTGGCTGGGGAATTCTGGGAGTTGAAGTCCATTCATTTTGACGTTGCTACAGTTAAGAAATGCTTCCTGCCAAACTCTTGCAAAAGTTAAACCGGCTTAATTCAGCTGCTCCGTTCTCCCGTCCCCCCCACACTCCAAAACAAAACTTTAGTTTATTATTTTAAAGGGGGACACCCCCTCCTGAGTCCCAGGATGTCCCAGAGCGCCCCCCCCCCCGGTCCCTCGCCATCTTTGCCCCAAAGGCCAGGCAAAGGAGAAGAAGGAAATGTGCCCTTGTGTGTTTTGGGGAGGGGAGGGGAAGGGAAAGGGAGGGGGGAGGAACAAAGCCGCCAGCTGTTTGCCTTGATCCTGCAGGGATCAAAAAGGGATCTGCCCAGGCAGGCAGGCAGGCAGGCAGACAGGGCTTCCCTTGGGTTGATTGCAAGAGACAAGAGGGGAAAAAAAACTTTTTAAAATGGGTTTCCCAGCAAAGAATATTCAAAGAGAGAGGGAGAGGCTCTTGCTTATGGGCCCCCAGGCTGAAAACACAACACAACACACACTAGAGACACACAATCATTTCCGTGCACCGCTGCCTGCATGCCACCTTCATCACAAAAGGGTGAGACCGGCCTGGGATGGCATCGCATCTTCCCTAACGTTGTGTTCCAAAAGTGAATTAAATTCACTTTTTAATTCTTGGAGCCTTGGTAGTACAGTGGTCTAAAGCACCCTGTTATTAAGACCAGCTGCCTGCAATTACTGCAAGTCCAAATCCCACCAGGCTCAAGGTTAACTCAGCCTTCCATCCTTTCTAAGGTAGGTAAAATGAGGACCCGGATTGTGGGGGCAATAAGCTGACTTTGTATAAATATTCAAAAGTATGAAGGCTATTGCTTAACGCACTGTAAGCCCCCCTGAGTCTCCGGAGAAGGGCGGCATATAAATCAAAATTTAAAAAAAATTGCAAATCAAAGCAAATTCTGGATGGGCAGCCCTGGCAGACCTTTAAAAGTACAGGAAGTCCTCGACTTATAACCATTCATTGAGTGACCGTTCGGAGTTACAACAGCACTGAAAACAATGACTTAGGACCATTTTTCACACTTAACAACCGTTGCAGCACATCCCCCGTGGTCACGTTATCAAAATTCGGACGCTTGGCAACTGACTCATATTAATGATGGTTGCAGCATCCTGCAGTCATGCAATCCCCTTTTGGGACTTCGGACAAGCAACATCAATGGGGAATGAGATTCACTTAACAACGGTGGGATTAACTCAACAACATCAGTGATTCGCTTAACGACCGTGTCAAGAAAGGTCGCAAAATGGAGCAAAACTCACTTAAAATGTCTTGGTTTAGCAGTACGGGTCGTCCTTGAGTTACATCAATTCGTTTAGTGACAATTTGAAGTTACAACGGCACTAAAAAAAGTGAGTTATGACCTTTTTCACACTTACAACCATTGTGCGATCAAAATTTGGACGCTTGGCAAGTGACTCATATTTATGATGGTTGCAGCGTCCCGGGATCACATGATCCCCCTTTTGTGACCTTCTAACAAGCAAAGTCAATGGGGAGCTAGATTCACTTAACGACCACATTGTTAACTGAACAACCACACTGATTTGCTTAACAACCGTAGGCAAGAAAGGTCGTAAAACGGGGCAAAGCTCACTTAACAAGTGTCTCACTTAAGCAACGGAAATCTGGGGCTCCGCGCTGGTCGTAAGTCAGGGACTACCTGTAGGTGCCACTGTAAACATCAGCTCCGTCTGTGTGATTCGTTCTGCGACCAAACGAAGTGAGCTTTGTGAGACGAATTGGCACCTTTTGAAATGGAGACCCAGATAAAGGACAGAAGGGCTTGTAAAAATACAAGTAGCCCTCCCAACCATTCATTTTGTGACCATTCAAAGCCGCAAGGGCGCTGAAAAGCATGGCTTTTCTCGCACTTACGACCGTTGCAGCATCACATGATCAAAATTCGGGCCTTGGCAACTGGCCTGTATTTTACAACGATTGCAGCATCCTGGAGACCTATGACCACCATTTGCAATCTTCCTAGCCGGCTTCCAACAATCCACGGAGGATTTGTTTAACGACCGCACGGATCTACGACCGTTTTGCCACAGCGTATAACCGAATCGCTGCGGTTGTTAAGCGAATCAGGTGGTCGTTAAAGCAAATCCATCAATCACGGCGACCCATGAGCCAGGATGCTGCAATGCCTGTCGGTTTCTAAGCAACCAAATTTGATTACATAACCACGGGGATTGCTGCAATGCGTAACTGCGAGGACCGGTCCCTAAACGGAACAGTTGCAAGTTGCCTGTACTCAAAGAGGCTTATAAACATCCAGGTTGGGAAAACTGGAAGATCTAACTTTGGGGGCATTTCCCTGGATTCCCTCTTCCCCACCCCCCAAAAAAACCCAGTTCCCAGAATGCTTCACTCCATTCCTCCAGCAAAAAGGATGTGGCTGGCCTTCCCTCCACCCTCCTCCAGCCTTCCTTCCCCCTTTCCTTGATATAAACCACATTATCAGCGGAAGTTCTGCAGCAGGAAACGTCTGTTTTCCAGCTTAGTAGTTTTCCGGCTTCCCTTCACTTAGGAAGGGTCTCACGTCTGCCACCAGCTTTGCCACTGACTCAAGACCCTTCCCCTTTAAAGGGATCGTGGCAGGGTCTCAGGAAATGGGCCAGGTTAGAGGAAAAAGATATTTCTTTTTATTTTTATTGCATTTTTACAATTAAATCTTACTCGCGTCTTGTGCATAACTGTGACCATTTACATACCATAACATTCCAATTCAAATACATTTTTATTATACATTTTAATTCTACTTCTATTTTGTCTATTTCTTTTCCATTTTTCGGTTCTCAATCCAGTCGTACCACTTCTCCCATATGGCGTAGTATTCCGAATCTATTTGTCCTTTCAGTTCAATTGTCAATTTGTCCATTTCTGCGCAATCAAATATTTTTTTAATTACTAAACCTTCGGAAGGTATGTTTGTATTTCTCCAGCATTGCGCAAAAGCTATCCTTGCTGCGGTTATTATATGTAAAATGATATATATTATTCTTTTGTCATATTTCCCTTTAACTATCCCTAGGAGAAATAGTTCCTAGGTATATTCTATCTGAAGTCCTGTTAATTCCTGTAACCATCTATGTAATTCTTCAAATATTTTTTTGTTTTAGGGCACAACCACCATGTATGATTGAAGGTATCTTGTTTTAGATCACATTTCCAATAGTTCGGGCTTAGATTTGGATATATCCTCTAGACTAGCGAAGGGAAAAGAAATTTAATGTGACTTTATCTAACGCATTACATTGTCTAACTAGTTTTGGTCACAACACTATAAAAAAGATGTTGAAACTCTAGAAAGAGTGCAGAGAAGAGCAACCAGGATGATGAGGGGACTGGAGGCTAAAACATACGATGAACGGTTGCAGGAACTGAGCACGGCTAGCCTAGCGAAGAGAAGGACCAGGGGAGACAGGAGAGCAGTCTTCCAATATTTGAGGGGCTGCCCCAGAGAGGAGGAAGAGGGTCAAGCTATCCTCCAAAGCACCCGAAGGCCAGACAAGGAACAATGGATGGAAACTGACCAAGGAGAGATTCAACCTGGAAATAAGGAGAAACTTCCTGACAGTTAGAACAGTTAACCAGGGGAACAACTTGCCTCCAGAAGTTGTGAATGCTCCAACACTGGAAGTTTTTAAGAAGAGACTGGACAACCATTTGTCTGGCATGGTATAAGGTTTTCTTCATGAGCAGGGGGTTGGACTAGAAGACCTCGAAGGTCCCTTCCAACTCTGTTATCTGTCTTTTGAATAAAGATGTCAGAATGCACAGTATTTAAGAGCATGTCCCTTGATGAATGCAAGAGAAAACATTGTTGGCATCGCTGATATGATTTTGAGCCCCAAGTTGGGATGGCCGGGAGGGAATTTTACCCCTTTTGTGAGACCCACCATCGCTGGAGTCATACATTCACTTGAGCAGCTGAGTCTAATGGTTTTCTTGAAAACATTTCATCACCCAACTAGGTAATTTCATCAGTGCTAGAAGGGTGCAAAGTTTGTATTGCCTAGTTTGTCTGTCTATGTAGATTCTCAACCATCCAGGTTGTCCCAAAACTGCGTTTCTAGAGGCAATTGGACTTTTTGTTTCCATTGAAAATGTTTCGCTTCTGATCCAAGAAGCTTCAGGTTCAGCGCTTCAGATGAGAAGTAAAATCTTTTCAAGGAAAGAAAACCAAGGAACTCCAATTGTCTTTTGAAAAGTATCTTTGGGGCAAAGTCTGGTTATGAAATGTCCACAAGAAACCCACCAAGAAGAGTTAAAAAAACATTATGCAAAGCCCCTCCTTGAGTTATTTGTAAAAATAATAAAAGGCAGGATGCAAATAAATAAAATTAAAAACAATAATATTCCCACCAAGATGGACAGGGCAAGTCTCTAGTATATAAACAGGGAATAAACCCCACTCCCTCCTACACTGATGATGTTACCTAGTTGGGTCATGAAATGTTTGCAAGAGGAGAGCACCAAGGACCCCATAGTCCCGCAATAGTGAACCTATGGCACACGTGCCAGAGGTGGCATGTAGAGGCTTCTCTGCGGGTACGCGCACCGTCGCCAGCTGCTGTTTTAGTTTTTGGCGCCGGCTAGCTGGTCTTTGGGCCATTTTTTGGCCTGAAAAACAGCCCAAAAACCAGCCTAAAAACCACCCGAAACTGGCCTGAAAACAGCCCGGAAAATGGCCAAAAACCAGGCATGTGTGCACTGGCCAGCTAGTTTTCAGGTTTCTGGTGCTCTGATGCACGCACATTCCGGTTTGGGCACTCAGTTCCGAAAAGGTTCACCATCACTGCCATAGTCCTCCTCCTCCTCCTCCTCTCTCCAAACCCCCTTCCTTGTAGCACTGATGATGTTCCCAAGCTGGATCATGAAACATCTGCTAGAAAGCAGCCAAATTCAAGAGTCGTGCTCCTCCTCCTCCTCATCTTCCTCTTTGCAAACCCCACTCCCTGTGAAACATCTGCAAGAAAATCACCCAGCTCAAGAGAGCACCAAGGACCCCACAGAATTCTTCCTCCCTCCTCTTCCTGATCGTCTTCTCCAGACTCCACTCCCTTCTAGCACTGATGACGTTCCCTAGATGGGTTTTGAAATGTCTGCTGGAAAACCACCAAGCTCAGAGAGCACCAAAGTCCTCACAGTCCTTCTCCTTCTCCTCCTCCTTCTCCTCCTCTCTGCAACTCCCCCCTTCCCATCTGGCACTGATGACACTACCACCAACCCCCCCTCTCCACCAACCCCCCCTCCTTTCCAGCACTGGTGATGTTACCCAGTTTGGGTAATGAAACATCTTGAAGAAAATAACCAAGTTCAGAGAGCATAAAGGCACCCTAGGGAAGGTCTGTGAACAAACCACACAAACTGATATATATATAAGGGATGGAAAGAGGACAAAAAGACTTAAGTAGACGGTTTGATGCTCACTGATGGTTCCTCACCCCAACACCCACTTGAAAGAGATCGAGTGGATCACTTCTGGTCCCTAAATTTCCACTCTGAAGAGGGTTTGGTGAACTGGTGTAAAAAAAAAAACAAACAGCCTCGTTTTAAACGTAGGAAAAACTAAAGAGATCGCTGTCAGTTTCAGAAAAGGCAGGCAAAGCCACACACCTCTGCGTATCAATATTTCACCTGTGGAGGTGGCTAGCAGCATCAAATTTCTGGGTGTGCAGCTAAGAGGTAGGCTGGCTTGGTCACTCAACAGCAAGACCCTGGTGAAGCCAGCACTTTCTGCGTCACATGAGAAAAGTACATCTTCCTTCTTCTGTCCTTACCACTTTCTATAGAACAGATGTCTTCAAACTTGGCAGCTTTAAGACTTTAAGATCTCCAAGGTCCTGTCCTGTCCTGTCCTTTAACAGATTAACAGAGTTGGAAGGAACATTATAGGTCATCTAGTCCAACCCCCCGCCCAAGCAGGAGACCTTACACCATTTGTGACAAATGGCAGTCCAGTCTCTTCTTGAAACCCTCCAGGGATGAAGCTCCCACAACTTCTGAAGGCAACTTCTGTTCCATTGGTTGATTGTTCTCACTGTCAGGAAATTCCTCCTTATTTCCAGGTTGAATCTCTCCTTGGTCAGTTACCATCCATTGTTCCTTGTCTGGCCTTCAGGTGCTTTGGAGAATAGCTTGGCCCCCTCCTCTCCTCTCTGTGGCAGCCCTTCAAATATTGGAAGATGCTCTCCTGTCTCCCCTGGTCCTTCTCTTCACTAAACTAGCCAGGTCCAGTTTCTGCAACCGTTCTTCGTATGTTTTAGCCTCCAGTGCCCTCATCATCCTGGTTGCTCTTCTCTGCACTTTTTCTAGAGCCTCGACATCTTTTTTATAGTGTGGTGACCAAAATTGGATGCAGAATTCTAGGTGTGGTCCTATCCTATTCTCTACTTCTCATTCCGTTCCGTTCCGTTCCTCTATTCCATTCCATTCCATTCCATTCCATTCCATTCCATTCCATTCCATTCCATTCCATTCTATTCTATTCTATTCTATTCTATTCTATTCCATTCCATTCCATTCCATTCCTTCTATTCCATTCCATTCCTTCTATTCCATTCCATTCCATTCCATTCCATTCCATTCCATTCCATTCATTCTTCCATTCCATTCCA
>NW_026844040.1:606818-771063 GCF_029531705.1 Pantherophis guttatus | reverse complement strand
TTCCATTCCATTCCATTCCATTCCATTCCATTCATTCTATTCTATTCTATTCCATTCCATTCCGTTCCGTTCCGTTCCGTTCCATTCCATTTATATGTATATGTGTATGTGTGTGTTATGTATGTGTGTGGGTAGGTATATACAGCTAGCAAGGGTGAATGCAGCCTGAATGCATTGGCGAGAACTCACTAGTGTGGTGTGTGACAGACAAATGCCAACCTGTCTTAAATCTAAGATTTACAAGACAACCATCCACCCTGTTGCACTGTAAGGCGCTGAATGCTGGGCAGCAACAACAGGGAGCGAAAGCTCTCTCCGTGCCATGGAAATGCGAAGGCTCCATTGGATAGCGGGCATCTCCCTTCTTGACCACATCACTAACGACAGCATTTTAATGTGGCATCAGTTATAGAGGAGATGAGAGAAGGCTGACTCCGCTGGCATGGACATGGCCTGAGAGCAGCACCTTCCACCATGGAGGCCAAGACTGTCGACCCACTAGATATCAATGGCCAGGGACCTTGTGGGCATCCAAAACAGAGATGGCAAGACGGCCCAGAGTCGCAGCTGACTGTGCAAAGTGGCATTCAATGAACCAAAAAGTGGACCCTGCACCTGCGGGAATAAGCTAGGGAAGAGGAGGAGGAGGAGGAAAGGAGGAAGAAAGGAGGAGGAAGAAAGGAGGAGGAGGAAAGGAGGAAAGAAGGAGGAGGAAGAAGAGGAAAGGAGGAAGAAAGGAAGAGGAGGAGGAGGAGGAGGAAAGGAGGAGGAGGAAGAAAGGAGGAGGAGGAAAGGAGGAAGAAGGAGGAGGAGGAAAGGAGGAAGAAAGGAGGAGGAGGAGGAGGAAAGGAGGAGGAGGAAAGGAGGAAGAAAGGAGGAGGAAAGGAGGAAGGAGGAAGAAGAAAGGAGGAGGAGGAAAGGAGGAAGGAGGAAGAAAGGAGGAAAGGAGGAAGAAAGGAGGAGGAAGCAAGGAAGAGGAGGAAAGGAGGAAAGGAGGAGGAGGAGGAAAGGAGGAGGAAAGGAGGAAGAAAGGAGGAGGAAAGAAGGAGGAGGAAGAGGAAAGGAGGGAAAAGGAGGAGGAGAAAGCAAGGAAGAGGAGGAAAGGAGGAGGAAAGGAGGAAGGAGGAAGAAAGGAGGAGGAGGAAAGGAGGAAGAAAGGAGGAGGAAAGGAGGGAGGAAGAAAGGAGGAGGAAAGGAGGAAGGAGGAAGAAAGGAGGGAGGAAGAAAGGAGGAGGAGGAGGAGAACCCTAACTTAACAACTGTAGTGATTCACTTAACAAATGTGGCAAGAAAAGCCGTAAAATGGGGCAAAACTCACTTTAACCAATGTCTCATTCAACAACAGAAACTTTGGACTCAACTGTGGTCGTACCACTCATTGCAATAGAGCTCCTATTTAGGATAAATGCCAGGCTACCATGAGCCAACCGAGCCAAAACTGGCGAATCCACCAGTATCTGCCCATTTCTGGACTGGGAGGCCCTGCTCGCTGCCACTCCTGCCCTCTTGCCACCTCTTGCTTAGATGGCTGCAATCGGCTCTAAATGGAGCCACTCTGAAGGGCATTCGGAAAACGTCAACTGGTGCAGAACGCAGCTGGTTGGGTAGGAAATAGAGTCCATCCTCGACTTGCGACCACAACGGAGGCCAAAATTTCTGCTGCTAAGTGAGACATTTGTTCACTTAGAATTTGGCCCCCGTTTACGACCTTCCTTGCCACTGTCGTTAAGCAAATCACTACGGCGCGTTGCTTTAACAGCTGTGGCCAAAGCAGTCATAAAATCGGGTGTGCTTCTCTTAACAACGGTGTTGCTCAGCGCCAGAAATCCTGATCCCAATTGTTGTCGTAAGTCGAGGATTAGTCGTAATTAACGAAGTTTATACGAAGCTGCTTTCTCCAGTCTGAATGGCCCTTGCAGGTCTGGACTTCAGTTCCCAGAATCCCCTGCTTCTAGGGCACCAGATTTGGAGAAACCAGTGTTTAAAATGTTTTATAAAAAGGCAAAAATTGCCTAAAGCGACCCTAGGATGCCCTGTCACACACACACACACACACACACACACACACACACACACACACACCCATCAACCACAGCTAAGTAAGTGCAACGCATAAACCTACTTCTTATGATGGCTTAGCCATCCTGCCTGTAAAATACAGGTATAACTTGGCTTGACCCAAAATTTCTGTGCCTAAATGAGACAAGTTAAGTGTGTTTTGCCCACTTTACAACCTTCTTGCCACAGTTGCTAAGTGAATCACCGCCCAAAATTTCTGCTGTTAAGTGAGACATTTGTTTAAGTGAGTTTTGTCCCATTTTATGGCCTTTCTGGCCATGGTTGTTAAGTGAATCACAGCAGTTGTTAAATGAGGTTGTTAAGCGAATCAGGCTTCCCCGCCGACTTCGCTTGTCAATGAAGGTCACCAAAGGGGACGCTGCCACCGTCGTAAGTATGAATCAGTTGCCAAGCGTCTGAATTTTGCCACAGTTGTTAAGCAAATCACAGTGGTTCTTAAGTGAGTCACCCGGTTGTTAAGTGAATCCGGCTTCCCCGTGGACTTCGCTTGTCGGATCTAAACTGGCAACAGCCCACCGCTGCTCCTCATCAATCATCCATCAGAATAGGGCTGGAAGGGACCTTAGAGGTCTTCTAGTCCAGCCCCTTGCTTGAACAGGAGAACCTATTCCAGTGGTGGCGAACCTTTTACTCACCGAGTGCCAAACAGGTACGTCCTTCGTGAGCGCACGCCATCTGCGCTGATGCGCGGCTCCTCCCCATGCATTGCGCGCCCAATTGCACCAATTGCCCATGCACAGAATTTTTGTCCATGCCCGCACCATGCATTGCACACACAATCCCACCATCTGCGCATGCATGCATGTTTCGTGTGGCTCCCCCATGCACTGCGCACACAATCCCACCATCTGTACATGTGCACAGGTTTCGCGTGGCTCCCCCTCGTGCGCTGCCCACCAATTGCACTATTTGCACAATGCATGTGGTTTTCGTGTGTGCAATGCACACCCACAAATGCTGTCTGTGCATGCATGCGCAGGAGAGCTCCGAAGACCAGCTGGGTCCCCTGAATTGCATGCATGCACACTTGGTGGCCTGAACACCAGCTGAGATGCGCGCACATGCGTGACTACAGTTGAGTCGGGCGACAGCTCGCGTGCCCGGAAAAATGGTTCTGTGTGTCACTTCCAGCACGCGTGTCATAGGTTTGCCATCACGGACCTATACCATTTCAGACCAATGGCTCTCCTGTCTCTTCTTAAAAACCTCCAATAATGAAGCAACCACAAATTCTGGTGGCAAGCAGTTCCACTGGTTTATTGTTATCACTGTTAGGAAATTTCTCCTGAGTTCTAAGTTGCTTCTCTCCTTGGTTAGTTTCCATCCATTGCTTCTTGTCCTGCCTTCAGGTGGTTTGTAGAATAATTTGAACCCCTCTTCTTTGTAGCAGCCCCTCAAATATTGGAAGTCTGCTATCAAGTATCCCCTACTCCTTCTTTTCTCTAGACTGGCCAAACCCAAATCCTGCAACCGTTCTTCATATGTTTTAATCTCCAGGCCTTTAATCATCTTAGTTGCTCTTCTCTGCACTTTTTTTTAAAAAATTTGATTTATATGCCGCGCTTCTCCGGAGACTCAGGGTGGTTTACAGTGCGTTAAGTAATAGCCTTCATCCTTTTGTATATTTATACAAAGTCAGCTTATTGCCCCCACAAACCGGGTCCTCATTTTACCCACCTTAGAAAGGATGGAAGGCTGAGTCAACCTTGAGCCTGGCGGGATTCGAACCTGCAGTAATTGCAGGCAGCTGGTCTTAATAACAGGGTGCTTTAGACCACTGTACTACCAAGGCTCCTTTTCCAAAGTCTCAACATCTTCTTTGTAAACACAGTGACCCAAACTGGATGTAGTAGTCCAGGTGTGGCCTTACTAAAGCTTTACAAAGCGGTACTAACACGTCACGTGATTTTGATTCTACGCCTCTTGTTTAACACAACCAAGGATTGTATTAGCCTTTTTGGCTGCTGTTGCACAGCGCTGGCTCCTATGACCCCTCCGGCAATCCCTTCCCACTAGCCAAAAACAAACGATGCCCAAAGGGATAAAATGCCACACTGGCCCAACAGACGTAACACACAACTTCCATCTCCCTGGGGAACGACTAGCCATCATCCTCCCCAAACTCCAGGGTTCTTTGTTGGGTGCTGGACTACAACTCCCATCGTTCTTGCCTGGGCTGGGGGCGGCAAGGGTGGGGATGGGGGCTAACAGTGCAACCGTCCACCTGGCCGACGGATCTTTTGAGTAGTCCAAGCGAAAGCAGGAGACTTGGAGAAGTCGTAAAGCGAGGCTCAGATCACGTTCTCACCCTCCGGCCGCCAGCACGTGATGCGAGTCCAGTTTTGGCCAGCTGGACTCGTGGAAGGGTGCGGGACCCTCGAGGACCCGGGCCGCGCCCCCCCACCCCCACCCATGGCCATGGATCATCAGTAGACATCCTTGGAGGGGGAGGGGGCCAGGCGCCCCCCCTCCCGCCTGCGAGGGGGCGGGGGGCAACGCTTTGACTCCTCCACCCGGGGGTCTCCAGCAGAAAATGGGGCTGGGGGGGGGGGAAGGCCGAGAAAAAAAAAACACAACCCAAGGAACGCCAGAAGAGCAGAGGGTCCCGCAGCGTGCTCAACCCTGCTTGCCCACGGAATTGCCCCCCTCCTCCCCTAGGAAACCCCCCTCCCCCACGTCCGGCGACCTACCTGGCAGGGTTGTCGGGGATCCCCACCCCCCCCACCCCTCTCTCTCCACCAGGAAAACTAAGCTTTGCTCAAGCAGGGCGGGAACCAGCTCGCCCACCCCCCCCAAACCCCCAAATGCCCACCTCCGGGATGCGCTGAGCGGAGACCGGGATGCCGGCTGGAGGGCGGGCAGCCCAGGTGCTTTTCCGCCCCTTCGCAGCCCGGGAAAGCAGGGGGGGCAAAGGGGGGAGGGGGTTTTGCAGGCGGGGGGGGTGCAGGGGAGCCAGGCAAGCAGAAGAGGGGAGAGGTCCTCCCTAGAGCCCAGCTGCCCCCTTCCCCACTTTCTCTCTCTCTCTGCAGGGCACAGCCAAGCAGGCGCCCACCGGATCAAAAGGGGCGCCTGGGGAGGGCGGGCAGCAGGGGGGATCCCCCAAACTGGCACCGCCCAAAGCCGGTCCTTGCCCCCCCCCACCCCTCCACCCCCGGCCAGACAAAGCAAGCCCGGCTGGAAAGCTCCCCCTGCCCGGCTCCGGCTGGGGATCTCCTGGTTCCCCTTTTTTGCTCCGCAGCGCTGAGTTTCTCGTCTACCGGCCAGGTTGGGCTCTCCTCTCCTGCTGCTCCCGCCGCTTCTCCCTACCTGCTCCGCCGCCGCTGCCAGGCGTGACTTTTTCTTTTCTTTCTTTTTCTTTTTTTCCTTTTCCCGGGTTTCGAATCGGAAGCGGGCGAAGCCCAAACCCGCCCTGCGAACCTGGGCGCCGACTTAACCCTCCGCGCGCTGCGCCTTCCTGCGCGAAAGCCCAGCCGTGGCCAGGATGGGTTGGGTTGGGCGACCCCTCCCCTCGGGCCAGGCGGGAGGGGGAGGGGATGGGAGGGCAAAGCACGCCCCCCCTCCCCCGCCGGCCCTTCCCCTCCCCTCCTTTCCCTTCCCCAACCTCCCTCCTCCTCCTCCTCCTCCCCCCAAGTCCGTAATCCTCCCTGGTCCGGGGCAAGGACAAAGAGGCGGATCTCCAGGTGAATGCGTTTCCCTGCTGGGGGTGGGGGGGAGAGAGAGAAAGAGAGAGAGAGAGATTGAGAGGAAGGAGCTGCCGGCCTGGGCCAGGCTTCCTCTCCCCCTCTCCCCCCCAAATAGCCTGGAGGTGGGGGGGGGAAAGGCAGGATTTAGGTAAAGGCAAAAGAGCGATTTGCATTAAGAAAGTGGCACTCCCCCCATCCTTATTTGCCTGGAGGCCTTCCTTTCCTTCCCTCCCCCCAGGACCTAGGCAGAGCCCCCCCCCACCGGGGAAGGAGGGTCCTTGCAGGGCGGGGGGACAGGGGGGTTTCTTTGCAATCCAGAAAAGGCAGCCCCTTCCTCCCACTTTGGAGAGGTTTTTTTTTTAACTCAGGTGAAGTTTTGGGGTGCAGGTTGCAAGCAGGATCAATCAGGAGTGGTTGCGTTCCTTGGCTGCTTAGATATTTTTTTGGGGGGGGGTCTCTGCTCTGGAGCCTTAACAAGGCAGGGGGCAGAAAAAGCGAAGATTTGGGCAAGCCTCCCCCGCCCCCCCAAAATTGCAGGAATCGAGAGAATGGAAACCCACCAAGTCCTCGCCCAAAAGATTCAATCCTAACTAGGCCTGCCAGGTTGCAGAGTCGAAACCGAAAGTCGTAAGCAGGGGGAGCTGAAATGCAGGGTGGGGGAGGGCTGCAGGCTGGGGAAAGACCCTGAGAGTCTACCCCTCTCTGCAATCCCCTGCAATCAAGCGGGAGATCCTCTTTGGATCTCCAGATCCAGTGAGGCTGAGAAGCAAAAGGCCCCTTCTTGTCTTCCAGCAGGAGGTTATAAAAATGCACCTCCGGGTTTTAAAATTCCACATTCCCAATTAGCCCCTGGGGCTAAAGGGGGAGGGGGTTGCTCAATGGATAGGAATCGCCCAGGGCAAGGTCTGGTTTACACAGCCCAGGAAAGAAAGACCAGCTGGATTCTCGCTGATTGCAAAAAAGCCGGAATTAGGAATCTGCAGCGCCTTCTCCAAGGAACCAATCTGATTAAAATCCAGAAATTTCGGTGCTCTCTTGATTCCTACAAGACGCTGAACACAAAACGTGTCAGCTTTGAATAAAGGAGAATATTTGTAGCTCAGGGTTGACATTGAGGGGCCCTTGGTGCTATACTAGAATATAAAACCGTCGGCAAACATCACTTCTTACTAGCACTGATGAGGTTCCCTAGTTGAGTCGTAAAACGTCTGCAGGAAAACAAGCAAGCTCAGAGAACAAGCAGGATTCCTCATGTCAGCCGTTGTTTAGCTTGATTTACATCAGTATTTCTCAACCTTGGTAGCTTGAAGATGGGTGGACTTCAACTCCCAGAATCCCCCACAAGCTTCCAAGGTTGAGAAACACTGATCTACATCGTTGGAATCCACTCGATTTTTACCCCAAACCTCATTTATCCAAAGTCCACGGGAAACCAGATTTGCTCAAAAACTGCATTGCTAATTTAACAAATGCAGCGATTCACAAACAAATGTGTCATAAAAAGTCAATTTTTAAAAAATTCTGAATTTTGGACACAATTTTTGTTGTCAGCCGATAAATTACCTGTACTTTTCCACCACTCCAGATATTTGGAAGGGGGGGGGGACAAGGGAATGAAAACGAGCTATGCAATCCATTTTTGTTTCCGTGATGATGTCATGGCATGTAGGATGTAGTCCTGCCTGGTGAGTGTTTTGTCTCAAGCCATTTCTGATGTAAATTAATTTCATTTCAGGATTGGGATGATTAGGGGTCTGGAGGAGAACATTTGCAGGAATTGGGTACATCCAGTTTAATGAAAAGGAAGTTCACAGTTCACCAAAAAAAAATAAAAAATAGGGGTGACATGATAGCAGTATTTTAATATTTGAGGGGCTGCCACAAAAAGGAACTTATTTTCCAAAGCACCAGAAGGCAGGACAAGAAAACAACGGATGTAAACTAATCAAGGAGAGAAAAAACCTGGAATTAAGGAGGAATTTCCTAACTGTGAGAACAATAAACCAGTGGAACTGCTTGCCACCAGAAGTTGTGGGTGCTCCAACACTGGAGGTTTTTAAGAAGAAACTGGACCGCCACCTATCTGAAGTGTCTCCTGCTTGACGGGGCTGGACTAGAAGACCTCCAATGTTCCCTTCCAGCTCTATTCTCATTAAGTGATTGATTCAGAAAATGCATACGTGATAGCAGTATTTCAATATTTGAGGGGCTGCCACAGAAAAGAGAGGGTCGCCTTATGGTCCAAAGCCCCTAAAGGCAGGACAAGAAGCAACGGATGGAAACTAATCAAGGAGAGAAGCAACCTGGGATTATGGAGAAATTTCCTGACAGTCAGGACAATCAACCAGTGGAACTGCTTGCCACCAGAAGTTGTGGCTGATCTTCGTCACTGGAGGTTTTCAAAAATAGACTAGACAACTGTTTGACCAGGATAATATAATGTCTCCTGCTTTGAGACACTAGATGACCTCCAAAGTCCCCTCCAACTCTTATTCGGCTCTGTTGTCCAAAGCACCTGAAGGCAGGACAAGCAGTAACAGAAAGGAAACTTATCAAGGAGAGAAGCAACCTAGAATTATGGATAAATTTCCTGACACTGAGAACAATTCATCAACTGGAACTGCTTGCCTCCAGAAGTTGTGGGGGCTCCATCCCTGGAGGCTTTTAAGAAGAGACTGGACAGCCGCTTGTCTGAAATGGTCTAGAACAGTGATGGGTAACCTTTTTGCCGTCGCGTGCCAAAAGCGGGGGCAGCGCAGGGGGTTTGCGCATGTCCGTGCCCACACCCATAATTCAATGCACCCCGCACATATGCGCGTGACCTCCCCCGCGCTCCCCCCACGTTTGGCACGCGATGGCACGGTAGGCCCGTTTTTCGCCCTCCCCAGGCTCCAGAGGCTTTCTTGGAGCCTGAGAAGGGTGAAAACGGCTTCCCCACCCCCACTCCGGAGGCCCTCTGAAGGCTGAAAACAAACCGTTTCCCGACTTCGGTGGCCCGGAAGGCCCATTTTTCACCCTCCCCAAACTCCAGAGGCTTTCTAGGAGTCTGGGGAGGGCGAAAACTGCCTTCCCCACCTCCCCGGAGGCCCTCTGAAGGCTGAAAACAACCCGTTTCCCGACTTCTGGTGGCCCGGAAGGCCCATTTTTCACCCTCCCCAAACTCCAGAGGCTTTCTAGGAGTCTGGGGAGGGCGAAAACTGCCTTCCCCACCTCCCCGGAGGCCCTCTGAAGGCTGAAAACAACCCGTTTCCCGACTTCTGGTGGCCCGGAAGGCCCATTTTTCACCCTCCCCAAACTCCAGAGGCTTTCTAGGAGTCTGGGGAGGGCGAAAACTGCCTTCCCACCTCCCCGGAGGCCCTCTGAAGGCTGAAAACAACCCGTTTCCCGACTTCTGGTGGCCTGGAAGCCCCATTTTTCACCCTCCCCAGGCTCCAGAGGCTTTCTAGGAGTCTGGGGAGGGCGAAAACTGCCTTCCCCACCTCCCCGGAGACCCTCCAGAGGCTGGAAACAGGTGGTGACTTCTGGTGGGCCCAGAAGGACAGAAAATCATGCGTGCTGGAGCTGAGCTAGGGCAATGCTCGCGTGTCCACAGATACGGCTCCGCGTGCCACCTGTGGCACGTGTGCCATAGGTTCACCATCACGGGTCTAGGGAGGGGGCTGGACTAGAAGACCTCTAAGGTCCCTTCCAACTCTTGTTATGCTGCTAAGAAAGCCCGTCAGAGCCTACCTGAGCAGGTTTTTGTAGCGCAACAAAATTCTTTCCAAACACACATCGACACCCACACAGGAAGGGTAGTATGTTTGGTGGGGGGGGTCATGAGGTAAAACCTAGAGGTATAGCCCCCCCCCCCCCCCCCAGGAACAATGATTCTTCTTTTCTCACAAATCAACAGGGTTTATGAAAGTTTAGGTAAATGTTGTCTTTGCGGATAATCATCTGTTTTTATGCATATCAACTTCCTGCTTCTTGTAAAAGACTGGAGTAAAAATTGTGACAGGACTTTTTAATAAGATCATTATCTTTTATTACATTGGCACCTTCACCATGGATATTCTCAATTGTTCTCTTTTTCCTTTCTTAATTTTATTTATTTATTATTTATTTATTTATTATATTTCTATCCCGCCTTTCTCCTGTAGGACTCAAGGCGGTGTACAGTCAAGAAAAATATAGATACACAAACATCATAAAATTGCTATTTAAAATTATTATTATAACATAGTTTGGCCCAATTAAATAGAACCTAAAATTAGATAACATTTTAAAAACATTCACATGTTATTTGTATGCCATCTTTCTGGTTTATTTGCAAACTCAGAATGTTTTTTGTTTTGCATGAATCAGTTTGGTTTCTGTTTCTTGAATTGTTCAGCTAGAAAGTTGATGAAGTAACTGTTTAATTGGATGTAAAATTTTAGAATCCATTGGTGCCCTTTTGCAATTCTGTTTCTTTCTTTCTAATTTCATCCAATGTCTTTGACACCTTTTCCTGGGATTTTATCTTCTCTAGATCATAATATTGCATAAAATAGCCCTCATGACGGCTTTACTGGCATCCCAAACACTCATTAAATATGTCCCTTTATCCAGGTTATTATCAAAATATTCGTTTAATTCCTTTTTTTATGGTCCTTAACAACCATCTCCTTTCAATTGATATCCATCTATAATTCAGGATCTTTTTTTCTAAGTACCAAAAGAACTGGATTATGGTCAGAGAAAGTTTTACGTAAGATATCGACTTTTGAAATTTTATTCACAAGACACTTTAGAAATCCATATCATGTCTGTTCTTGAAACCACATTCCTTTCTCTTTGCAAACAGTTCCTCTGCATCTTCTCTGCCACAACAGCTCTGCAAGGGAGGCCAACCTAAAGGAGAAGGAGGGGGGAGGAGAAGGAGGGGTGGAAAAGAAGAAAAAGGACAGAAGGAGGAGAGGTGAAAAAGGAGGAGGAGGAAAGCAGGGAAGAAGGAAGGAGAGGAGAATGGGAGAAGAAGAGAAAGGGGAAGGAGAGGAGGGGGAAGGAGAGAAGGAGGAGGTGAAAAAGGAAGAGGAGGAAAGCAGGGAAGAAGGAAGGAGGAGAGAATGGGAGAAGAAGAGAAAGGGGAAGGAGAGAAGGAGGAGGTGAAAAAGGAGGAAAGCGGGGAAGAAGGAAGGAAGAGGAGAAGATGAAGAAGGGCAAGGAAGACAGGAGGAAGAGGGGAATGAGAAGTAGGAAGAAGGAAAGGGAGTGGAGGAAAAGAGGAAAAGGACAGGAGGAGAGGAGATGGAAAAAGGAGAGGAGAGGAGAAAAAGGCAGAGGATAAGAAAAAGAGGAGGAGGAGGAGAGAAATAGAATGTGAGAAGGAAGAAGAAGAGGAGGAAGAGGAAAAGGAGAAGAGAAGAATGACAAGAGAAAGAAGAATGATGGAAGGAGAATGGGAATGAGGGTCAAGCTATTTTCCAAAGCACCTGAAGGCCGGACAAGGAATAATGGATGGAAACTGACCAAGGAGAGATTCAACCTGGAAATAAGGAGAAATTTTCTGACAGTGAGAACAATTAACCCGTGGAACTGCTTGCCACCAGAAATTGTGAGAGCTTCATCACTGGAGGCTTTCAAGAAGAGACTGGACTGCCGTCTGTCAGAAATGGTGTAGGGTCTCCTGCTTGGGCAGGGGGTTGGACTAGATGACCTACAAGGTCCCTTCCAACTCTGTTAAGATGTTAAGATGAGAGGAGAAGGATGAGGAGAAGGACAAGAGGAAGAAAACGGAAGAACAGCAGAAGGAGAGGAGAAAAGGGAAGAAAAAGGAGAGAAAAAGTGAGAGGAGAAAGAGCACAGGAGGAGGAGAAGGAAAGAAAATACCCTACAGATCAGGGGAGAAAGGGTTGAAATGAAACAAGCAAGGAGGCCTAGAGATGATGGAGGCCCCAGGAACCTGCCAGCCAAATGTTTAAAATTCTCAAGAGACTTTTCCGCTGCAGGACATGGAGATGGATGGTGCTTACATTTAATCAGCAAATAAATAAAAAGGACCTGCAGGAGAGATTAGCCGCTTGGCCTGGCCCTGAGGTGGTGCCCCTTGCAAGGCCAACTGTGCCAGCCTTTGGACAACACCAGCCCCTCCCCAGGCTCCCTTTGGGTGAGGGGATGGGGGGGGGTTTCCTTCATCCCACTCTGGCAAGCCCCAAGGGTGGCTTTTCCCACTTAATGAGGGTCTTTTGCCTGACAAAGCAGCCTTCAAGGTCACTTCCCCCCAATTAGGGCTCCCCCTCCCCACTTAGCCTCCCCCCCACTTGCAATCAGGCAGGTTCCAAAGGGGGAGGAAGTGGGGGGGGGCAAAGTCCTATTTGGGCTTCTTCCTTGCTAGACCAAAAAAAAAAAAAGGATTTTGTCCCACTTGGGATTGATTTAACTCTTGTAAAAGCCCTAGGTTTGCAAAAAAAAAAAGTCCCACCCCTTCCCCTTCTTTCTTTCTACCTCCCCTTCTTTTTCTTTTTCTTTCTCCTTCTCTTTCTCCTTTTCCTTTCCCCTTCTCCTTTCCTTTCTTTTTCTTTTTTCCCTTCTTTCTCCTTCCCCTTTTTTTCTCCTTTTCTTTCTTTCTTCTTTTTCTCCTTTCTCCTTTTCTCCTTCTCCTTCTCCTTTCATTTCTCTTTCTTTCCCCTCTCTCCTTTCCCTTCGTTCTTTCTTCTTTCTCCTTCCCTTTTTTTTCTCCTTTCCCTTCTCCACCTCGTCTTTCTCCTCCTTTCTCCTTTCCCCCTCATCCTCCTGTTTCTCCTTTCCCTTTTCCCTTTCTCTCTTTCTCACACTCTTCCTCCTCCTCCCCTTCTCTTTCTCCTTTTCTTTCTCCTCCTTCCCTTCTTTCTCCTCCTTGTCCTCCTCTTTCTCTTATCTTTCTCCATCTCCTTTTCCTTGTCCTCTTTCTGTTTCTCCTCTTTTTTTCTTCCCTTCTTCCTCCTCTCCTCTCCCCTTCTCTTTCTCATTCTCTTTCTCCTTCCCCCTTTCCAGGCTGCCTCCAGGATGATCTTCATGACAAAAAGGCCTTTCAGGCGGTGATTTCCTGCAGAATCACCCCAGGAAGAGATTTGAATATGCGGGGATTATTCCACAGTATGCAGCCTTTCTGCATTTCAATGCTTGATGGGGAAGGGGTCTTTGGACAGCCCCCTCCCTTCCTCCCCAGGAAAACATGTAGCTGGGTGCAAAAATTCCATCTTTACCTATCCTTTACCTATCCAATTCCCCCCCCCAATACACACACTACCACAAGCAAAGACACACAATTTTTCCCACTTCTGATCCACCCTTAATTTCCATCTGTCTAATTCCTCTAACACATATACACTAACACAAATGCACACACATTTTTCCCTCTTTTGATCCACCCTTCACTCTCACCTATGCAGTCCCCCTATGACACACAAACACACACAAAGAAACACACAATTTCCCCCACTTCTGATCCACCCTTCACTCTCACCTATCCCAATTCTCTCCCAAGTCCTCTGTGTGTGTGTACACAAACAGAAACAGTTTATTTTTCCCACTTCTGATGCAATCCTCTGTTCTCTAAAAGGCTCCCTCCCTGCTGGCCATCCAAGCCTCCCCCACCCCTTTATTGCCTGGAGTCGCCCCAGAAGGACCCCCACCCCATCCCCACCCCCCTGCAGTCAGCCACACAGGAAACCCTGTTTCTCTTCCTCTGTGCACACACCCTCCACCAAGGAATGGGAGACAGGAAGGCGGGTTACACAAGGAATTCTTGATTTCATCTTCACACTCAAAACAAAGGCCGGAAGTGGTTACCAGACCTTGGGAATGGGGGTTGATGAATCGCCAAGATGGCTGCTTCCAGAAAAGGGGGTCTGGGGTCCCAGACCTCAGAGCCTTAGGTGGTGGCTGCATGTCCTGTGCATTTGTGTTTGGTCTTTGAAAATTAGTGGTGTAGCCCTCAGGATCCAGAGTCAGGAAAAAGTGCAAAGAAGAGCAACTAAGAGGATCAAAGGAGACTGGAGACAAAAACATAGGAAGAAGGATTGGAGGAATTGGGTTTGGCCAGTCTAGAGAAAAGAAGGATTAGGGGGGACATGATGGCAGTCTTCCAATATTTTGGGGGCTGCCCCAAAGAAGAGGGGGGTCAACTTATTCTCCAAAGCACCCGAAGGCAGGACAAGAAACAACAGATGGAAACTAACCAAGGAGAGAAGCAACCTAGAACTAAGGAGATGCTTCCTAACAGTGAGGACAATCGATCAGTGGAACCGCTTGCCACCAGAAGTTGTGGGTGCTCCATCACTGGAGGTTTTTAAGAAGAGACTGGACAGCCACCTATCTGAAGTGTCTCCCTGCTTCAGCAGGGGGCTGGACTAGAAGACCTCGGAGGTCCCCTTCCAGCTTTATTCTGATTTGATTCCGTTCCTTGACCACCCCTAAACTCTGCATGGATCTTTATTCTTTAATTTCAGATGATGTGCTCCTGTTTTCAACACTGACTGGGAGAGATCCCAAAGCAGAATTCTGGTTCTTGGTCCGTGTCCTGCCTCCCCTCCTCGTGATCCAGTCTGACATTGATCCACTGGGATAATATATAGCAGGGGTCCCCAACTTTTCGGACCTCAGGGACCACTAAATTCATAATTTTAAATCCCGCGGACCACTAATATGATCTGCCTAATGACTGGCTGGGTGGGTGTGGCTAGGTGGTCATATGACTGGGTGGGCGTGGCCAACTCAATGTCACTCATGTCAAGGGGCACCTCACCAGCCTCTACTCGCCCCTCCCTTCCCAGCCACTCCTCACCTGCCCACCCGGTCTCCTTATGGCCCCAAGAGGGAGCAGTTGTTGGAGCTAAGCAGCCACCAGGAGAAAGAGTTGGCAAAACAGCTCAGTTCAGATTGGATCTGGCCGAGAAGGAGGCTCAGCAGAAGCGCCTCACTGAGGACTAGGAGCATAGGCTTTCCAAGCAGAGGGAAGACCTGCGGGAGTGCAAGGCCAGGTACCGGCGGCTGGAGGCTCAGCTGGCTGAGATGGTCAGCCAGTTCCAGGCCATGATGCAGTCCAACTGGAATAAAGTCCTCTGGCTCTTCGCCACCAGCGGTGATTCCCACCAGCCTTCGCCCAAAGCCCCCCACCAGGAGGCCGAAGCAGACCCCAAGTCGGAATTTCTGCCCCCCTCCGACCTGCACAAAAAGACCCCGAAGGGGGAGACTCTCTGCAGCAACACAAACGTTCATTGCACGTATCTGTCCCAGGGGCTGTAGTTTGAGGACCCCAGATTTAGTGCAATATAAAAAATGCAAATAATTTTTCTGCGGACCACCAAAATTTTCTCACGGACCACCAGTGGGTGACCACTGGTACAGAGTATTATATAGTATTAATGCATTACAAAAGTCCTCGATTTACAAGAGTTTCTTTAGTGACTGTTCAAAGTTGCAATGGCATGAAAAAAGCGACACAACGAATAATCTATAATTCAGTGTTTCTCAACCTTGGTAGCTTGAAGATGGGTGGACTTCAACTCCCAGAATCCCCCAGCCAGCGCTGCTGGCTGGGGGATTCTGGGAGTTGAAGTCCACCCATCTTCAAGCTTCCAAGGTTGAGAAACACTGCTATAATCAATTCCCAGTGTTTTATGGTTCCTTATCATCAATTCCCAATCTCCCCTATAATCATATATACACTTAGTTAATTAATACAGGTATTCTTCGACTTACGACCACCATGGAGCCCAAACTTTATGTTACTAGGCAAGACCTTTGTTAAAGTGGCATTTTGCCCCACTTTACGACTTTCCTGGCCACCGTTGTTAAATGAATCACTGCAGTCATTCAGTTAGTGACAGGGTCGTTCAGTGAATCTGGCTTCCCCAGTGACTTGGCTTGTCAGAAGGTCGCAAAAGGGGGATCACGGGACCCCTGGGACTCTGTGACCGTCATAAAAACGAGTCAGTTGCCGAGCGTCTGAATTTTGATCATGTGACCCTGGGGAGGCTGCAACGGTCGTAAGTATGAAAAACAGTCCTAAGTCACTTTTTTGTGTTCCGTTGTAACTTTGAACGGTCACTAAAACTCCCAGCTGAGAAAGCACCAGGGACCCACAGTCCTCCCCCTCCCTCTCCTCTCCTGCCTTCCTCCTCCTCCTCAATTACTCCACTCCCTTCTTACTACTGATGAGGGTCCCTAGGTGGGGAATAGGTTTGGGAGGCAAGGTTTGATCCTCCGCAGAGACACCATTGGTCACCCCCACGGAACTCCCCAAGCAAGCCCTCGAAGGACAGAAAGAAGGAAGGAAGGCTTGGGTAGAGGGGAAGAGGGCAAGGGATGGAAAGAGAAGAACCTAGCGGAACAGGCAAGGAAAGGGAAGAGGGGAAGGGGGAAGGAAAGAACCTCCTTCCTTCAGGCCGGGAGGGAAGGCCAGAAACTTCAGAAATCCAGGGCGGAAGGGGAAGGAAGGAACCCTCCTTCCCTCCGGAAGTCCTTCGGATCCCAAACCTCCCTCCCAACGTGAGGAACTCCCCTCCCTCGGGCAGAGCCAGAGCATCCCTCATGCACCTTCAGGCGGAAGGAAGGACTTCCCTCCCTCCCTCCACTCCCGACTGGCTTCCTTCCTTCCTTCCTTCCTTCCCTCCCTATCTCCCTCCCTCCTTCCTCCTTCCCTCCCTCCCTCCCTCCTTCTTCCTTCCTTCCTTCCCTTCCCTTGATCTTCCCTTTCCTTCCCTCCCTCCCTCCTTCTTTCCTTTCCTTCCTTCCCTCCCTCCCTCCTTCCTTCCTTCCTTCCTTTCCTTCCCTCCCTCCTTCCTTCCTTCCTTCCTTCCTTCCTTCCTTCCTTCCTTGCTGATGTTCCCTCCTGGGTTACGAAACATCTGCAAGAAAATCCACCCAGCTCAGAGATAAGTGTTGCCAGGTGTCCACCATTTGAGCGGACAGTCCCCTTTTTTTCCCATTATGTTCACTATTTTTTTTTTTTCACAAAACAGTGGACATTTTTTTTTATTTCAAAAGCTTGATGATTAAAATTAAAATGTATTTCCTTTTTTTGCATATCACGATGATATATTTCCCTCCGTCTTGAATTTTAAGTAAAGTTTTGAAGTGATTTTTTTAATACGTGTTAAAATCCTTGTAAGAAAATATATAATTTCCTTGTAAAAAAAATTTTTTTTTTGTTTTTTTACTACTTACCCCCCACCCACCCACCCACCCTCCCACTCACCCCCGCTTGTCTGCTATTTTTGGGGGGAAGCAGACCTGGCAACCCTACCAGAGTCAGAGACCACCAAGGACCCCACACTCCTCCTCCTCCCCCCCACAACCCCCCGGAGCAACGCAGGACCCCAAACGCGGCTGGTTCCCACGGTCCAAAGACGAGGCTCCTCGCCCGTTCACGCGAGCCACAAGGGCCAGCAAAGCCGCGGGGGTGGGGTGGGGGGTTTACTGGAGAGTGGGGTGGCGGGGGGGGCGATGCCGGGCATCCTTGGGGTGCGTGGGTGTGTGTGTGGGGGGGGGTCTCTCTCATTGCTCCGGGGGCGTGGGAAGCAAAGAGGCGGAGGAGGAGGAGGATGGAGAGGAGGCTCGAAAGTGCCGGCGCTGATGCTCAGCTGAGCCGGACTTATAGGGCGGAGCGCTGGGGAGGAGAGTAGGGGAGAGGCGGAGCGGGGCCGAGCCGAGCCGAGCCGGGCTATGGGGCTGCTGAATTTCACCCGCGAGCCGGTGCCGGAGGCGGTCAGCGCCGACCTGCAGCTGCTCAACCAGCTGAGCGCGCAGGTGGCGGGGCGCAGGGGACCATTGGGTGGGGGGGGGGGGGGGGGAAAGGTAGAGAGGAGGGGGCTTGCCTTCTTCTTCCCCTGGCCTGGAGGGGGTCACTTGGCCATGTAGTTCCCCCCCCTTCTGAGAATGGGGAGGGGGCTCCCTGCAGGGTGGGCTGCCCTCCCGGAGGGGGCTTCTTCCTTCCGAGGGTCTTAGATGGCTTTTTTAAGCCAGGGGTCTCCAACTTTGGGCACTTTACGACGGGGGGGAGTTGAAGTCCCCCCCCCCGTCGTAAATGCCCAAAGTTGGAGACCCCCCTGCTTTTAAGCAGCAAGGGAGGGTTTAAGGCAGGATGCCAAAGCCCATCTGTTAATTAATTAATTAAGTAAAACCTCTTGCATTTATTGGACCAGGCTAGTTGCAACTGTGCCAACCTGCAAGAAGGGCGTTCAGACATTTCCCCTTAAACCACGATTCGTTGGCCTGTGTCGATGCCAACCCATGGTGGTTTCTTCGACAGGTCCTGGGGATTGTAACGCCTTGCCTTGCTTTGCAATAGGTCGCAGGGGTGGGCAATTTGTGGCTCTTTTGCAAGCTGTGGACTTCAACTCCCAGAATTCCTGAGACAGACTCAGGGATTCTGGGAGTTGAAGTCCACAGGTTGTAAAAGAGCCACAATTGCCCACTCCTGCAATAGGGCACCAGGTTTTTCATCTGGGGATGATGGGTCTGGCGCCTATTGTGCCGGGCTGGGCTTTTAAGTCATGGGACTTTCTGAGCCGGGTGGTTTTTCTTGCAGACGTTTCGTGACCCAGCTAGGGAACATCATCAGTGCTGGATGGAAGGGAGTGTGGGGTCTGTGGGGAAAAGGAGGAGGAGGAGGAGTCTGGGGTCCTTGGTGCTCTCTGAACTTTTTTTTTTTTTTTTGGCAGATGTTTTGCCACCCAGCTAGGGAACATGCAGAGCAAAATCCCCTTCCTTCCTAGTCCTGATGATATTACCTAGTTGGGTCATGAAACATCTGCAAAAATTTAAATAAATATAAATATATAGAAAAGCGATAGCAGAAAAAGACCCACTGGTCCATCCAGTCTGCCTTTTGAATTTTTTGTTTTCTTTTTAATTCTATTATTATAAATGTATTAAAATGTATTTCAATTTTTGTCCGATGATGGACATGGGCTTGTCCCAAGTATGTTTAAACTCAGTTATAGAGGATCTCCACTGGAAGTTGGTTCCAAGCTTCCAATACAGCTAGTCCTCGACTTACGACCACAATTGAGCCCAAAATTTCTGTTGTTAAGTGAAACATTTGATTCAGTGAGTTTTGGCCCCATTTTATGACTTTCCTTGCCACTGTTGCTAAGTGAATCTCTGCAGTAGTTGGTAAGTTAGTAATCCGGTCGTTAAATGAATCAGAAGGTTGCAAAAGGGGATCACGTCAACCTCCGAGTCACTGCGACTGTCATAAGTACGAGTCAGTTGCCAGGTGTCTTAATTTTGATCATGTGACTGTAGGGATACTGCAATAGTCATAACTCACAACTCACTTTTTTTTAGTGCCGTTATAACTTCAGCCACTAAATGAACTGTTGTAAATTGAGGACTACCTGTATAGTGGGATTAGGACCGAGCTCAGAGACCACCAAGGACCCCCCACGGTTCAACCCAGAGCTACAAAAATTGCCCGGCTTTAAATTTAAAATTCAGAGGCCTTTCGTGAAATTGAAAGAAAAAAATGGTGGGGAGGGGGGAAGAATCCCCGATTCCCCCAGACCTCTGTGGGCTGCCTCCTTGGGAGTGGGTGGGCTTGCAGACCAGAGTTGCGGGTTGGATGACCAGCCCACCTGTCCCTCCCCAAAAGAGGGGAGAAGACGAGGAGGGGAGGTGGGGGGGGCAAGGAAGAACTGGTGGGGGAAAAAAATAATGGAGTTTTGTCTTCCGGGAACTTAGTGGCACAAACTTCGATTTTTGTGACTTTGCGGTTTTGCAAACGGTCTGAGTCATCATTTCTCGACAGCGTGGCTGTTTTGGGGGCCGGTCGCAGCTCCCCGGCAGCCATTTTGTGAATGCCCAAACCCCCTTCTCGCTAACCAGGCAGCCATTTTCTATAATCCCCCTAACCCCTCCCCCTCCTCCGGTTCTGAAACACTCAAAATGATGGGCAGCCCACAAGGATGCTGTGGTCCTTTGGGGACTCACGTCAGGGGCTGCCGGACCTGTACCACGTTCTGTACCACGTACCATGGTAGAGGGGGCTGGACTAGAAGACCTCCAAGGTCCCTCCCAGCTCTATTCTATTCTATTCTGCCAGGGGACAAAAGGGAGCAGAGGGTAATATTTTTTTGTTTTGTTTGTTTATATCTCACTTTTATTGTTTTTACAAATAGCTCAAGGTGGCCAGCGCATCCATCGCAGTTTCCTCCTCCTATTTTCCCTGCAACAACAATCCTGTGAGGTGGGTTGGGCTGAGAGGCTTTTATGCCTTAGGCGGAACTAGAACTCACCATCTCCTGGTGTTTGGCCCAAAGTCACCCAGCTAATTTTTGTACCTAAGGCAGGACTGGGGCTCCATGGGCCCAAAGTCTTTCTGCCAATTTTCCTGCCTAAGGCAGGACTAGAACTCGCAGCCTCCTGATGATTTAACGCAAAGTCACCCAGAAGGCTAGGGTAGGAATTTGAACTCGTGGCCTCCCGCTTTCTAGCCTTGGTACCTTCACCGCTGGCCTGGGGTCTCCAAACTTGACCAACTTTTAAGCCTCGTGGACTTCAACTCCCAGAATTCCTCAGCCAGCCAACTATAACATCCCTAATTCTAATCTGTGCTGGCTGGGGAATTCTGGGAGTTGTAGTCCACGAGGCTTAAAATCGCCAGGTTTGGACACGCCCCCTGCATTTAGTCCCAACTTTCTCTGTCTCTCTCTCTCTCTCGCTTATTTCTTTGTTGATTAAATTTATATGCTGCTTGTTTTAAGTCAGGAAGGAGGAAAGGAAGCGCGAAGCTTTTCCTGTTGGATGACGGTCTGTCTTCCTTCTTTTTCCCCAGCAATTTTCTACCCTCGTGGAAGTGCTTTTCCAATTCCTGCGAGAACCCAAAGAGGTAATCCACTTTTGGGAAGAGGGAGGGGGAGGAATCGAAAAAGGAGGGTTTCCCCCCCCTGGATGAAGCCCCCCCCCGGTTTTCTTTTAAGTGCGAGTGAAGGAGGTTTATAGGCGATGCTGAAAATATTTCTTCTATATAACAAAGTTTTCAATAATAGCATTATAGGTAGTCCTTGATTTATGACACAATTGGGAGCAGAATTTCAGTTGTATATTTGTGTGCATTCACACATACACAAACACAGAGTATACATACACATATGCAAACACATACACATATATATGTATATTATATACATATATGTTTTATATACATATATATTATATACACTGTGTACTTATATAATACTGTATATTATATACAGGTGGTCTTCAACTTACGACCACCACTGAGCCCAACATTTACGTTGCTAAGTGAGAAACGTGTTAAGTGAATTTTGCCCCATTTTACGACATTTCCTGCCACTGTTGTTAAGCGAAGCATTACAGGTGTTATATTAATAAGATGGTGGTTTAGTGAACCTGCCTTCCCCGTGGACTTTGCTTGACTTTGAAAGTTGCAAAAGGAAGAATCACGTGACCCCGGGGACACTGCAACCGTCATAAATACGAGTCAGTTTCCAAGTATCTTAATTTTGATGACGTGACCCTGGGGAGGCTGCAACTCTGGGACAAATGGTCATAAGTCACGTTTGTCAGTGCCGTCGTAAGTTAGAACGGTCACTAAATGAATCGTAAGTCTAGGACTACCTGTATAGAGTTGCAAAAGGCGATCACACACACTTTTTTTTTTTTTTTTAGTTTATATGCCGCCCTTCTCCGGAGACTCAGGGCGGCTTACAATGCGTTAAGCAATAGCCTTCATCCTTTTGTATATTTATACAAAGTCAGCTTATTGCCCCCACAATCTGGGTCCTCAATTTACCTACCTTAGAAAGGATGGAAGGCTGAGTCTACCTTGAGCCTTGGAGAGATTCGAACCAGCAGTAAATTGCAGGCAGCTGTGTTAATAACAGTGCTTTAGTCTGCTGCGCCACCAGGGCTCACATTTTATATATATATATATATATATATATATATGTCCCCTTTTACAACCTTCTCACAAGCAAAAGTCAGCGAGGAAACCAGATTCATTTAATAACCAGATTCACTTAGCAACTGTGGCAAGAAAGCATGTAAAATGGGGCAGTAGACCCTTAAGAAGTGTCTCACTTAGCAACGGAAACTTGGGGCCCAACTGTGGCCATAAGCCAAGGACGCCCTGTATTTTTCAGTTCTGCCAGCTAGCCTTTTTCCTTCCCACCCCCCTCTTCCAAATTGCCTCGAGGGCAACGAGATTTAGAGAAGAGGCCTCAAAGGGATCCCCTTGGAAAACCCATCGACAGCTATGAGCTCCTCCTCCCAGGGGACGCCCATGGAGTTGTGGTGAGCAGGGCAGGTCCTGCCCCTGAGACTCACTTTTACACGTGTGCAAGGGAAGTGTGAGAAACCTGGGGCAATGCACGCTTTGCTCTTGTGCCTGGCAGGTGGAGAGGTTCCTGGCTCACCTGTCCGACTTCGCTACAGGGAATAAAATCAGCCTCGGCCCTCTGAAGAGTATCATCAAAAGCCTCTTGCTGGTGCCCAGTGGTGAGTGTGGGGCAGGTCTATGGTAGGTCTCTGGGGTGGTGGTGGGGGGAGAGAACCACTCTGAAAGCCACTGTGGTCTTGGAGGTGAGGGGACCAGGCTAGAAATCCGGAGACAGGAAGTTCTAGTCCTGTTTTGGGTATGAAAGTTGGCTGGGTGACTTTGGGCCAATCACCAGGAGACAGTGAGTTCTAGTCCAGTCTTAGGCATGAAAGTTGGCTAGGTGACTTTGGGCCAATGACCAGGTGACTGTGAGTTCTAGTTCTGCCTTAGGCATGAAAGCTGGCTGGGTGATTTTGGACCAATCACCAGGAGACGGTGAGTTCTAGTCCTGCCTTAGGCATGAAAGCTGGCTGGGTGACTTTGGGGCCAATGACCAGGTGACTGTGAGTTCTAGTCCTGCCTTAGGCACGAAAGCTGGCTAGGTGAGTTTCGACCAATCACCAGGAGATGGTGAGTTCTAGTCCGGCCTTGGTCATGAAAGCTGGTTGCGTGACTTTGGGCCAATGACCAGGAGACTGTGAGTTCTAGTCCCGCCTTAGGCACGAAAGCTGCCTAGGTGAGTTTGGATCAATGACTTAGACTTACAATAACTTTATTGACCCTTTGAATGTACACTAATCGGCATACATTAAAATGAAACTTCATTGCATACAGCTCTCAAAGGGTCACCACCAGGAGAGGGTGAGTTCTAGTCCTGCCTTAGCCAGGAAAGCTGACTAGGTGCTTTTGGGCCAATCACCAGGAGAGGGTGAGTTCTAGTCCTGCCTTAGCCATAAAAGCTGGCTGGGTGTTCTTTGGGTCAATAACCAGGAGAATGTGAGTTCTAGTCCTACCTTAGGCAAAAGCTGGTTGTGGTACATTCATCGTCTTGAGTTCCCTACAAAGTAATAAAGGCAGGATAAAAAAATCTAATAAATAAATAAACAAACGGGGGCAGAAGAGGGGAGGATAAGGAAAAATCTCTCCTCCACCTGAAAGAAAACACATTTGGGGTTCAGTCTGGTGCATCCCCTTTGCTCAAAGGCTTCTGCAAGATCAGAAGTTTCCCTCCAAATGACGGGCATTGTGTAGTCATGACCCCCCCCCAACCCCTGTCCTTAGGTATGTGCATACACAATGCCCATCCGAAAGGGTGGGGTTTATAGTGCAATTCTGCTTTTGTCAGTTGTGATGGGCAATCTCACTCACACACACAGAGTGCAGAAATCTTTAATCTTCAAAGAACTTCCCAGAAGACCCAACAGCTTAATAATTTTCTTTCTTTCTTTCTTTCTTTCTTTCTTTCTTTCTTTCTCTTTCTTATCTTTCTTTCTTTCTCTTTCTTTTCTTTCTCTTTCTTTCCCTATCATTTATCAATCATCTATTTATCTATTTATCTATCTATCTTCTATATCAGTGGTGAAATCCAAATTGTTTTACTACCAGTTCTGTGGGCGTGGCTTGGTGGACGTGGTAGGGGAAGGATACTGCAAAATCTCCATTCCCACCACACTCCTGGAGCCAGCAAGAGGTGGTATTTGCCGGTTCTCTGAACTACTCAAAATTTCTGCTACCGGTTCTCCAGAACCTGTCAGAATCTGCTGGATTTTACCCCTGATCTATATCTTTATGTATCTGTCTATTTGTCTGTCCATCTCTATCTATCTATCTATCTATCTATCTATCTATCTATCTATCTATCTATCTATCTATCTATCTATCTATCTATCTACTTACCTACCTACCTACCTACCTACCTACCTATCTAATTTCTACACTGCCCATCACTTAACTAACTGGGCATTTTAAAAACCACAATATACAGTAATATAAAATGGTACTGAAAAGCCCAGTTAAGAATAGAGTTTATAAAATACGGTTTTGACAAGCGAAAAGCAAAAATCAAAGATAAAATGTTTACAAAGCTAAAACTGAATTATGTGAACTCAGGGTGGTTTTTCTGAGTCGCAGTTTGCCACTGGTGCGTAGCTCCAGTTCTTTCCACTCGATTCAGAAGGTGTCATAAGAAATTCTGATTGTAATGGAATTTCTTACCCTCCAGTGCAATCTACCAGGCATTATAAGAAGCAGCAAACAGTCTTGCTGCTAAGAAAAAGAGAGCTGATAGGAGGCAAAGAAATAACTACAGATAAGAAGACCTACAGAAGGGAACATGGGCAGCTCAGGGTTGAATTGTGCGTTCCTTGGTGCTCTCTGAATTGTTTTCTTGCAGACGTCTCATGACCCAACTAGGTAACATCATCAGTCTTAGAAGGAAGGATTTTCTCTCTGTTTATATACAAGTGGCTTTCGCTGTTAGTGTTGATGGGAATGTTGTTTTCCTTTCGGTGGTTCTTTGATTAGCCTATGGTTTATTGTTAGTTTGTTTGTCTAAGTTGGTAGTTCCTTGATTGGGGTATTGTTTATTACTGTAAACCAGTGGTGAAATCCAATTTTTTTTACTACTGGTTCTGTGGGTGTGGCTTGGTTTGGTGGGCGTGGCAGGGGAAGAACACTGCAAAATCTCCATTCCCACCCTACTCCAGGGAAAGGATACTGCAAAATCCCCATTCCCACCCCACTCTGGGGCCAGCCAGAGGTGGTATTTGTCAGTTCTCTGAACTGCTCAAAATTTCCGCTACCAGTTCTCCAGAACCTGCTGGATTTCACCCCTTCTATAAACTAAAGTAAAATAAAAAATAAGATTAAAATAAAAATTTAATGTAATGTAATGTAATGTAATGTAATGTAATGTAATGTAATTTAATTTAATTTAATTTAATTTAATTTAATTTAATTTAATTTAATTTAATTTTAAAAAATTAAAATAAAAAAGTAAAGTAAAATAAACCAGGTTTGGATTGGATTGCAAGCATCCTGTTTGGCCAGAATTTAGCTTTCTTGTTTTAATTGATTTAGTTTGATAGTTTTATTTTTATTTTATGTGCCTTTTCATCTTTAATTGGGACTCATCCCGAGTTCTTTGAAAGATAGACAGCTATATAAACCTTTCAAATAAATTAAAATAAGAAGAGATATAACCAAATAAAAAATAGCAATGAAACAAAATATAATGTACAATGGAATAATAATAAAACAAGTAAAAAATAAAATAGAAATAAAATACATAAAATAACCTTCAGATTTCTTTGAAAGATGGGCAGCTATATAAATGTTTTAAATAAAATAAATAGAAAACAAATAATATCAAATAAAAAATAAAAATGAAATAAAAGTAGAAATCAAATAAAAATAACAATAAAATTAAAAATAGAAATAAAGTAATAAAACAAAAAATAGAAACAAAATAAAATAAACTTCAATAAAACAAAAAATAGAAACAAAATAAAATAAACTTCAAATAATAAAACAAAAAATAGAAATAAAATAAAATAAACTTCAAATAATAAAACAAAAAATAGAAACAATAAAATAAAATATAAATAAACTTCAAACAATAAAACAAAAAATAGAAACAAAATAAAATAAACTTCAAATAATAAAACCAAAAATAGAAACAAAATAAAATAAAATAAAAAATTTGAAATAATAAAACAAAAAATAGAAAAAATAAAATAAACTTCAAATAATAAAACAAAAAATAGAAATAAAATAAAATAAATTGAAATAATAAAACAAAAAATAGAAAAAATAAAATAAACTTCTAATAATAAAACAAAAAATAGAAACAAAATAAAATAAAATAAATTTGAAATAATAAAACAAAAAATAGAAAAAATAAAATAAACTTCAAATAATAAAACAAAAAATAGAAACAAAATAAAATAAAATAAATTTGAAATAATAAAACAAAAAATAGAAAAAATAAAATAAACTTCTAATAATAAAACAAAAAATAGAAACAAAATAAAACAAACTTCAAATAATAAAACAAAAAAGAAACAAAATAAAATAAAATAAACTTCAAATAATAAAACAAAAAATAGAAACAAAATAAAATAAAATAAATTTGAAATAATAAAACAAAAAATAGAAACAAAATAAAATAAATTTGAAATAATAAAACAAACAAATAGAAACAAGATGAAGTAAAATAAACTTCAAATAATAAAACAAACAAATAGAAACAAGATAAAATAAAATAAACTTCAAATAATAAAAGAAACAAACAGAAACAAGATAAAATAAAATAAACTTCAAATAATAAAACAAAACAATAGAAACAAAATAAAAATTTAAAAAGCTTCAAATTTAGGGTGCAGATTTGCAAGCACGGCAATGGCCGAAGTTAGCTTTTACTTGTTTTTCTCCCATAAATTAGCTCTGTGGTGGGGAGGTCAGTCCCTGCCTTATCTTCCATTTGTGTCTTTGTCAACTGGGCTCCCTTTTTTTACACAATGTTTATTCCAGGTGCCTTAAAGCGGAGCCTGTCTGCAGAACAAGTCCGAGCAGATCTTATCACCCTGGGTAGGTCTCTCCCCTGCTCTGCCCCATTTAGTTCTCTGGGGGGGCCACTGGCTTCACTCCTCCTGTTTGACCACCTCCAATTTCTCCTGCAGGGCTGAGCGAGGAAAAGGCCAGGTATTTTGAAGAACAGGTAAGCGCTTTCCTCCGTGGGCCAGGATCGCCTTTTGCAATTTAAACCACCATCTCCAAAATTGCAGAGGGAATCCAAGTCTCTTTTCCAAACCTGCAACTTTAATTCTTTCCTATTTTCTCGCTGTAAGAAGTATCTGTAAATGCTGTTTTTCTCCCTGGAAAATTCTTAGGTAGCTTTCTAAGGCCATGTCTCTCCGCTTTGACAACTTTTAAGAGGGGTGGACTTCAACTGGAGTCCACTCCTCTTAAAGCATGCTGGCTGGAGAATTCTGGGAATTGAAGTCCATCCAATTTAAAGGGTGCTTTCTAGAGAATTCTAGGAGTTGAAGTCCATCCCTCTTAAAAATATACTGGGTGGAGAATTCTGGGAAATTGAAGTCCATCTAACTTAAAGTATGCTAGGTGGGGAATTCTGGGAATTGAAGTCCGCCCATCTTAAAAATATACTGGCTGGAGAATTCTGGGAATTGAAGTCCATCCAACTTAAAGCATGCTTTCTAGGGAATTCTAGGAGTTGAAGTCCACTCCTCTTAAAGCATGCTGGGTGGGGACTTCTGGGAGTTGAAATACACCCTCCTTAAAGAATGCTAGCTGAGGAATTCTGGGAGCTGCAGTCCATTCCTCTTAAAAGTTGCTGAGATTGCGAAACATTATTCTAAGGTTAAAAATCACGCAAATGAGTGAGATCATTGTGTGAAGGGTTATTTTGCAAGTTAATTTTTGGTTTGGTTCAATCAAACCAATCAGTTGACTTAACTCTTCAAACTGCAGCTAAGTGCTGTAAACCATCTTTACTTAATGCATTGTGTGAACACAGCCAGCAGGTTTCAGTGTAAATTCACCACAATGTAAAAAAGATGTGGAGACTCTAGAGAGAGTGCAGAGAAGAGCAACAAAGATGATTAGGGGACTGTAGGCGAAAACATACAAAGAACGGTTTCAGGAACTGGGTATGTCTAGTTTGATGAAGAGAAGGACTAAGGATGACATGATACCAGTCTTCTAATATCTCAGGGGTTGCCCCAAAGAAGAGGCAGTCAAGCTATTCTCCGAAGCACCAGAAGGCAGGACAAGAAGCAATGGATGGAAACTAATCAAGGAGAGAAGCAACTTAGAACTAAGGAGAAACTTCCTGACAGTTAGAACAATTAATCAGTGGAAGCCTCCAGAAGTTGTGAATGCTCCAACACTGGAAGCTTTTAAGAAGAGATTGAACAGCTGTTTGTCTGAAATAGTATAAGGTTTCCCGCTTGCACAGAAGGTTGGACTAGAAGACCTCCAAGGTCCCTTCCAACTCTTGTTATTCTGTTCCACAATTGTGCCTGTGACGACACCATAATGATTAATAAATTCAAATAAAATAAAAATGCCAAATTAGGTCCCAGCTCTTACTCAGCTGCGGGGAAATTCCCTTGCAGTCTTCAGACCCCATGGACACTGTATTAAAACCATCACTGATTCCATTCTTGTCTTTTTTTTTATTTTTAAAAAGTTTTTTTATTAATAATTCAAATTTAAAAAAACAATTGACATGGTTTGACATCTCCGGTTTCTAACATTTCTGTGTAATTCAAATGAATAAATAATATATTCCTTAACCTATCACTCTTCTCTTTTTTGCCTTCGTCCCAGTGGAAGGAAACTTCTCCCGCCCTCTCACGCCTGGCTGTGGGGCAGACGCTGATGGTTAATCAGCTAACAGACATGGAGTGGAAATTTGGAGGTGAGTTCTTTTCTGGGGGGCTGTGGGGCAGAGAGGGTTCCTTTGCCAATTCCTTCGTATCGATCTTTTTTGCTGCTGGTTTCTCTCTCCAATAGTGACGGCCGGAAGCAGTGAGATGGAGAAAGTAGGAAGCATTTTCCTGCAGGTAAGACACATTTGGGGAAGGGACAGGTAGAACCAGGAGAGAGGGGAGAGTCAGAAATTGGCACAGGCCTCAGGGGAGGGGCTTGAGGAGACCTCATACAGGTAGTCCTCGAGTTATAACGTGACCAAAGTTATAACAGCACTGAAAAAAAGGAACTTACGGCCATTTTTCACATTTACGACTGTGGTCACACCATCAAAATTCGAACGCTTGGCAACTGACTCGAATTTATGACAGGGTTGTAGTGTCCTGGAGTCAGTGATTTCCCCTTTATATATAGGCAGTTCTCGACTTACAACTGTTTTTTTTTTTTTGTGACCGGAGTTACAGCAGTCCTGAAAAAAGTGACTGGTGAACTTTTTTCACACTTACAACTGTTGCATCGTCCCCGTGGCCACATGATCAAAATTCAGAGGCTTGGCAACTGGCCTGGATTTATGACGGTTGCAGCATCAGGTGGTCTGAGGGGTGAAATCCAGTAGGTTCTGACAGGTTCTGGAGAACCGGTAGCAGAAAATTTTGAGTAGTTCGGAGAACCGGTAAATGCCACCTCTGGCTGGCCCCAGGAGTGGGGAGGGAATGGGGATTTTGCAGTATCCTTCCCACAGGAGTGGGGTGGGAATGGGGATTTTGCAGTATCCTTCCCCCAGGACTGGGGTGGGAATGGGGATTTTGCAGTATCCTTCCTCCAGACTGGGATGGGAATGGGGATTTTGCAGTATCCTTCCCTGCCACGCCCACAGAACCGGTGGTAAAAAAATTTGGATTTCACCACTGGGTGGTTCGCCTTTTGCGAGCTTCCAACAAGCCAAGTGCACGGGGAAGCCAGATTCACTTAACAACCATGTGACTGACTTAACCACCACAGAGATTCACTTAGCGACGGTGGCGAGGAAGGCCATAAAAGGGGGCCAAAGTGACTTAACCGCCGTCTCGCTTAGCAATGGAAATTTGGGGCTCGCATTGTGGTCGTAAATCGAGGACTATCTATAAGCTATTTTCTTTCCATATTTTCCCCAAAATGGACAATTATTCAAACTTCCCTGTATTTCGGCAAATACAGAATAAATTTCGGTTAGTCTAGAGGAAAGAAGGACTGGGTGGGACATGATAGCAGTCTTCCAATATTTGAGGGGCTGCCCCAAAGAAGAGGGGCTCAACTTATTGTCCAAAGCACAGAAGGTAGAACAAGAAACAACAGATGGAAACTAATCAAGGAAAAAAATCAACCTAGAATTGAGGAGAAACTTCCTAATAGTGAGGACAATTAACCAGTGGAACAGCTTGCCACCAGAAGTTGTAGATGCTCAATCACTGGAGGTTTTTTAAAGAAGTGACTGGACAGCCACTTGATAGAAATAGTATAGGATCTCCTGCTTGAGCAGTGGGTTGGTCTAGAAGACCTCCAAGGTCCCTTCCAACTCTTGTTATTCTGTAAGGGTCTCCTGCTTGGCCAGGGGTTTTTTTTCTGCCCCAGCTACGGACCCCAAAGAACGCAGCACACACAAAGTCTGTACAAATCTTAGTTTACTAAATTAAATCAGTTTTTTTCAAACAAAGGCTGTCAATTAACTTTCTTAACAGCCTACAAGAATCCAAAGAATAAATAATCGTAATCTTATTATGGTTGGCCGAAAGCCCAGAAGCAATTTGCAGGAAGCTGATAAGAGAACTAAGATCAGGACGCGAAGGAGAGTGAACGAAGTTGTTCCCTGCAACTTGCTTAAGTTGGTGTTCCTCCTTAAATAGGCTAAGGCAGTGGTCCCCAACCTTTTTATCGCCGCGGACCAATCAGCCTTTGATAATTTTACCGTGGCCCGCTGAGCGCACGCAGGGGTGGGGGCTTTGGGCCACACGTGCGTACCTGCGCGGGGCTCTCTTCCCTGGAGCCTTTGCGCACGGCCCAGGAGCTTTTGCGCTGCAGCGTTCATGTCCCCCGGCCGCTGCGCGGCCCGGTGCCAGGTACTCCATGGCCCGGCACCGGTCCGCGGACCGGGGGTTGGGGACCACTGGGCTAAGGGAGTGGCCAATTAGCCCCAAGCCTTACTCTCGAGGAGACCTCCTCCTGAGGAGCCACTCCTGCTTTCTGGCAGCTCTGCGCACCCGTGCATCGGGAAGAGGCTCCTCCTCTTCGTCCTCTTCACTTATGGGAGCTTCTGGAGGTTCTGAAGGCCCTGGCTGAATCCCCGCCTCTGGCACCACATCTTCTCCAGCCTCCTCACTGTCCGACTCGAGTGCCAGCTGCACAGGCTGCTGGCGCAACATCACACCAGCCTCCTCGCTGTCAGAATCAGTTACAATCCGCACAGGCCGCTGATGGGCCACAACACTGTTGCACTAGAAGGTCCCTTCCAGGTCTATTCTGATTGTGATTCTGAAATCCAAGAATCTTAAATTTCACTTTTTGTATCTTCCAAGTGTTCCGTAGTGGGAGATTCCAGGGGTTGCATTTTGGTTTCTAACATCTGCCTCCTTTGCTGAAACTCACCCAACTTTTCACAACTTGTCATCTCCTTGTAGCTGAAACTGGTGGTTAAGAAAGGCAGCCGGCTGGAACCAGTATATCTAGGTAAGTAAGCCAGCATTGTCTGTGGGAAAACTCTGCAAGTAAAGGGAGAGAGGCTTGAAGATGGGTGGACTTCAACTCCCAGCTGCTGGCTGGGGGATTCTGGGAGTTGAAGTTACCCATCTTCAAGCTTCCAAGGTTGAGAAACACTGAGCTACAGGAATTCCTTGACTTACAACTGTTCGTTTAATGACCCTTCGTAGTTACAAAAAGAACTGAAAAAAAATAACTTGTGACCATTGCGGCATCCCCGTAGTCACGTGATCAGAATTCAAAGGCTTGGCAACTGGCATGGACTTATGACAGTTGCAGTGTCCCGGGGTTTCGTGATCGACACCATTTGGGAACTTCTGAGCTGGTTCCGACATGCAAAGGTCCGACATGCAAAGAGCCTTGGTAGTACAGTGGTTTAATGCAGCCTGTTATTAACACAGCTGCCTGCAATTTCTGCAGGTTCGAATCTCACCAGGCTCAAGGTTGACTCAGCCTTCCATCCTTTCTAAGGTAGGTGAAATGAGGACCCATTTTGTGGGGGCAATAAGCTGACTTTGCATAAATATACAAAAAGGATGAAGGCTATTGCTTAACGCATTGTAAGCCGCCCTGAGTCTCCGGAGAAGGGCAGCATATAAATCAAATTAAAAAAAAAAAAAAAAGGTTCAATGGGGAAGCTAGATTCACTTAATGGCCGTGGGATTCACTTAGCAACAACATGGATTCATATAATGACGGTGGTGAAGAATGTTGTAAAATGGGGCATGATTTTCTGAACAACTGTCTTGCTTAGCAACCGAAATGTGGTCGTAAATCGAGGATTACCTGTACTGAGTTATAAGAGCCGTGTTTGTTGACAGCCGTGTTTTAATTCTTAATGTTGAATGTTTTTAACGCTTTCCAAGTTCTTACTGTTTTTGTTTCATTTTGTCAAATAACAACACCTTCATTGTTATTTTTTTGATAAATAACTCAAGTGGCAGACATACCTTAGGCACAAAAGCCGGCTGGGAGACTTTGGGCCCATCACCAGGGGACGGTGAGTTCTAGTCCTGCCTTAGGCACGAAGGCCCCCTGGGTGACTCAGTCCCCCCCTCTCTCAGCTCAATCCACCTCACAGGGTTGTTGTGATGGGGGAAAGTGGAAAGAACATTAGGTATGTTTGGTGCCTTGAGTTAAAATGAAAGAAAAAAGAAAATGGGATAAAGAAATCTAATTTTTTTAAAAAAACTGGAAATTACAATAGAATAGAGAATGGAATGGAATGGGATGGAATGGAATGGAATGGAATGGAATAGAATAGAATAGAATAGAATAGAATAGAATAGAATAGAATAGAGAATGAAATAATGAATATGATGGAATGGAAAGGAAAGGAAAGGAAAGGAAAGGAAAGGAAAGGAAAGGAATGGAATGGAATGGAATGGAATAGAATAGAATAGAATAGAATAGAATAGAATAGAATAGAATAGAAATAGAAAATAGAAAATAATACAAAATAATACAAAATAATACAAAATGGAATGGAATGGAATGGAATGGAATAGAGAATGAAATAATGAATATAATGGAATGGAATGGAATGGAACAGAAATAGAATAGAATAGAATAGAATAGAATAGAATAGAATAGAATAGAATAGAATAGAATAGAATAGAATAGAATAGAATAGAATAGAATAGAATAGAGAATGAAATAATGAATATGATGGAATGGAATGGAATAAATAGGAATAGAATAGAATAGAATAGAATAGAATAGAATAGAATAGAATAGAATAGAATAGAATAGAATAGAATAGAATAGAATAGAGAATGAAATAATGAATATGATGGAATGGAAAGGAAAGGAATGGAATGGAATAGAATAGAATAGAATAGGGAATGAAATAATGAATATGATGGAATGGAATGGAATGGAATAAATAGAAATAGAAATAGAATAGAAATAGAATAGAATAGAATAGAATAGAATAGAATAGAATAGAATAGAATAGAATAGAATAGAATAGAATAGAATAGAATAGAATAGTTGGAAGGGAGCTTGGAGGTCTTCTAGTCCAACCCCGTGCTCAGCCAGGAAGCCCTATAGTACCATTTCAGACAAGTTTGAGTAGCTAATCCTGAACCTTTCGCTCCTTCTCCTTCCAGAATTAACCCTGCCCCAGTTTTACAGCTTCCTTCACGAGATGGAAAGGATGAAGTCCAGCCTGGAGAGCCTCAGCTGATTTTCCTGCCCACCAGACTCTGCAGGACATCTGGACCTCAGGACCAAGACCATTCCTTCCTTCCGCTGGGGGGGTGGGGGTGGGGGTGGGAATTGCAATCCATTCTGGATTGAGTGGGCGAAATACAGTTTCACGGTTAAAATGGTTTGTACAACCTGTCGGTCCCGGTTTGCATCAAAGGACAAGATGGGAAATGGTTTGTGGAAGCAAAACTGAAATGGAAAATAAAAGTTTCTCCTTTCAAACAAGGAAGTGGGAGCCCCTCAGTTTGCTCCCCCACCACCACCACAGTGCCAGCATGAAGACAAACGCCAATAAAGGAAAATTGTGTGTAGCACAGGGTTAAAATATGGGAATCCTTTGGTACTCTCAGCTTGATTTTTTTCCTTGCAGACGTTTCATGACCCAACTAGGTAATATCATCAGTGCTAAAAGGCGATAGACAACTGGGCTGGGCACAGCTCTTGTACCTAAGCCAGTGTTTTCCTAACCTTAAAACTATTTTGAGATGTGTGGACTTCATCTCCCAGAATTCCCCAGCCAGCATGGATCAGTGTTCCTCAATTTTAGCCATTTTAGAATATGTGGACTTATTCTAATCAGATCTGATCTGAACTGAAGTGGTGTAGGGTTTCCTGCCTGAGCAGGGGGTTGGACTAGAGGACCTCCAAGGTCCCTTCCAACTCTTGTTATTCTATTCTATTCTATTCTATTCTATTCTATTCTATTCTATTCTATTCTATTCTATTCTATTCTATTAATTCCATTCCATTCCATTCTCTCCCTATTCTATTCTATTCTATTCTATTCTATTCTATTCCATTCCATTCCATTCTCTATTCTACTCTATTCTACTCTTCATTCCAGTATTCTATTCTATTCTATTCTATTCCATTCCATTCCATTCCATTCTTCCATTCCATTCCATTCCATTATCTATTCTATTCTACTCTATTCTACTCTATTCTACTCTACTCTATTCTATTCTATTCTATTCCATTCCATTCCATTCCATTCCATTCCATTCTCTATTCTACTCTATTCTACCTTCATTCCAATATTCTATTCTATTCTATTCTATTCTATTCCATTCCATTCTATTCCATTCCATTCCATTCCATTCCATTCCATTATCTATTCTATTCTATGCTATGCTATGCTATGCTATGCTATTCTATTCTGTTCTGTTCTGTTCTGTTCTGTTCTGTTCTGTTCTGTTCTGTTCTATTCTATTCTATTCTAAAAGGTTTGGGGGAAGGAGAAGGAGGAGGACTGTCGAATCCTTGGTGCTCTCTGTACTTGGTTGTCTCTTTGTATAGTACTGGCCACAATTGTGGAAACCTTTTGGGGCAAGTATATTTTTGAAGTTTGATGGTTAATAACATCACTTTCTTTTTTTGGAGTTTCAAGATGATCCTATTCCACTGCTGGAATGGCCTGGGAATAGCCCAGACCTTCACCCAATTGAAAAATCTATGGAGCTGATTCAAGAAACTTGTTAAGTCAGAAGCGACCCAGCAATAAAACCCAGTTAATAGAAGCCATCATTCAATCTTGGTTTCACATTAGAACAGCTGCAGAACTCAAAAGTCTTGGTTCATTCCATGGGAAGACGTAAGGCCGTCATTCATGCTAAAAGCTTACCCAACTAAGGATTAACTGACATGGGGATCATTTTTGTATATCTCGTTTTTTTCTACGTGTTTCACTTTTCTTCTCTATACTGTCACTGCTATTCTAATAGCAAATCCGTCATAAAAGTTATTGCATTACATTCTTGATTAAATTATCTTTCCATTGGTATGTAATTTTATGATACCACTCCAAAAACAAGTGGTGTTATTACGATTAGCTAGTTTTAGAAAATACACTTTTCCCAAAAGGTATCTACAATTTTGGCCGCTACTATTAACGTTTCATTGCCCAACTAGGTAACATCATTAGTGCTAGAAGGAAGTGAGGTCTGTAGAGAGGAGGAGGAGGAGGACAACTGTGGGAATCCTTGGTGCCCTCTAAGCTGTTTCCTTGCCAACATTTCATTACCCAAAATAGCTGATACCATCACTGCTCTGCTGACGTTGGGTCATGAAATATCTGCGAGAAATCAACCAAGCTCAGAGAGCACCTCAAGAAGTTAAAAAGTGTTCTAAGGTTACACCAGATCTCAAAAGCCTCTGCTGTGGCTTCTTCTCCCCATTGAGGTGGGCAGCAATTGTCCGAAGAGTCCCTAAACCAGAATGGGACAACAGTCCCCTCTTTCACCAGAGCTGTCAAAAATTCCCTGGGATCTCTGAGTGGTCTCCCATTCTTAGGCCCAAATTTGAAAGACGATGCAGTGAGTTCTTCTTGAGTCTAGTTCTGTATTTGCTTAGAGTCACCTTGTAGGGGAGTTGGGCGGCATAGAAATTTAATAAGAGAGAGAGAGAGAGAGAGAGAGAGAGAGAGATGATAAATGATTGATTGAGAGAGAGAATATATTGAGAAAGAATAAAGTGAAAAAGAGATGATAATAGTGAGGGAGAAAGAAAAAAATAGATAATAGTTTGAGAGAGAGGAAATGAGAGCGAATAGATTGGGAAAGAGTAAGAATAGAGAGAAAGATGATAGATAATGCCGTAGATAGGGAGGGAGAAAGAGAAAAAATAGAAAATTGAGAGAGAACAGAACAGAATAGAATACAAATACAAATACAAATAATACAAATTCCTTGTGTGTCCAATCACACTTGGCCAATAAAGAATTCTAATCTAATCTAAATAGAAATAGAATAGAATAAGAAAGAATAGAAGAGTAGAGTAGAATAGAACAGAACAGAACAGAACAGAATAGAATGGAATAGAATTGTTTATTGGCCAAGTGTGATTGGACACTCAAGGAATTTGTCTTTGGTGCATATGCTCTCAGTGTACATAAAGAAAAATAAAATACATCCATCTAGAATCATAAGATACAACACTTAGTGATAGTCACAGGTTACTAAACAAGCAATCAAATCATACTAGGAAACAAAACAATATAAATCGTAGAGATACAAGCAACAAGGTTATAGCCATAAGTAGAAAATGAGATAGACAATAGGAAGGATGAGAAGAAGAATAGTATAGATTAAGAAAGATATAATAGAGATGTATGGATGGAAAAAGAAAAAAATAATAGATATGAGAGAATAGATAGATGAGAGAGATAATAGAGATGATAGGGAGGGGGGAAAATAGAGAATAGATTGAGAGAGAATAGATAATAGATATGCATAATAGAATAGATAAGAGACGATAAGATACAGAGAATAGAGAATAGATGAGAGATAAGAGAGGGAGCAGAGAGATATTTATTATTATTTATTTATTTATTATTTAAATTTCTATACCGCCCTTCTCCAAAATAGGACTCAGGGCGGTGAACAGCCAAAGTAAAAAACAATACATACAAAATTTAAAAGCAGTTTAAAATAATTAAATATTTTGGCCGTAAAACAACCCAATTTAAGATCAATTTAAAATTAACTCAAGCCAGCCCAGCTAGTTGAAATAAATAGGTTTTCAGGGCCCGACGAAAAATCCGGAGGTCTGTTATTATACGTAACTCTGGGGGAAGGTTATTCCAGAGGGTGGGCGCCGTCACAGAGAAGGCTCTCCCCCTGGGGGTCGCCAGCCGACATTGTCTGGCGGACGGCACCCTGAGGAGGCCCACTCTGTGCGAGCGTACTGGCCGGTGGGAGGCTATTGGTGGCAGAAGGTGGTCTCGTAAATACCCCGGCCCTAAGCCATGGAGCGCTTTAAAGGTGGTCACCAACACCTTGAAGCGCACCCGGAAGACCACCGGGAGCCAGTGCAGCTCGCGCAGGAGAGGTGTTACATGGGAGCGCCTCGTCGCCCCCATAATCCCCCGCGCGGCCGTGTTCTGGACCAGCTGGAGCCTCCGGGTGCACCACAGGGGGAGCCCCATGTAGAGAGCGTTGCAGTAGTCCAGGCGGGAAGTGACGAGTGCCTGAGTGACTGTGCGTAGAGAGTCCCGATCTAGAAAGGGGCGCAACTGGCGTATCAGGCGGACCTGATAAAAAGCCCCCCTGGCCACGGCCGTCAAGTGCTCTTCTAAAGACAGCCGTGCGTCCAGGAGGACGCCCAAGTTGCGAGCCCTCTCCGTGGGGGCGAGTGATTTGCCCCCAATAGCCAGCGATGGCGTCAGCTGGCTATATCGGGACGCCGGAAGCCACAGCCACTCGGTCTTGGAGGGGTTGAGTCGGAGCCTGTTTCTCCCCATCCAGGCCCGCACGGCCTCCAGGCACTGGGACATCACTTCAAGGGCATCGTTGGGGTGGCCTGGGGTGGAGATGTACAGCTGGGTGTCAGATAATGGAGAGAGAATACATAACAGAGAGAGAAATGATAGATAATAAATAGGGAGGGCGGGAGAGAAATAGAGAAAATTTAGAATGCACCCTGAGAAACTTAAAACATTTTTTTTTTCGGGTTTCTGCAATCCTGTTGTGTGTTCTCAGAACCACAACTGTAAAAACCCAACTGAACAACTTAGCTTGCCTATAATAGACCCACAAGTCACACAAAGCCACACAGCACCCAGCCAGAGGAAGAGGAGCCCGAGCTGCCGTTTCCGGGAACCGAGAGCTAATCTCCAGAAAGCAGAAGGCTCGGAGGGTTGTGGGGGGGGGAAGCGAGGCCCCTCGCCCTTTGCAAAGTGTCACCCTCCACAACTTTGCGGTCTCGGCCTGGGTCGGTTTCCTGGGGTGGGAAAGGGGGAGGCGCATTCTTCTGGCAACCTTTTGCCTTTCACCGACTGCTGGTCAGTCTCGGCTTTCCCTCCCATCCCTGCAACACAGAACAGAATCGTAAGGCTGGGAAGGGACCTCGGAGGTCTTCTAGTCCAACCCGCTGCTCCGAGCAGGAGACCTTAATACAGGTGGTTCTCAACTTAAAACAGTTCGCTTAGTGACTGTTCGAAGTTAGAGCAGCGCTGAAAACGGGGACTTGGGACTGTTTTCTCGCACTTAACGACCGTTTGCAGGTCACGAGATCAAAAACTCATACTTGTGACGGTTGTGTCCCGTGATCAGCTCTTGCGACTTTCTGACAAGCAAAGTCGAGGGGAAGTCAGATTCACATCACTGTGTCATTAACAAATTGGATAATCGCTTGCCTGAAATGGGATAGGGTTTTCTGCTTGAATAGGGGGTTGGGATAGAGGACCTCCGAGGTCCCTTCCCAACTCTTGTTGTTCCGTTCTGTTAGTTTAATGAAAAGGAGGAACTTTCCACTATTTGAGGGGCTGCCACAAAGACGAGGGGAGGGGGGGTGTCAAATTATTTTCCAAAGCACCTGAAGGCAGGACAAGAAACGGGCCTGGTGGCTCAGCAGACTGATAGCATTGTGATTAACACCAGCTGTCTGCAATTACTGTAAGTTCGAATCTCACCAGGCTCAAGGTTGACTCAGCCTTCCATCCTTTTCTAAGGTAGGTAAATTGAGGACCCGGTTTGTGGGGGCAATAAGCTGACTTTGTATAAATATACAAAAGGATGAAGGCTATTGCTTAGCGCATTGTAAGCCGCCCTGAGTCTCCGGAGAAGGGCGGCATATAAGTCAAATTAAAAAAAAAAAAACCCAATGGGTGGAAACTATAATCGAGGAGAGAAGCAACCTGGAATTAAGGAGAAGCTTCCTAACGGTGAGGACAATTAACCAGTGGAACTGCTTGCCACCAGAGATTGTGGGTGCTCCATCCCTGGAGGTTTTTAAGAGGAGATTGGAAAGCCATTTGTTTGGAAATGGAAAAGGAATTTGCTTTGAGCAGGGGTTGGGCTAGAACAGGGGTCTCCAACCTTGGTAACTTTAAGCCTGGAGGACTTCAACTCCCAGAATTCCCCAGCCAGCTTTGCTGGCTGGGGAATTCTGGGAGTTGAAGTCCTCCAGGCTTAAAGTTACCAAGGTTGGAGATCCCTGGAATAGGAGACCTCCAAGTCCCTTCCAGCTCAGTTCCAAATTGAATAATCTAATGAAGAGAAAGACTAGAGGTGACATGATAGCAGCCTTCCAATATTTGAGGGGCTGCCACAAAGAAGGGGATCATCTCCAAAGCACTTGAAGGCAGGAGAAGAAGCAACAAGAACGGATGGAAACTCATCGAGGAGAGAAGAAGCTACCTGGAACTAAGGAGGAATTCCTTCCCCCGGGACAAACAAAGTCTCATCTGCAGAGGAGTTTTCAGGGGCTCGGGTGCAAATAAACTCCCTTGATGTAGCCAAGGTCAGAGTGGTTCTACTGGTTGTGCTGAGAAAGGGATCAGTGGGGGCGTGGGGGCGTGGGGGGGGGGCGCCTGGGCTGAAAGTGAAAGCTGTCCCAAAACACAGACAGTTCAAAGAATTGGCCATCCCTGCCTGGAAGGTCAAAGGGTCAGTTTCGCAGAAGAGAACTTCAAAGGGCAGGATTGCTTTCCTTCGCTCCTAAAATCCAGGGAGGTTTTTTTTTTTTTTTTTTTTAAGGCTGCATGCTGATCCTAGCCCCTTCCTCATGGGAATGCCAAAGAGCAGGAATAACAGAATGACCAGAGTTGGAAGGGAACTTTGGAGGTCTTCTAGTCCAACCCCACCACAAGCAAAAGTTCCTATACAATTTCAAACAAATGGGAATACTCTCAAATGATCTAAGTGCCAGAGCTCACTGTAACAGCATTGCTTAAAAAGCATTAAGAGTTGTTAACTGAATCTCGCATAGCTTCTTCTCCGGTATTTATTTATTTATTTATTTATTTATTGGTTCGATTTATATGCCACCCCTTCTACGGAGACTCAGGGCGGCTTACAATGCGTTAAGCAATAGCCTTCATGCTTTTGTATATACCTGCTTTGTAGGGCTTTCGCCCCCCCCTCAAGCAGTGTTCTTTCTTACACAAAGTCAGCTTATTGCCCCCACAATCCGGGTCCTCATTTGACCTACCTCGGACGGATGGAAGGCTGAGTCAACCTTGAGCCTGGTGAGATTTGAACTTGCAGTAATTGCAGGCAGCTGGTGCTACTTAACAGCGCTTTAGTCTGCTGCGCCACCAATATTGAACTGCAAAACTAGGGCATACAATATTTTTGCTAGACCAATTGAATACAGCTCATCTGTCTGGAACCCGCACTGCATATCGGACATAAATACAATCGAGAGAGTCCAGAGATATTTTACGAGAAGAGTCCTCCATTCCTCTACCTGCAATAAAATACCTTATGCCACCAGACTCCAAATTTTGGGCTTAGACAACTTAGAAATATGCCGACTTCGGTCTGACCTAAGCATAGTACATAAAATTATCTGCTACGATGTCCTTTCTGTCAACAACTACTTCACCTTCAACCACAACAATACACAAGCACACAATAGATACAAACTCAAGGTAAACTGCTCCAAACTCGATTGCAGAAAATACGACTTCAGCAACAGAGTGGTCAATGCCTGGAATGCACTCCCTGACTCTGTAGTTTCTTCCCCAAACCCCCAAAACTTTAACCTTAAACTGTCTACTGTTGACCTCAGCAGGATTACTGCAATCCATGTTTCAACCAGCTACGGCAAATAGATTGGTGTGACAGCTTTTTAATCTGAATTATAGGCTTTGTGATTATATTTTTAACGGGATTTAATTTGTATATTTCAATGTTACAAGCTTCCCAGAGCCTTTTGGAGTAAGTGGCCATAATAAATCATAGTAATAATAGTAACAGTTAAGTTTTTATGGCACAATGTATTGGCAAAGCAAGCAATTGCTTTAGTTTATGACAGTGTTTCTCAGTGATCGGCAAAGCTAAGGTAATGTGGACTTCAACTCCCAGAATTCCCCAGCCAGCCATGCTGGGTGACATTATGGTGTCTGGAGAATTCTGGGAGTTGAAGTCCACATTATCTTAACAATTGCCAAGGTGGCAAAAAGTTCCCAGGATTGAGAAGCACTGGTCTGTGGGGTGAGCCCAGGAAATGAAGAACTCTGTAAGGTAGTCCTCAACTTATGACGGTAACTGAGACGTGACTGTCATAAAACGGGTCACCAGTGACCAGACCCAATTTTAAATTTGTTTTTGCAGTGTTGATAAAACAAATCCCGCAGTGGTTAAGCAACCACCATAGTCCTTAAATAGACCCGTTGCTTTGCTGGGAAACTGGGGAAAAAAATCCTGATTATTTATTTATTTTTTGTCAAAAACGTCGTAAATTAAGGTCATGTGATTGCAGATTGTAGGAAACATGACGCTGGCATGGGGGGGGGTTGATGTCACTAAAAAAACCAAGTTATAATTAGCTTTTGGGAGGCCTGTCATAACTTCAAAGTCACTAAGCAACCGTCGTAAGTGGAGGACTACCTGTAACCTAGCGTTCCGTCAATGAAACCCTTGTGTAGCAACGAAGCAAGGACAGTTTTGAGTGTGACAACAACAAAGCCCCTCTCCTCCATCCTGCAGGACGGCCTCTCGCATTGGTTAAAGTGAGGGGCAGGTAAACAGGTAAGTCCTCAGCTTATGACGGCAGCCAAATGCCTATCGGTTTATGTGAGACATTTGCTAATTGAGTTTTGCCCCATTTTGCGACCTTTCTTGCCACGGTTGCTAAGGGAATGACTGCAAATTGTAAACTGAGGACTAGCTGCAATATGCTGCTTAGAACAGGGGTCTCTAACTTTGGCCACTTTAAGACTTGTGGACTTCAACTCCTAGAGTTCCTCAAAACTGGCTGAGGAACTCTGGGAGTTGAAGTCCACAAGTCTTAAAGTGGCCAAAGTTAGAGACCCCTGGCTTAGAAGACCCCCACCCCAGAGTGAGGGACCTGTTCTCATTCCTATCCCGTGTCTGGAGCTGCTCTTGGCTTCCTCGTGACAGGAAGTGGGGGACGGGAATTCAAATAACCCGAAATGGGGAAGTGAAAAGCAAAACCCCAGACAAGAAATTCAAAAAACCCAGGCCTGCTCATCAGCACAAAAGCAGCAGAAGTCAGCAATCTCCCCAGTTTAAAAAAAAAAAAAAAACACACAATTTCTAATTGTTGAAACAACGGTTGCAGGATTTGGGTTTGGCTAGTCTAGAAGAAAAGGAGGGCTTGACTTAAGACTTAAAATAAGATAGAATAGAATAGAATAAGAATAGAGTAGAACAGAATAGAATAGAAATAGAATAGAATAGAATAGAATAAGTATTTAATAAGTACTTCCCCTTTTTAAATGGAAATTTTAAATTTGGTTTTAAATTATTGGGGTTTTAAATTTGTCCAGCCAAATTATTTAATTCGTTTTATTTTATTTTAAATTTTGTATTTATATGTTTTATTCTATGGGTGTTCACCACCTGAGTCCTTCGGAATAGGGCGGTAGCGGTATACAAATTCAATAAAAATAAATAAAATAAAAATAAATAAAAAGTATTAGAATAACAATAGAATAACAGAATAGAATAGAATAAGAATATGAATATAATAAGAATAGAGTAGAATAGAGTAGAATAAGAGTAGAGTAGAATAGAGTGAATAGAACAGAATAGAACAGAATAGAATAGAACAGAATAGAACAGAATAGAATAGAACAGAACAGAATAGAATAGAATAGAATAAAAGTCTATGGAATGAAGTGGAATGGAAAGGAATAATAACTTGTACGCTAATCGGCATACATTAAAATGAAATTTCGCTGCATATAGCTCTCAAAGGGCCACCACCCCCAAAATACACTACGTGAACATGACAAAATAAATAAATACAAAATTATGCCTATACCCAGCATGTATTATATGACACAGAGAAACAACACAGTCTTGTTTGGATGCATGCATGTACATGGTGAGAAAAATGAATCTTGCGAGATTACCAACTGTTTAGGGGGCACAGGATAGCAGCCTTCCAATATTTGAGGGGCTGCCCCAAAGAAGACGGAGGGTTCAAGCTATTCTCCAAAACTCCTGAGGGCAGGAGAAGAAGCAACGGGGTGGAAACTTATCAAGGAGAGAAGCGACCTGGAATTAAGAGAAACTTCTAACAAGTGAGGACAATTAACCAGTGGAACTGCTTGCCACCAGAAGTTGTGAGTGCTTCATCACTGGAGAATTTTAAGAAGAGACTGGACAGCCATTTGTCTGAAGTGGTATAGGGTCGCTAGCTTGAGCAGGGGGCTGGACTAGAAGACCTCCAAGGTCCCTTCCAGTTCTATTCTGATCGATTGAATTGAAATAAGGAGGAAATGCATGGCCTACAGAAAACTGGAGTGTATGTGTGTGTGTGTGTGAGAAGGAATATACTCTGTGTGTGTGTGTGGGAAGGGAATTTAACGCAAAATTGTCATTCCACGACGACTCCTGGAGAGACCCAGAGTTCCAAAACCACTGGTTCATTTTTATTTTTTTTATTTTGCAAGCCTGGTGTCTGAATGCCATCCTAGCACCTTTTCCCTTTCTTTGCAAAACCGCTTTTGTGTGCGGTTATTTTCTTTTTTTTTTTCATCAACGATGGCCACGGAGCCCTTTTCTTCCTGCAAACTCGCTTCTCTGCAAATGGGAGCTTTCAAGTTCCCCGTGCAATTCCGGACTGACATCCGTTCTCTGAAGTTTACCTTGAATTTCCCACCCATGCACACACACGCACAAACACACCAAATTCACACGTGGATCCTTTTCGCACTGTTGTGTGCGTGCAATGCAATTGGGAGGCTGCAGAGGGTGCCAGAAGACAGTCTAGGCCAGTATTTCTCAACCTTGGTAGCTTGAAGATGGGTGGATTTCAACTCCCAGAATCCCCCAGCCAGCAGCGCTGGCTGGGGGATTCTGGGAGTTGAAGTCCACCCATCTTCAAGCTTCCAAGGTTGAGAAACACTGGCCTACGAAGTCACCCCCCCCGCCCGTCCCCAGTTCTGCGCATGGAATTTGGACCCTTAGAAAGGAAAGTGGGGAGGGGGCAGGGATGCTCCGTGGCTTTTGAAGGATCGCCCCCTTTGAAACTCAGAGAGGGAAACAACTGGAACATGTGTCACTGGCCGAGAAAACTTTGCCAGCAGTGACCGGCAGGAGGCCGGAAGCGAAGATAAATATATCCCATGTTGAAAGACCAAGTCACAGCTAGTCTGAGGGATGTTGAGACTCTGGAAAGAGTGCAGAGAAGAGCAACAAAGAGGATTAAGGGGCTGGAGGCTCAAATATAGGAAGAACGGTTGCAGGAATTGGGGATGTCAGCTTATTTATTTATTTATTTATTTATTGGTTCGATTTATATGCCGCCCTTCTCCGGAGACTCAGGGTGGCTTACAGTGCGCTAAGCAATAGCCTTCATCCTTTTGTATATTTATACAAAGTCATCTTATTGCCCCCACAATCTGGGTCCTCATTTGACCTACCTCGGAAGGATGGAAGGCTGAGTTGACCTTGAGCCTGGTGAGATTTGAACTTGCAGTAATTGCAGGCAGCAGATGTAAGTGGATGTTAATTAGTCTGCTGAGCCACCAGAGCTCATTTGTTCAGCGATTGTTTGAAGTTTATTTATTTATTGGTTCGATTTATATGCCGCCCTTTCTCCGGAGACTCAGGGCGGCTTACAACGCGTTAAGCAATAGCCTTCATCCTTTTGTATATACCTGCTTAGTAGGGCTTTTGGGGGCCCCCCCTAAGTAGTGTTCTTTTTTTATACAAAGTCAGTTTATTGCCCCCAGAATCCGGGTCCTCATTTTACCTACCTCGGAAGGATGGAAGGCTGAGTCAACCTTGAGCCTGGTGAGATTCGATCTTGCAGTAATTGCAGGCAGCTGGTGCTAGTTAACAGCACTTTAGTCTGCTGCGCCACCAAGGCTCAGCTTGATGAAAAGAAGGACTGGGGGAGGGGGGGACATGAGTGATCTAATATTTGAGGGGCTGCCCCAAAGGAGGGGGAGTCAAGCTATTCTCCAAAGCACCTGAGAAGGCAGGACAATGGATGGAAACTCACGAAGGTGGGAGGCCACCTAGAAATAAGGACAAATTTCCTGACAGCGAGAACAATTAGTCAGTGGAACAGCTTGCCACCAGAAGTTGTGGATGCTCCATCACTGGAGGTTTTTAAGAAGAGATTGGACATCCAAAGGTTTAGGATCTCCTCCTTGAGCAGGGGGTAGGACTAGAAGCAGGGCCGTCTTAACAGCATTATGGGCCCCGGACAAAGCAGTGTCCTGGGGCCCCTAGGACAACCACTCACAGGAATAAAAATGTAAATGGTCGATAAAATTAAACATATTTATTTTATTGGCACTTCCAACAAATAAATATGTAATAAATACATTGCTGTATTTATATGATACAAGGTGCATTGAATGTATGGGCCGCTACGCTCGTGGGGCCACAGGCAAGTGCCCATCAGGCCGATGTGTTAAGGCATCCCTGACTTAGAGACCTCCAACACAGTGGTGAAATCCACTTACCTTTGCTACTGGTTCGGGAATGGGAATGGGAGCCCGCACATCTCTTCTGCGCATGCACAGAGGGTCAAAAATGGGACATAATGACGGCCTAATGGGTGGGCATTATCCTTTGTGTCTCATCCTTTGTGTCTCAAGTAAGAACTCTGGGTTGGCTTGTTTGATGGTCCACTGGTTTATTTTCATGGCCATCCAGGGTAGTCTCAGGATCTTCCCCAACAGAAAAGGCCTCAATCATCTCCTTCTCCTTGTTCTTCTCCTCCTGTCTCCTCTTCCTTCCTTCTTCTCCTTCTCCTTCTCCTTCTCCTCCTTCTCCTTCTCCTTCTTCTCCTTCTCCTTCGCCAATCTCCATCTTCCTTCCTTCTCCTTCTCCTTCTCCTTCTCCTTCTCCTTCTTCTCCTCCTTCTCCTTCTCCTTCTCCTCCTTCTCCTTCTCCTTCAATGGAATGACTTGCCTCCAGAAGTTGTGGGTGCTCCAACACAGGAAGTTTTAAAGAAGAGATTGGACAACCATTTGTCTGAAATGATATAGGGCAGGCAGGGGTCTCCAACCTTGGCAACGGCTGAGGAATTCTGGGAGTTGAAGTCCACAAGTCGTAAAGTTGCCAAGGTTGGAGACCCCTGATATAGGATTTCCTGCTTGAGCAGGAGGTTGGACTAGAAGACCTACAAGGTCCCTTCCAACCTGTTATTCTATTGATCGTCGTCCTCCTCCCCCTCTTCTTCTTCTTCTTCTCCTCCTTCTCCTCCTCCTCCTCCTCCTCCTCCTCCTCCTTCTTCTTCTTCTCCTCCTTCTTCTTCTTCTTCCTCCCAACTTTCACTTCCATGGAATGTCCGAGGACATATCATGGGTTGCACAGTTCTGCTCTTGTAGGTGTTGACACACATGGCATCTGCATAGCTTATCCAAGGCTGGTCTACCCCAGTCAAATCCCTGGGCCAAATTTCTTGACGTCCAGTTACTCGACTCTTGATCAGGGATCTCCAACCTTGGCAACTTTTAAGACTTGCAGACTTCAGAATTCTGGGAGTTGAAGTCCACAGGTCTACAAGTGGCCAAGATTGGACACCTCTGGTCTTGATGGTCCATCCTTAAGAGGCAGAAGATCTCCACGACTTCGATAGCTCCATTGCCAATTCTAAAGCTGGTTTCGGTCCCCGAATTGTGTCTGTGGGGCCGAAAAACAAGCTAGCCCACATATAGGGTCAGAGTACCAAAACGGAGCCTATGATTTTTGCTGATTACCTTAGCTGTGACCAACGAAGCCAAAAAATTATATCTGTAATCTTCTAGACATACATTTATATTTTATATTTCATAGAATAACAGAGGTTGAAGGGACCTTTTTTTTTTTTTTTTAAATTTGATTTATATGCCGCCCTTCTCCGGAGACTCAGGGTGGCTTACAATGTGTTAAGCAATGGCCTTCATACTTTTGTATATTTATACAAAGTCAGCTTATTGCCCCCACAAACTGGGTCCCCAATTTACCTACCTTAGAAAGGATGGAAGGCTGAGTCAACCTTGAGCCTTGGCGAGATTCGAACCTGCAGTAATTGCAGGCAGCTGATGTTAATAACAGGGTGCTTTAGACCACTGTACTACCAAGGCTCCATTAAACCACTGTACTACCAAGGAGGTCGTCTAGGCTAACTGGAAGCCTGGAGCAGGAGATCCGATCCCAGAGGACCGTGATGGCGGAGCCATATCAGTGGGTACGCGAGCTCAGCTCCGGAGCACACGCAGGCGCCGGCCAGCTGATTTTCAGGCCTTCCGGTCCCACCAGAAGTTGGCAAGCGGGCCATTTCCGGCCTCCAGAGGGCCTCCAGGGGGGTGGTGGAGGCTGTTTTTGCCCTCCCCAGGCTCCTAGAAAGCTTCTGGAGCCTGGGGAGGGCGAAAAACGGGCCTACTGGGCCCTCTGTGCCATCGTGTGCCAAAAGCGGGGGTCGCGTGCACATGCGGGGGGCGCATAGAATTATGGGTGTGGGCACACACGGGCGTGACCCCTGCCCCGCGACCCCCACTTTTGGCACGCGATGGCAAAAAGGTTAACCATCACTGCCATAGGAGTTGAAGTCCATCAAGCTTAAAAGTTGCTGAAGTTGGAGACCCTTGAGGCAAGCCACCTCACAAGAGACCCCCCTGTCCTTCACCCTCAGCTGTATTGGCTGGCGCATCTGGAGGGAGATAGGTGCAAAGCATGGTGATTGTTGAAGGGAGACTGCTGCGGAACATGGAGGTTCCACTAACTAAGCCACGGAAGCTAATGTCCAGTTAAAGCTTTTTCTTCCTCTACATAATGCAACACGGGGGAAGCGGGAGCCCTCTGCCTCTCCCCCAGGGAGGGGGCCTGGAGAGGACAGCGGGGGTCTTGGGGCAGAAACGCCTGGGCCCAAGGACAGAAGGGGCTGCCTGGCGTCTGATAATGAACCATAAGTACAGAACTGGGGACGGCTAATGAAGAGAAATGGCCAGGGAGTGGGTGGAATGAGGAGCTCAGCATTAGGAGGCAGAACATGAGCTGGGCCTCCCAACTGGACTCTCCCTTTAACGTCTCCGTTGCGCTCCTTCCTTCCCACCTGATAGTTTCAGTAAATTAAAATCAATTTTCCTTCCTCCCTTCCTATAAAATCCAAATCAATCTTCCTTCCTTCCTTTTTTCCTTCCTTCCTTCCTCTCTCACTTCCTTTTCTCTCCCTCTAACCCCCTTTTCCTTCCTCCCTTCCTCCCTCCCTTCTTTCTCCCTTCCTCCCTCCCTCTTCCTTCCTTCCTTTCCTCCCTCCCTCTACTCCCTCTTCCTTCCTTCCTTCTCCCTTCCTCTAACCTCCTCTTCCTTCCTTTCTTCCTTCCTTCTCCCTTCCTCTAGCCCCCTCTCCCTTCCTTCCTCCCTTCCTTCTCCCTCCCTCTAACCCCCTCTTCCTTCCTCCCTCCCTCCCTCCCTTCTTCCTCCCTCCCTCCCTTCCTCCCTCCCTCTTCCTTCCTTCCTTTCCTCCCTCCCTCTACTCCCACTTCCTTCCTTCTCCCTTCCTCTAACCCCCTCTCCCTTCCTTCCTCCCTCCCTCTCTTCTCCCTCCATTGCTCCTTCCTTCATTGGCTTCTTCCTTCTCTCCTTTTTCCCTCCCTCCCTCCCACATATGTGGATCTGACTGTCCCCTGCTCCTGCTTCTTTCTCATTCTCCTGCATCCTTTCCCTTCGCCCCCACCCCACCCCCCAGTCCTGAGCAGACTGCCCCCCCAGGGCTGCCCCAGGGCCAAGGCTCAGGGCTGTCTCCCCACCCCCACCAGAAAGGACTCAGCAGCTCTGAGCTCTTCAGAGGGGAGGTTGGGGCTCTGAGCCCCCCTGCCCTTCCCCTCCCCTCCCCACCTGTTGGCTGAGCCTCAAAGGCAACAGATGATGTGGTGGGTCTCCCCAAAGGGCAGCTCTCCCCCTGGAGACAAATTCTTCCTGGTCCCCTTCCTCCCTTTGCCAGCCCCTCCCACTACAGGAGAAGCCCTCTTGATTTCCTGCCTGCAGGAATGGGGGAGAGGCTACTTTGCTCCAAGAGCATCCCAGCAATCTTTCTTTCTTTTTTTCTTTCTTTCTTTTTTTCTTTCTTTCTTTCTTTCTCTTTCTTTCTTTCTCTTTCTTTCTTTTTCTTTCTCTTTCTCTCTCTCTCTCTCCCTCTCCCTCTCTTATGTCCATCTTCCCTCCTCTTTCTTTCTCTCTGCCTTTACCCCTCACTCCCTTTCTCCCACCTCTCTCTTTTTCTCTCCCACTCTCCCTCTGTCTTTCTTTCCCTCCCTCCTACCTTTCTCCCCCTCCCACCCACCCCCTCTGTTTCTCTCTCTCTCCCTCTCTCCTTTCTCTCCCTCTCCCTCTGTCTCTTTCTTTCTCCCTCCTTCTCTCTCTCCCTCCCTCCTCTCTGTCCCTCTCTCTCTCTGGCTTTCTCCTTCCCTCCCACTTCTCTCTCTCTCTCTCTCTCTCTCTCTCTCTCTCTCTCTCTCTCTGTGCCCCCCTCCCTCCCTCTCTCCAGCATCTCCTCCGGGCAGGGAGGGGCGCCAACCTCCCCGTCCAGCCCAGCTCCTCATGCCTGCTTGCAGCTGGCAGGGAAGCCGCCCGTCTGGCAGCAGGCCGGCCTTGGCAGCTCCGCGTCTTCCTCCCTCGGAGGATGCGCCTGGCTTCCCAGCCAAGCCCCCGCCCGGAGGGCTCAGCCGCCGGACCCTGCCAGGAGGACCCCGCCTGGCCCAGCGAAGCCGCCCCTCGGATCTGGGGGTTGGGGGACGCGCAGAAGCAGCCTCGGCTCAGCCCCCTGCCAGGACACGCAGCCTCCCCCTTGCCTGTTGGGGGCGGGGGGGGGGGGGGCCGGGACCCCCCCCCCCCCCCCCCCCCCCCCCCCCCCCCCCTCCAGGGCGGCTTTGGCACTTCCAGCCTCTCCCCCTCCCAGGCAGCCCCCCTCCCCCTCCCCTCCATCAATGCTGGGATTAAGGAGCCGGAGTTGTGCAGCGGAGGGAATCCAGCAGCGCTCCGTCTTCCCGCAGCTTCGGGGTCCGTCAAGCGTGGTGGCAAAGGGAGGGGGAGGGTCGCAGAGGGGGGGAGGGGGCGCTCTCCCCCCTTGGAAGGTGGGTGGCGGAGTAACCTTTGCTCCGCAGGCAGAAAACCTGATGAAGGGGGCGGGGGGCGGGGGAGGAGCGCCTTGCCCCCCTTCCCTTCCCTTCCCTTCCCGGCCAGCGCCCCTCGCCCCTCGCCCCTCTCCTTGGGACAAAGACCCGGCTGCCTCCCTCCCTCCCCCCCTCCCTTCTGGGGGTCCCAGCTGCCCCAGCCCCCTTCCCCGCTTGGCCGCTGCGGGTTGCCCACCGAGAGAGACCGGCCTGGCAGCGCCGGGTGGGCGAGGGGCGGGCGCGGGATGCGGGCGGCTCGCCCAAACTCATCCCGCAGCTCGCCGTCATAGCAACCGCCCGGGGTTTGCCCGGCTGGAGTCTTGGGGGGGGGGGGCGCGGCGCTGGGCATCTCTTATGGAGGCTGGCATGGGCACCAGCGGCGCCTGGCAGGCTGGGGGGGGTCTTTGGGGCACGCTTTTCCTTCCAGCCAGGGCGAAGGAGGGGGGAGAGGGCTGGGAAGGGGGAGAGCAGACCCCCCCAGAATGTTGAAGAGGGGGCGGCTAGCAGGGACTGGGGCGACGGAGCTGCTGCTGGCACTCGGGGCTTTCTTGAGGGGGGGGCTGGCTGGCATGGGCACAAGGGACAACCGGCAGGGGTTTCCTTCCAGCCAGGACAGGGGAAGAGGAAGAGGGCTAGAGAGTTGGGGGGCCTGGAAGAAGAAGGTGGGGAAGAGGAAGATCAGATCCCCAGAGAGTTGGGGGTTGGCATGGGCACAAGGTGGCAGCCTGGGGGAGTTTTCAGGCAGGGGTTTCCTTCCAGCCAGGAGGAAGAGGAGGGAGACGGGCTGGGAAAAGTAGACCCCCCCCAAAAAAAGAACTGTGAGGTTGGCACGGGGAAGGAGCTTCTCCTTTGCCCCAGGGCTTTCTTGCAACCTGGTGGGGGCCTGGCATGGGCACAAGGGGTGCTTTTAAGCAAGGGGGAATAGCTGGAGCCTGGACGAAGAAACTGCTCCTTGGACCCAGGGCACAAATAGCACCTGGCAGCTTGGGGGGGGGCTTTGGGGGCACGGGTTTTCTTCAAGCCAGGCCAGAGGAGGAAGGAGACGAGTTCATAAGGGGCAGGACAGACCCCCAGCGGGCAGGCTGGGGGCTGCCAGCAGCTGGCCTTCTCCGGGGTTTTCCTGCAGAGCCTCTGGGCAGCTCCAGCCGTCTCCTCCTCCTCCTCCTCCTTCTCCCCACCGCCACCTTAGCAACAGGAAGGGAGCCACGCCAGCCGGGCAGATTTTGGGAGGGGGCAGCCTCTGATTTGTGGAGGCTCCAGATACAAAGCTGGGCTGGAAGGAGACCGGCTCTTGAGGGTCTCCGGGCTGCTCAGCTGCACACAAAGGCAAAGATTAGGACCGGCGGGCATCTGTGTCAGAGGGGCCCCCCACAAAACCTGCCACCCCGATCGTCAGCCCACCAGACCGGTCCTCCGAGTCACGCTGGAGACAGCCACAGACTGGGCCGACCCATCGCTGTGGCTGGATTGCAGGCAGTCCTCGCCTTACGACCTCAACGGAAAACCACAAATTTCCATTGCTTTAAACATGGCGGTTGTTAAGTGAGTTTCGCCCCCTTTTACGTCCTTTCTCATCCCCGGGGGTTAACAAAAATCGCTGTGGTTGTGACGTTAGTAACACACGGTTGTTAAGGGAACCTGGCTTCCCCGGCTGACTTTGCTTGTTGAGTGAATTTGGCTCCGTTTTATGACCTTCCTTGCCGCAGTTGTTAAGTGGATCTGCATTCCTCATTGACTTTGCTCGCCGGAAGGTCGCAAGAGGGCGTCACATGACCTCGGGAGATGGCAACCGTCATTAAGTATGCTGAATTTATTTATTTATTTATTTATTTATCAAATTTCTATACCGCCCTACTCCCGGGGAACTCAGGGCGGTGAACAGCCAAGATAAAATACAGATAATACAAACATTAAAAGTCCATTAAAATTATTAAATATTTTGGCCGAAAACAAATTTAAAACACCCAATTTGTAAAACAGATTAAACAATTTAAAAATTTAAAAGGGAGAGTTGAATTGCTGCCAAGCAGCTGGATTTTGATCATCTGACCCTCCCGGGGGAGGCATGCAAGAGTTGCTAGTGTGAAAAACGGTCATAAGTCACTTTTTCAGTGCTGTATCTTCCAATGGTCACTAAATGAATGGTTGTAAATCAAGGACTGCAACCTCAATTACTCAGATTAAATGTGCTTTGTGTCACGGGGGAGTCCAGGATCGCCGTTCACACCCTTGACCCAACTGGAAGGCCCATCTGGTGCCCTTTGGGGGGCAGCACAGCTTATCTAGGGCTACTTCCCAGACTAGTCTTGCCAGGGGTCCTTCTGAGACCCTCTCAAAAAATATGGATAAAAGGAATGATGAGCCTTATTCGCTGAGACTTTGGAAAGAAGTGCAGAGAAGAGCAACTAAGACGAGCAAAGGCCTGGAGACTATAACATATCAAGAACGGTTGCAGGAACTGGGTATGTCTAGTTTAATGAAAAGAAGGATTAGGGGAGACATGATAGCAATATTCCAGTATTTGAGGGGCTGCCCCAAAGAAGAGGGGGTCAAGCTATTCTCCAAAGCACCTGAAGGCAGGATAAGAAGCAATGGATGGAAACTAATCAAGGAGAGAAGCAACCTGGAATTAAGGAGAAACTTCCTGCCAGGACAATTAACCAGTGGAACTGCTTGCCACCAGAAATTGTAAATGCTCCAAAACTGGAAGTTTTTAAGAAGAGATTGGACAGCTATTTGTCAGAAATGGTATAGGGCTTCCTGTCTGATCAGGGGGTTGGACTAGAAGACCTCCATGGTCTCTTCCAACTCTGTTAATCTGTTCTGTTCTGTTCTGTTTGGTCTGTTCTGTTCTGGTCTGGTCTGGTCTGGCCTAGACTAGTCTAGTCTAGTCCTATCCTGTCCTATTCTATGTTCTAGGGGGCTGGAGGCTAAAATATTGGAAGAACAGCTGCAGGAATTGGGTGTGTCTAGTCTAATGAAAAGAAGGACTAGGGAAGACATGATAGCAGTCTTCCAATATTTGAGGGGCTGCCCCAAAGAAGAGGGGGTCAATTTATTCTCCAAAGCCCCTGAACAAGAAGCAACGGATGGAAACTCATCAAGGAGAGAAGCAACCTGGAATTAAGGAGAAACTTCCTGACAGTGAGGACAATTAACCAGTGGAACTGCTTGCCACCAGAAGTTGTGAATGCTCCAAAACTGGAAGTTTTTAAGAAGAGATTGGACAACTATTTGTCTGAAATGGCATAGGGCTTCCTGCCTGAGCAGGGGGTTGGACTAGAAGACCTCCGAGGTCCCTTCCAGGCCTCGGATTCTAGGATTTCTCCTGTCCTTTCCTTTACAGGAATCAGCCCTGCAGACAGAGAGTTAATCTCTGAGTGGGCTAATCTGAGCTGGCATGCAGGGGCTGATCCTGAGAATGCCAGGCGCTGGCAGCAGAGAAGGGCTGGTGCTTCGCTTTCCTTTAGCATTGCTAGCCAAGCCATCGGACAGGAGAAAGAGGCTGTGGGGCAGGGGGCCGGGGCTGGTCCTTTGGCTCCCTTGGGCAGCCCTCCACCCACCCCCTTGCTAGGGGTGGGTGGGGGAGAGAGAGAGAGGGCCTGGAAACTGCAGCAGGATAGATGCTTGCAATCTTTCTCCACACTACCCCTTGCAACCATAGCAACAGACACATGTTCTGTCCCAGCCAGCGTCCACAACCCAGCCACAAGGAGACAAGCGAACATTAACCTCTTCGAGGCTGGGCATCTCCAAGGCATCTCCCTTGGCACCCAGAGGGCGACCCCTGCCATTCCCTGTCCCGGGGCAAAGCAGGCGTGCCGGGAAAGGCAGGCGGGCACGGGGAATCCAACACCGGTGGAGGGGGGGGTCTGTGCCCGCCTGCCTTTGCCAGGACTCCCAGATGAGACTGACAGCCAGCCCTCGACTCGGCCCGACCCTGGTGTGAAAAAGGGTAGGCATTTGGAAAAGAAGCAGCCCTTGTTTTTTGCCAACAAAACAACACATCCTAAGAGTCGGTAGAAGAGAATATTTGTAGCTCGGGGTTGACAGGCAGGGTCCTGGGGGGGGTTCTTGCAGGCATTTCCTGACCCAACTAGGGAACATCATCAGTGCTAGAAGGGAAGGGGGGGTTGCAGACAGGAGGAGGAGGAGGGGAGATTATGAGAAGAAGGGGGGAGGAGGAGGAGAAATGAGGGGTCCTTGGTGCTCTCTGAGCTTGGCTGTTTTCTTGCAGACGTTCCATGACCCAACTAGGGAACATCATCAGTGCTAGAGGGCATAGGGGTTGCAGAGAGGAGGAGGAGGAGGACTGTGGGGTCCTTGGTGCTCTCTGAGCTTGGTTGTTTTCTTGCAGATCTTTCCTGACCGAACTAGGTAATATCATCAGTGCTAGAAGGGGGTTTTGGGAGGAGGAGGAAGAGGAGGGGGGAAGGAGGGAGAGGAGGCGAGGAGGAGGAGGATGGGAGGAAGAGGAGGGGGAAAGGGAGGAAGGAGGGAGAGGAGGAGAGGAGGAGGAGGATGGGAGGAAGAGGAGGGGGAAGGAGGGAAAGGAGGAGGAGGAGGATGGGAGGAAGAGGAGAGGAGGAGGATGGTGTGGTCCTTGGTGCTCTCTGAGCTTGGTGGTTTCCTTGCAGATGTTTCCTGACCCAACTAGGGAACATCATCAGTTCTAGAAGGGAGTGGAGTTTTGGGGGGAGGAGGAAGAGGAGGAGGGGAGGAGAGGGAGGAAGGAGAGAAAGAGAGGAGGAGGAAAATGCTTGTGGGTTCCTTAATGTTCTGTAAGCTCAGTTATTTTCTTCCAGACCTTTCATGACCTTACTATGTAATATAATAAGTGCTAGAAGGGAGTACGGTTTTGGGAGGAGGAAGAGGAGGAGAAGTGGGGGAAGAGGGATGGGGAGGAGAGGAGGAGAAGGAGGAGGAAACGGTCTGTGGGATCCTTGGTGTTTTTTGAGCTTGGTTATTTTCTTGCAGACGTTTCCTTACCAAACTAGGTAACATCATCAGTGCTGGCATAACATCGTAGAATCATAGGGCTGGAATGGAAGCTGCCCAGAGTCCCTTGGGAGTTGGGCGGCATAGAAATGCGGCTAAATAAATAAATAAATAAATAAATAAATAAATAAATAATGAATGAATGAATGAATGAATGAATGAATGAATGAATGAATAAATAAATAAATAAATAAATAAATAAATAAATAAATAAATAAATAAATAAATAAATAGTCCAGTGAGGAGCACCCACAACTCTGGGGGTGGGGGGAGGCTATTCCAGTCATTCGGTTCACAAGCACTGGAGTTTTTGGAATCCAGACATCCCTGAAGGATTACAGCTATTTTTCAGTTCTCCTTGCTTCCTTCTCGTTGCTGATTTGTCTGGGAAAATCCAAATGCAGCACCCAGAGGATGCCTTTTCTCCCCTTCTCAAGAGGCACCCTTTATCCAAAGCATATATTCCTTTTTCCCCCTCCTCCCCTTGGAAATCCAGTGGGGATGGGAGCAGAAAAACTCACCCGCGTCACCTAAGCAAGGTGTGAAGTGGGAAAATGCCAGCCGTTTCTCAGCAAGGCAACTGCGTGTGTCTGTGTGTCTGTTTTTGTGCGTGAGATGGAGCCAAGGACTTTGGGCCTGTTGCTTCCTGCTCCCACACAATCCTGGGAGGCGAGCAGAATTGCGTATATACAGCTCCCCAAAATTTCAGCTTGTGCCAGTCCCGCACTGGCATCTACCCAGCCGGATGGAGTTGTGTGTTGTAGCCAGAGGTGAAATCCAATTTTTTTTTTACTAGCGGTCCTGTGGGCGTGGCTTGGTGGGCATGGTGTGGTGTGGCTTGGTGGCCGTGGTAGGGGAAGGATACTGCAAAATCTCCATTCCCTCCCCACTTCTGGATGAAGGATACTGCAAAATACTGAGATTTAGGATACTGCCTAAATCTTCCCCCTTTTTAAATGTGGAAATTTTAAATGTGGAAATTTTAAATTTTAAATTTGTCTTATTTATAGGGTCATGGGTAAGGCGTTTTAAATTGAGGAGCCATTTTGGATTTAATTCTGTTTTAAATGTATTTTAATGTTTATATTGTATGTTTTTAATTTTGGCTGTTCACCGCCCCGAGTCCTTCGGGAGAGGGGGCGGTATAAAAATCTAATCAATAAATAAATTAAATAAATAAATAAAATCTCCATTCCCATCCCACTCTTGGGGGAAGGATATTGCAAAATCCCCATTCCCTCCCCACTCCTGGGGGAAGGATATTGCAAAATCCCCATTCCCACCCCACTCTTGGGGGAAGGATATTGCAAAATCCCCATTCCCACCCCACTCCTGGGGGAAGGATATTGCAAAATCTCCATTCCCTCCCCACTCCTGGGGGAAGGATACTGCAAAATCTCCATTTCCCTCCCCCTCCTGGGTGAAGGATACTGCAAAATCCCCATTCCCACCCCACTCCTGGGGGAAGGATACTGCAAAATCTCCATTCCCACCCCACTCCTGGGGGAAGGATACTGCAAAATCCCCATTCCCATCCCACTCCTGTGGGAAGGATATTGCAAAATCTCCATTCCCACCCCACTCCTGGGGGAAGGATACTGCAAAATCTCCATTCCCACCTCACTCTGGGGCCAGCCAGAGGTGATATTTGCCGGTTCTCCAAATTGCTCAAAATTTCCGCTACCGGTTCGTCAGAACCTGTCAGAACCTGCTGGATTTCACCCCTGGTTGTAGCCCGGCAGGGAGCCACACCGAATGGCCTTGTGTGTCGGTCCCAGCCAGACGACGCACGTAGCCGGTGTGCAGACCGAAGCCGTGTTAAATCTATCCTGGGAGGGTGAATCGATGCACGCCGGGAAAGAGCAATTAAAACCTAGTTAGGAAACCCCGTTATCATCATCAAGGGAACACCCGGCTGGAATGCTAATCTCACACCCAGGTTGTGTTCCTGGCCAGCCTGCCGAGAGTCTCCGAGCCCATCTGACCTCTTTTAGGAGGGGGAAAAAGAAAGAAAGAAAGAAAGAAAGAAAGAAAGAAAGAAAGAAAGAAAGAAAGAAAGGAAGGAAGGAAGGAAGAAAGGAAGGAAGGAAGAAGGGAGGGAGGGAGGGAGGGAGGGAGAAAAGGAAGGAAGGAAGGAAGGAAGGAAGGAAGGAAGGAAGAAAGAAAGAAAGAAAGAAAGAAAGAGGAAGGAAGGAAGGAAGGAAGGAAGGAAGGAAAGAAGGAAGGAAGAAAGAAAGAAAGAAAGAAAAAGGAAGGAAGGAAGGAAGGAAGGAAGAAAGAAAGAAAGAAAGAAAGAAAAGAAAGAAAGAAAGAAAGAAAGGAAGGAAGGAAGGAAGGAAGGAAGGAAGGAAGGAAGGAAGGAAGGATAACCCAAGGATGAACTCAGGGGGGAAAAATGCTTGCAAAACAGCTGCCACCTTTGAATTTCGACGCTGGTCCTTGACTTAACAACGGTTCCCGTAGTGACCGAAGTTATAACGGTGCTGGGAAAAAGGGAAGTTTTTCCCACGTACGACTGTTGCGGCAGCCTCCTCTTGGTCACCTGATCAAAATTCAAGACGCTTGGCAACTGACTCGTATTTATGACAGTAGCGGTGTCCCCGATAAGGGGTCATGGGGTCTCGTTTTGCGACCTTTTCCTCAGCAAAATCAATGGGGGGGGGAAACCAGATTCGCTTAACGGCCGTGTCACAAATTTGACAGCTGCAGTGACTCACTTAACAACTGTGGAAAGGAAGGTCGTAAGACAGGGGCAAAATTCGTGTAAAAATTTTTTTTCACTTAGCAATGGAAATTTTGGGCTCCATTGGGGGTCGTAAGTCAAGGACTACCTGTAGAGCATTGAAGGGGTTTCTGCTGGGCTTTGTAGATAAGGGGACAGTTTAAGAGGTGGGTTCCTGGGCCTTTAAGAGATGCACAGAATCAGGGGATGGGGGGGGGCAGTCACTAAAGCCCCTTCAGGGCCACAAAGACAGCGTCCTGTGTGGAAATGTCCCTTTCGGATTTTTGAAAGAGCCTCGATTTATTTCAGGATCTTTATCTGATGAATAACAAAATAATAAGAGTTCGAAGGGGCCTTGGAGGTCATCTAGTCCAACCCCCTGCCCAAGCAGGAGAGCCTATGCCATTTCAGACAAATGGTTGTCCAGTCTCTTCTTAAAAACCTCCAGTGATGGATTACCCACAACTTCTAGTGGCAAGCAGTTCCACTGGTTAATTTCATGCCTAAAGCGGGACTAGAATTCCCCATCTCCTGGTGATTGGCCCCAAAGTCACCCAGCTTGTTTTCATGCCTAAGGCAGGACTAGAACTCCCCATCTCCTGGTGATTGGCCCAAAGCCACCTACCTGGCTTTCATGATTCCCCCGAAGTCACCTAGACAACTTTCATGGCGAAGGCGGGACTAGAACTCAGAGTCTTCTGGTGATTGGCTTAAAGTCACCCAGTTTACTTTCCTGCCCAAAATGGAACTAGAATTCACCGTCTCCTGGTCTCTCATCCAGCATTTTAAGCCAACACGCCAAACTGGTTCTCGCTTGGTCTCATTCCGTGGCAAGAGAGTAGGAGGCCATTGAAGCACAAACAGAGCACAGAATCAAAACTTTGGATAGCAAGACGGAGGGGGCGTATCAATTTAATAAACAAATAACTAATAAATAAATAACCTTAACTTTTAATGGCCAGCATTCCCGCCTACCTTGAATCCCTCTGTTCCTTGCCTTGCAGCCCTCCTGAGACTTTCTTTGTTCCCTTGATTTTATTGTCCTCTGCAGGGCAGTTTTTATAGTCCCTGGGAAACATTTTTTTGGGGTTGGGGTTCTTTGTAGGCGTGAAGCCCCCACCCTAGAACAGAAGAATGGCTCTCCTTGTGTGACGGGGACCTTGGTGCGGCCAACAGGGAGAGGCAAATGGGTCTGGGGGAGTGGGCTGAAGAGGCTAGGGGTAGGCCCAAGGACCGCAGGCACCCACTCAGACAGAAGGGGCCCCACGAGTTTTCAAGTGGGATCTTGACCCCCGGAGGGGGGGTCCCGGCTGTGAGGAACACATGAGCTGAGCATCGTTTCAGCCCTTCCGGTGCTCCATCTGGGATGCCAAAACGGAATTTTATTTTGTGACCTTCGGACAAGCCAACTGAAACGGGGAAGCCAGATTCACTTAATGACTCTGGCAAGCACGGTCGTACAATGGGGCCAAACTCACTTAACAACGGTCTGACTTAGCAACGGAAATTGTAGGCTCAATTATGCTCGTAAAGTCCAGCTCTTCTGTTCTACGGTACGGAGTTCCAAAGATGCTTTTCCAAAAGGCAACTGGACTTTTGGGAATTTTTCCGTGAAAACGTTTTGCTTCTTATCCGAGAAGTTTTAAATTAGAACTGAGAAAGCTTCCTGGATGAGAGGTGAAAAGTATTCAAGGGAAAAAAAGCCTGGATAGGTCTGCCCTCTCTGGTTATGTTCATGTCATATCTTAAGCTCTTAAGAGAAGATGGATGGGGAAAATGGGAGAGAAGAAGAGAAGAGGAGGAGAGGAGAGGAGAATGTTGATCTAGGGAGGGAGGGAAGAAAGAAGGGAGGAAGGAAGGCATGAGAGAAAGAAGGAAGGAGGGAAGGAGGAAGGAAGGAAGGAAAAATATAAGGGAGGGAGGGAGGGAGGGAGGAAGCAAGGAAGGAAAAAACAGACATAAGAGAAGGAGGGAAGGAAGAATGATGGAGAAAGGTGAGAGAAGGGAAGGAGGGAGGAGGGAGGGAGGGAGGAAGGAAGGAGAGAAGATTGACTTTGATTTTATAGGAAGGGAGAAAGGAAAATTGATTGTAATTTACTGAAATTATCAGGCAAGAAGGAAGGAAAGCAACTGAAACATTAAAGGGAGAAGGAGGAAGGAAGGAGAAAGATAGGAGAAGGAAGGAAGGAAGGAAGGAAGGAAGGAAGGAAGGAAGGAAGGAAGGAAGGAAGGAAGGAAATCTCTGATGGGCACTCCATAGACCCAAACAAATCCAGAGGCCATGATACAGAATTTGTACTTTTTAGAATAAAAATGGAGAATGGAGTGAAGGAGTAACAGAGTGGGAAGGGACCTTGGAGGTCATTTAGTCCCACCCCCTGCTCACGCAGGAGACCTATACTAAGGATTCGAACCGCCAACCTTTCTGTTCGATATGCTCAGCGTCTTAGCCACTGAGCCACCTAGATGACAGGAAGGCAGGAAGGTTAGAGGGTCAGGTCGATCTGAAGCCCCTCCTTCAACTGGTCATACACGGGGGAGGCGTGTGTGTGTCCCCCCCTCCCGCCACCTTTCTTTGAATTGGGCAGCTGAAATGCCCCAGGGATTGCCGGAAGGTCCTGGGATGGGCCCTTAACTTAAGGGGGTCTTTGCTTCTGGGATTTCTCTGAGGGAGGCCAGCTCTTTCTCGGCTGCAATGGGGAGAGTTGACCTGGGGGGCAGAGCCCCCCCAAAGCCCCCCCTCTTCTGTAACTACCAAATTTGGGTTGTCAGACGTCTTCTCCCCCCCAAATGAAGGGAGATGTTGCTCTGGAAGCATTGCACCTTCGTCCGGTATTATATTATATTATATTATATTATATTATATTATATTATATTATATTATATTATATTATATTATGTTACGTTATGTTATGTTATGTTATGTTATGTTACGTTATATTATATTATATTACATTACATCACATCACATCTTATATTATATTATATATTATATTATATGTTATGTTATGTTATGTTATTATTATATTATATTAATTATATTAATTATATTATATTATATTATATTATTATTTGTCATTTTATTTCTACATTTCATTTCATTTTATTTCTTTTCATTTTTTAAAATATTTTATTTATTTTACTTTTTCATCACTTTGGTATTTTTCTACAATTCTGCTCCTTGTTAATATTTCTGATTTTTAACAATTGCTTTCCTTTATTAACCTTCTTCAGGTTACTTTGCCCTCGGCACAGACCACGCTGGTTATTAGATGAATTAAAAGTACGAACAACAATAATTTCAAAATATACCAGTATTATATTAGGATGTTCCGAAACTATTTATGGTTTTAGAATATAAGATGATGCAATAGGTAAGATATGACAATTTTAATATATTGTATTATATATTTTGTAGCACATAATAAAATATATTCTGAAATAAGTGGAAATATAAAAATCCTGCTCCCTTTCTCCCCCACTTTTTAATTGTAATTTTAATTAGTAATAACATTATTACTAATGTTTTATTTAAATAAATAAATAGATTTATTCCTAATCCTCCCATCTCCCTCATTATTATGAGTTTTAATGTTTCAATATCTTATTGGCTTTTAACATTTACAAGTTGCACAGTCGTCTCTAGGGGAGATGGAGTGCTCTTCAACATCTTCATCAATGACTTGGATGAGGAGATAGATGGGGAACTCATCAAATTTGCAGATGACACCAAGCTGGCAGGAATAGCCAATGCTCTGGAAGATAGGCTCAAGATACAGAAGGATCTTGACAGACGTGAACATTGGGCGCTATCTAACAAAATGAAATTCAACGGTGAAAAAAGCAAAGTTCTACATTTAGGGAAGAAAAACAAAATGCACAGGTACAGGATAGGTGGCACCTTACTCAATAGTAGTAACTGTGAGAGGGATCTTGGAGTCCTAGTGGACAACCATTTAAATAGGAGCCAGCCGTGTGAAGCAGCTGCCAAAAAAGCCAACACAGTTCTGGGCTGCATCAACAGAGCTCTGGTGGCTCAGCAGACTAATTAACATCCACTTACATCTGCTGCCTGCAATTACTGCAAGTTCAAATCTCGCCAGGCTCAAGGTCGACTCAGCCTTCCATCCTTTCTAAGGTAGGTAAAATGAGGACCCGGATTGTGGGGGCAATAAGCTGACTTTGTATAAATATACAAAAGTATGAAGGCTATTGCTTAACGCATTGTAAGCCGCCCTGAGTCTCCGGAGAAGGGCGGCATATAAATCAAATTTAAAAAAAAACAAAACAGAGGGATAGAATCAAGATCACGTGAAGTGTTAATACCACTTTATAAGGCCTTGGTAAGGCCACACTTGGAATCCTGCATCCAGTTTTGGTCGCCACGATGTAAAAAAGTTGTGGAGACTCTAGAAAGTGTGCAGAGAAGAGCAACAAAGAGGATTTGGGGACTGGAGGCTAAAACACAGGATAAATGGTTGCAGGAACTGGGTATGTCTGGTTAGATGAAGAGAAGGACTAGGGGAGACATGATAGAAAGTCTTCCAATATCTCAGGGGTTGCCCCAAAGAAGAGGGAGTCAAGCTCTTCTCCAAAGCCCCTGAGGGTAGAACAAGAAGCAATGGGTGGAAACTCATCAAGGAGAGAAGCAATCTAGAACTAAGGAGAAATTTTCTGACAGTTGGAACAATTAACCAGTGGAACAACTTGCCTCCAGAAGCTGTGAGTGCTCCAACACTGGAAGTTTTAAAGAAGATGTTGGATAACCATTTGTCTGAAGTGGTGGTAGGGTTTCCTGCCTGGGCAGAGGGTTGGACTAGAAGACCTCCAAGGTCCCTTCCACCTCTGTTATTCTATTCTATTCTAAAAAGAGACAAGAACTTAACTAGGTTACTGAATGTTCAATGTAACATTCAATGTTCAGAGAAGGTTCCAGAAAAACCATGTTAACATTCATCAGATCTGCTAATGCAATTGGTGGATCTGGCCCAGTGCGAATGCAGCCATAATGGAGTCAGATACAGCACTCAGAGTTACGGTGAGGTTTACTACAGGTTTGCTCCAGTTTTTAGTCTGTGGTTTCCAGGGATGGAAATTGTGTGTTGTTGGGGACGCTTCACTTCCCGGGTTCCCAGCATGGCTGACCCTGACTCATTATTCTAAAATTTCCTCTTTCTTTCTGTTGTGAATGAGTTGTGAATGCTCCAACACTGGAAATTTTAAAGAAATGTTGGATAACCATTTGTCTGAAGTGGTATAGGGTTTCCTGCCTGAGCAGGGGGTTGGACTAGAAGACCTCCAAGGTCCCTTCCAACTCTGTCATTCTATTCTATTCTATTCTATTCTATTCTATTCTATTCTATTCTATTCTATTCTATTCTATTCTATTCTATTTCTGATGGGAAAAAGCTAAAATCAGCCTCTGTTGACATATAGATTTATGGGATAGTAACCAGAGTTATTCCTATTGGGTATCTTACCAGAGAAAATTAGTAAAGATAATATATATTTGATTATACATGTAATAACAGCAGCAAGGATTGTTTATGCACAAAATTGGAAAGCAGAGAATATACCATCGGAGGGGGAAATAATTAAAAAAAATTTAGATTGTGCAGAAATGAACAGATTAACTATGATGATAAAGGAAAGAGAAGATTCAGAATATTATAAGATATGGAATCAATTTTATTATTGGTTAGAAAAGAGATACAAATAAGTTTTAAAAGAGATTGGGAAAAAAATGTTGTAACTAGAGTATTATATTAGTGGAAAATCTTTGTAATGGACTTGGTGAGATTGAAGATAGAAGATAGTAGAGAATCCTTTGAAGATAACACCGAAATGTCCCATGGAAGAAATGAATGATGTACTAAATGTTTGTTTGTCTTAAAAAATAAAAAAAAAAACTTTAAAAAAAAGATTTACAGAGTGGCTTGTTTCTGAATGGCCCACAAAACCCAGGAAGTCCTCGACTTACAACGGTTCGTTTAGTGACCGTTCAAAGTTACAATGTCACTGGAAAAAGTGACTTACGACTGTTTTTCACATTTACGACTGTTGGCAGCATTCCCATGGTCACGCGATTAAAATTCAGACGTTTGGCCACTGTCTCACATTTATGACGGTTGCAGTGTCCTGTGGTCACGTGATCCCCCCACCCCCTTTTGCGACGAGCAAAGTCAATGGGGAAGCCAGATTCACTTAGCAACCAGGTTTCCTAACTTAACCCCCGCAGAGATTCATTTCACACACGTGGCGAGAAAGGTTGTAAAATGAAACAAAAGCCAGTTAACAACTGTCTCGCTGAGCAACAGAAATTCTGGGCTCTTTATAATCTTTATAATTCAACAAAAATATGTGTACTACTACTAGAACGATATAAGCTTGTCAAATGTAGTAAATGTGATGAATATTATTTTATTTGTACTAAAGTGTGGATAGAAAGAGAATATTTTTAAATAGTATAATAGTGGCATAATTAAAAGTTAGGAAGGGGATGGAAAGGAGAGAGAGGGGGATTAATGGAATACACATCTTTATATAATAAGGTGAAGTAATAATAAGGGAGGAAATCAGAACTTGAACGATGGTAGCATTAAGAATGTTTGAACAATATGGTGATTGGCATAAAAATAGCATGCTGAAATATTAAATAATTAAATAATGGAAGATTGTAATTTAACATAAACGTGTATGACTATTAGAACCATATAAGTCTGTTAAATGTAACAAATACGATTATTAATATTTTACTTGTAGTAAAAGGAATGACACTCAGAATACGGTGATTGGCATAAAACTATTGAAATATTGAATACCTAAATAATGAAAGATTATAATTCAACAAAAATATGTGTGCTATTACCAGAACTATATAAACTTGTCAACTGTAGTAAATACGATGAATATTATTTTATTCGTATTAAAATGTAAGACACTCAGGGGCCACATTGATAGGTTTGTAAAAAAATAATAAAAATAAAATAGAAAACATTTTAAAAAAATAAATTCTGGGCTCAATTGCGGTCGTAATTCGAGAACTACCTGTATTTTGCCTTTGCTGCAATGGTTTGGGGCAGCTGGGCTCTGAATTTTTCACCTCTCTGAGATCCAATAGACCAGTGATGGCTAACCTTTTTGTTGTCGGGTGCTGAAAGTGTGCGTGTGTGCCTATACCTGCAGCCATAATGTAATGTGCCCCCCTGCGCCCCATACCCCCTGCGCATGCACGTCGTCCCTCCGTGCCCTATTTTGGGCCTAGCAGGCCTCCCTGCAGCCTCCTGGGAGAAAAAACGGGCCAAAGGGGGGCCATGCCCCCCTGCACCCCGCTTTGGGCCTAGTAGGTCCCCCCTACACGTCCCCCCATGCCCTATTTTGGGCCTAGTAGGTCTCCCTGCAGCCTCCTGGGAGCAAAAATGGGCCAAAGGGGGGCCACGCCCCCCCTGCACCCCGCTTTGGGCCTAGTAGGTCCCCCCTACACGTGGTCCCCCCATGCCCTATTTTGGGCCTAGTAGGTCTCCCTGCAGCCTCCTGGGAGCAAAAATGGGCCAAAAGGGGGCCATGCCCCCCCTGCACCCCACTTTGGGCCTAGTAGGTCCCCCCCTACACGTGGTCCCCCCCGTGCCCTATTTTGGGCCTAGTAGGTCTCCCTGCAGCCTCCTGGGAGCAAAAATGGGCCAAAGGGGGGCCATGCCCCCCCTGCACCCCGCTTTGGGCCTAGTAGGTCCCCCCTACATGTGGTCCCCCCGTGCCCTATTTTGGGCCTAGTAGGTCTCCCTGCAGCCTCCTGGGAGCAAAAATGGGCCAAAGGGGGGCCGTGCCCCCCCTGCACCCCGCTTTGGGCCTAGTAGGTCCCACCTACACGTGCTCCCCCCGTGCCCTATTTTGGGCCTAGCAGGCCTCCCTGCAGCCTCCTGGGAGCAAAAACGGGCCAAAGGGGGGCCACGCCCCCCCTGCACCCCGCTTTGGGCCTAGTAGGTCCACCCTACACGTGGTCCCCCCGTGCCCTATTTTGGGCCTAGCAGGCCTCCCTGCAGCCTCCTGGGAGCAAAAATGGGCCAAAGGGGGGCCACGCCCCCCCTGCACCCCGCTTTGGGCCTAGTAGGTCCCCCCTGCACACGGTCCCCCCCGTGCCCTATTTTGGCCCTAGTAGGCCTCCCTGCAGCCTCCTGGGAGCAAAAAAGGCCAAAGGGGGGCCACGCCCCCCCTGCACCCCGCTTTGGGCCTAGTAGGTCCCCCCTGCACACGGTCCCCTCGTGCCCTATTTTGGGCCTAGTAGGCCTCCCTACAGCCCTCTGGGTGCAAAAACGGGCCACGGGGGGGGCGTGTTGCACCCTCTGCGCCCCGTTTTGGGCCTAGTGGACCTCCCTGCACATAACTCCTAATGCAATGTGTGTGCGCCCCCTTGCGCGCCCCGCCCCCCGTGTATACATTTGCGACCCCCCCCACCCCGTGCATGCGCACTTGTCTCCCGCATGTGCTCCACCCCCACACATGCACGGCAAAGAACCAAAAATCAGCTGGCCGGCGGGAGGCGCGCATGCATGCATGGTGGAGCTGAGTGGGGTGATGGCTTGCGTGCCCGCACAGAGGGCTCTGCGTACCATCGGTGGTACATGTGCCATAGGTTCACTATCACGGCAATAGACCAAATTCCGCTGATGAGTCCTCATTCTGAGCTCTGCCATTCAGGTGGTCCTCGACTTACGGCCAGGGCTTTCCACAAGATCTCCGAACCTAGAAAGAGGCTCCAGTCTCCAACTAACGCAGGTGGGGCTTGACTTACGACCATAAATGGATTCAGGATTTTTGTGGCTAAGCAAGGCAGTTACGAAGTGAGTCAGATCTGGTTTCGTGACCTGTCCCCAAAGTTGTTAAGTGAAACACTGCAATTGTGAAGTGAAGCACGCAGTCGTTAAATGAATCCAGTTTCCCTCAGTTGTAATCCAGTTGTATGTGTGAGGATCCGTCGTAAGTAGCTTCCCCACCCCCACCCCCGGTGTTGTCGTAACTCTGAATGGTCCTTAAACAACCCGGTTGTAAATCAAGGACTACCTGTATTTCTAGATGTATTGATCTGGGTTAAGAATTAAAAGCATTGTGTGAACCAGCAGTCTCGTTTAAGGGACCAAGTGTGCTTGTGACATGCTTTTGGTCGTAAATTGAGAACTACCTCCAATCTCAGGGATGTTATAGTCCAAAAAATCAAAATAGTGACCACAGCAGGGGGGAAATCAAACCCTGATTTAAAAAAACAAAAACAAATGTGATGTACATTAAACCCAATCTGCATTTATGGAACACTGGGCCTTACCTAACAAAATGAAATTCAATGTAAAGAAAAGTTACATTGGCAAGAAAAATCCAAAATACACATATAAACTGGGTGAAACCATGCTTAATATCAGTAACTCTGAGAGCGACTTGGGAGTCTTAGTGGACAATCAGTTAAATAGGAGAGCCAGCTGTGTGAAGCAGCAGCTAAAAAAGCCAATGCAATCCTAAATGGCATCAATAGAAGGATTCAATCAAGATCAAGAGAGGTACTAATACCATACTATAAAGCCTTAGTAAGGCCACACCTAGAGTCCTGCATCCAGTTTGGGTCACCACACTATAAAAAGGATGTGGAGACTCTAAGAAAAAGTGCAGAGAAGAGCAACCAGGATGATGAGGGGGCTGGAGGCTCAAACATACGATGGGCGGTTGCAGGAACTGGGCCTGGCTGGTCTAGTGAAGAGAAGGACCAGGGGAGACAGGAGAGCATCTTCCAGTATTTGAGGGGCTGCCCCAGAGAGGAGGGAGGGGGTCAAGCTATTTTCCAAAGCACCCAAAGGCCAGACAAGAATGGAAACGCCTATATACTCTGGTTTCTCTTCAGATCGTATAAATCTTTCGCCTTTTACATTTCACTTAACATCTATCGGTCTCATAATAACAACAGAAAATCTGGGCTCAGTTGTGGTCGTAAGTCGAGGACTGCCTGTATTATTATTATTTTTGCATTTTGTAAGCTGCTCAGAGTTTTAAAAGATCAGGGCGGCCTTTAAATTTCCCAAATAAACAGATAGGGGCATCTCTCTGGGTTGACAGCCACAACTCTCGTGCCGTTGGTGCATGAGACCCTGGGTTCAAATCACGCCCTCCCAGAGGAAAGAAGAACTGTGAAGACACGCAGCCAAGCCCCTGTAGATCAGTTAATGTGAGCCAAGGCTGTCTAGTTTGCACCCAGGAGCCACTAAGAATCACGACTAGTGAGGGAATTCTGGGAGTTGGAGGTAGAGAAACGTTGGAGTAGACGCAGAGGAATAGATTCGGGGATTGAAATCATCTGAGCTGTTTGCAACTGATCTGAAAGGAGAGAATGATGTGCTTAGCCCAATATTGTGTCAGACCCACAACCTGGTGGAGATGTGGTGCGTGCCCCACTGGGAGCTCGGCAGAGGCACGGGGGCTTTTAAAAATGGCCCATCACACGAAATCTGGATGGTATCCCGTGAGGTTTGGGAAGACTTGGAGAGTCCTTGGTGCTCTCTGAGCTGAGTAGTTTTCTTGTAGACGTTTCATGACCCAATTAGGGAATGTCATCAGTGTTAGAAGGGAGGAGCTGTGTGGAGAGGAGGAGGAGGAGGAGGAGGAGGAGGAGGAGGAGGAGGAGGAGGAGGAGGAGGAGGAGGATTGTAGTGTCTTTGGTGCTCTCTGGGCTTGGTTGTTTTCCTGCAGACGTTTCATTACCAATCTAGGTAACATCATCAGTGCTACTGGTTGGAAAGTCTCCTTGTGATCCAGCAGCCACATATTTAGTTAAGTCCTGAGAATTTGGGAGTGACTAACCTGTGCGCTGTGACCTCTTCTGAGCCACCGCTCTATATGCTGAGCCAAGCAGCTCCTTGGTCTACGTAGGCACCAGAAGTAGCACCTACGGCAAATTGTTGGTAGGTGGAGGACCCACAAATCAACTCGGTGAGTAGCACTGATGACGTTACCTAGTTTGGGTCATGAAAGAAAACAACCAGAATGTACCAAGAACCCCACTGTTCTCCTCCTCTTCCTCCTAACCTCCTCTCTTCCTCCTCCTCTCTGCAAACCCCACTCTAGAACTGATGATGTTCCCTAGTTGGGTCATGAAATGCCTGCAAGAAAACAATCAAGCCCAGAAAGTACCAAGGACCCCACAGTCCTCCTCCTCCTCTGCCTTCTTCTCATAATCTCCCCTCGTCCTTCTGCATGCAACCACCCCTTCCCTTCTAGCACTGATGATGTTCCCTAGTTGGGTCATGAAATGTTTGCAAGAAAACAACCAAATTCAGAGAGCACCAAGGACTCCACAGTTGTCTTTGTCCTCCTCCTTTCTCCTCCTTCTCCTCCTCCTCCTCCTCCCTTCTTGCACTGATGATCTTGTCTTGTTGGGTCATAAAACATCTGCAGCACCCCTCAAAAGCCAACTCTGATGGAGGAAAGTCAGGGTTACGTGAGGCACCTTCTCCTTCGGTGGAAGGACACCTGGTGTCCTAATTTGGAGCCCTTCCTTGGGGAGAGGTGGAGGAGATGACCTCCCTGCCGCCGCCCCCCCCTCGGGTGATGATGTTGACTAAACATTTTGCAGATAAAATCAAGTTTCTTCCCTCTGGCCTTGGGCCCACCTGTGGAGCAGGAGTGGAACATCTCCTCAAGGTTTCTGGGATTGGGTTTCATTTCGTGGGCTGCAAGGACATGTGGAGGGCTCTCTGGAGAAGAAGGTGGACCATCTGTGAGCTGGAACGGTGTCCTTCTGATCTGGAGGGCAGCTGTGAGAAGATAGGGGTTCAATTCCGGAGGGTACATTGTTTTAGATTGGAGACTAAAAACATACGATAAACGGTTGCAGGAACTGGGCCTGGCTAGTCTAGTGAAGAAAAGGACTAGGGGTGACAGGAAAGCAGTCTTCTAATATTCGAGGGGCTGCCACAGAGGGGAGGAAGGGGGTCAAATTATTCTCCAAAGCCCCTGAAGGCAGGACAAGAAGCAACGCATGGAAACTAATCAAGGAGAGAAGCAACCTAGAACTGAGGAGGGATTTCCTGAAAATTAGAACAATTAACCCGTGGAACAGCTTGCCACCAGAAGTTCCAACACTGGAAGCTTTCAAGAAGAGATTGGATAGCCATTTATCTGAAATGGTATAGGACAATGATGTCTAACCTTTTTGCCATTGCGTGCCAGGAAGGGGGGGGCGGGGTTTTTGCATGTGCATGTGCCCACACCCATAATTCTATACGCCCCGCCCTGTGCATGCATGTGCAACCCCCCTCCCCCCCGCTCCTGGCACGCGATGGTCCAGTAGGCCCGTTTTTCTTTCTCACCTGGCTCCAGATCCTCTCTATGCATCTGGGGAGGGCGAAAACAGCCTTCCCCACCCCCTTGGAGGCACTCTGGAGGCAGGAAACAGCCTGTTTCCCTACTTCTGGTGGGCCCAGAAGGCTCGAAAATCAGCTGGCCGGAGCTGAGCTGGCGTGTCAGGTGACATGGCTCCATGTGCCATAGGTTCGCCATCACAGGTATAGGATCTCTTGCTTGAGCAGGGGGTTGGACTAGAAGACCTCCAAGGTCCCTTCCAACTCTGTTATTCTATTCTGTTAGTTTAATGAAAAGGAGGACTAAAGAAGACAGGATAGCATCTTCCAATATTTGAGGGGCTGCCCCAGAGAAGAGGAAGGAGCTCAAGCGGTTTTCCAAAGCACCCGAAGGCCAGAGAAGGAACAATGGATGGAAACTGATCAAGGAGAGATTCAACCTGGAAATAAGGAGGAATTTTCTGACAGTGAGAACAATCAACCGATGGACCAGAAGTTGCCTTCAGAAGTTGTGGGAGCTTCATCCCTGGAGGCTTTCAAGAAGAGACTGGACTGCCACCGGTCAGCAATGGTGTAAGGCAGTGTTTCTCAACCTTAGTAGCTTGAAGATGGGTGGACTTCAACTCCCAGATTCTGGGAGTTGAAGTCCACCCATCTTCAAGCTTCCAAGGTTGAGAAACACAGGTGTAAGGTCTCCTGCTTGGGCTGGCGGGGGGTTGGACTAGATGACCTCCAAGGTCCCTTCCAACTCTGCTAATCTGTAATCTTGCTGGAAGATGGGGGCACTGTGCCTTGAAAGACCTCATGGCCGCCCCTTCCTGACGGGAGCACAACCAATACGACCATGTGGGTCACCCACCCCACTGTCTGGTCTCCAAGCCTACATTTTGGAGGAAGGCCGTGGGGCTATCAAGGCAGCGTCCTATGCAGTACAGGTACAGTCCTCGACTTACGACTCCAATCGAGCCGCAAATGTCTGTTGTTCACTGAGACATTTTGTTCCTGTCTTCATGCCAGCGTTGTTCAGTGAATCCCTGCAGTAGTTAAGTTCGTAACCCGGTCGGTAAGTGAATCTGGCTTCCCCTTTGACTTTTGCTTGTCAGAAGGTCGCAAAAGGAGATCCCGTGAGACACACACACACACACACACACCCAGAGATGCCACAACTGTCAAAAATATGAGTCTGTTGTCAAGCTTCTGAGTTTTGATCACACGATCACGGGGAAGCGACAATGGTCGTAACTGTGAAAAACCGTCATAAGTCACCTTGTTCGGTGCCGTTGTAACTTTGAACGGTCACTAAACGTACCGTTGTAAGTTGAGGACTACTTGTGTCTGGAGCTCCTTCCCACAGGGTTCAAATCTGGACACGGGCATCAACAGCATGAGTTGTTCTAGTGCAGTTGTGAACTAGTGCCAACTTCTGGGACTTTAACAATGGGTGGACTACAAGCTGGCTGGGGAATTCTGGGAGCTGAAATGCAGCCATCTTAAAGCAGTGGCTAGGGAATTCTGGGAGAGGAAATCCAGCCATCTCAAAGCATGCTGGCTGGGGAATTCTGGGAGTTGCAGTCCAGCCATTTCAAAGCATGTCGGCTGGGGAATTCTGGGAGAGGAAGTCCAGCCATCTCAAAGCATGCTGGCTAGGGAATTCTGGGAGTGGAAGTCCACCCATCTTAAAGCCTGCTGGGTGGGGAATTCTGGGAGTGGAAGTCCACCCATCTTAAAGTCTCGGAGCCTGAGAAATATTACTCTAGTCTAGTAGATTATCATCAGTGCTTTACAATCTCTCCAGATCTTTTAGATCTCACAATGGGGGTTGGAACCATTGACCACGGTGTCCCCTTGGAATCCTGTGAGAACCCCAAATCCAGGTTTCTACTAATGTCTGAACCTAACCTGGTGTTTCTTAACTGAAATATTATTCTGAAATGTTAAAGGTTTCTCCTGCTTGAGCAGGGAGCTGGACTAGAAGACCTCCAAGGTCCCTTCCAACTCTGTTCTGTTCTATTCTATTTTCTATCCTATCCTATTTTATTCTATATTCCATTCGATTCCTATTTCTATTAGCTTTGTCAGCTTGGAAACAGGTGGACTTCAACTCCCAGAATTCCCCAGCATGGCCACCTAGAGAATTCTGGGAGTTGCAATGACCCATCAGCAGAGAGAGTAAGGCGATTGGCTTGTTTCCACGCAAACTTTTATTTTTGAATAAATAAAAGGTTCGCTTTACAACCATAGCACAAAAGGTCGGGTATGATTCATTTAACAACCGTCTTGCTTGGCAAGGGTTCACATTTGTGACTTTTAAGTGGAAGGCTACCTGTATTTCTGGATAATAAGAATTTGATGTGTTGTGTGAATCAGCAATCTTGTGTCGTGGTTAAAGAAACCAAGTGTGCTTTTGATATATTTGCACACTTTGGCAGTTGTATCACATGTAGGGCAGTGTGGCATTTGACTTGAGGGGGACCCTGAAGAAAAAGGCCAGGAAAAAACCATGTTACTTTCTCCTATAATATAGTCCTCAACTTACAACAGCTTGCTTAGTGACCGTTTGAAGTTAGAACAGCACTGGAAAAAGAGACTTGTGACCATTTTTCCACACTTATGACTGTTGGCACCGTCCCCACGGTGACGTGATTCGGGTGCTTGACAACAGACTCACATTTATGACGGTTGCAATGTCCCAAGGTCACATGATGTGAGTCTTTTGTGACCTTCTGACCAGCAAAGTAAATGGGGAAGCCACTTAACGACCGTCTTACTAACTTACCAACTCCAGCGATTACCAAACGTGGCCCACAGGGTCTTAAAATGGGGGCAAAACTCAGTTGATGAATTTTTCAGCAACATAAATTTTGGCCTCAACTGTGGTCGTAAGTCGAGGACTTCCATCTATTCCTTTCCTGCTTTTTTTTTGTACCTTTTCTCCAATAAGAGGCCTGACCGATATGTAGATTATTTATTGGGTGCATGCATGCTTGAATTCTGGGTGGGTTTTTTATTTTTTTACATTAAGGTGTGAATAAGAGTTATAATCCTTCGCCCCACCACGAAGGCAAAAACAGAATTCGAATAAATAATATATATTCACACAACACATTTACCAACCCCGGTGTTTTATTAACAATTCGCACGTTATATTTGAAGCATAAATTGGTCGGTTTTATGTGAATGTGCCTGACTCTGGAAAGTCCGTGCAAGCTGAACACGAGTTTAGCACATGGTCTGAAGCATGTCCGAAGGGCTCTTGACGAGTGACCCTGGCCTAGGGCCTTGTGTGAACGGCCCCAGGGCACAAAAAACTCCCTGCCCTGGACTGCTAGTTCTCCCCTCCTTGCAGGAAGCCCCTCCGTTTCTCTCTGGGGTTGTCCGCATGACAGTCCCAGGCGCCTGGGGCAATCTGGAGCAAGGCAGATGGCCAGCCAGTTTCAGCCAGAAGCCGTGTGGCCTTTCCTGAATTTTTCCGGAGTTGGGGCAGGGCAGAGGGAAGCCCAATTGGATTGGTAGTTTGGCTGCCTCGGTAAAGCCAGGCCCAGATAGACAAGGCTGGACTAGGGAGGCTTTGCAGGCGTGGGCTGCAAATTGCTAACGCAGATCAGGGATTGCAAAATTGTCAAAAAACCTGGATAGTGTATCTTATTCTGGGCGCAGAGGGGAGGGCCGAGGACTCCGTCCCCACCCTAGAGGGACCCCTCCAGGATTGCCCTTATGGGGGAGGTTTATTAGCAAAAGGTCCCAATTGGGATTTTTTGGTGGGTTTTAAAAAATTCGATATTGGTTTTGAATTGAAATGTTTTAAATTATGGGCCTTGAACTTGATTTAATTATTTTAAATCTATTTTAACTTTTGTGTACCAATGTTTTACTTTGGCTCTTCACATCCCTGAGTCCGAAAGGAGAAGGGCGGTATAGAAATCTGAAAAAATAAAATAAATAAATAAATGGCAAACAAGGCCCATAATCCCCTGCCTGCCAGCAGGGGAAAAAAGGGACCCGAGGCCACGCGGGGCATCCTTCCTTCCCCAGGCACGTGCGTCTTCCTTGGAGGCGGACTACACCGCCCATGCTCCCCAGCCACGCGGTGCCTCCCGTCTCTTCTTCTTCTTCGGGAGAGGCGGACTACACGCCCCATCTTCCCCGGCCGGCAGGCAAAGCAGAGCAGAGCAGCGGGCAGCGCCGCCGGAGCTCGCGAGCAGCCTCCTTTCTCTCCCCTCCCGCTAAGCTCTGCCCGGGGCGGGCCGAAGGGAGTCCGGGCTGCTGGGCGAGCGGCGCTCCGCACGTGGCTTTTGGCTCTGCCCGGGGAGCCTGGGCGCCGCTTCCCAGCCCAGAAGCTTCCAGGCGGGAGGAGCCCGCAGAGGCAGCCTCGAGGGTCGGGCAGGCGAGGCGCTCCGGCCAAGACGCCCCTGTCCCGCCAGGACGCCCCTGGGAAGCCTTCGCGTGGCCCGGCTGGGAAGGTCCCGCCGCAGCGCTTTGTCAGCGGCTGCTTGCGGGAGGAGGAGGAGACGGCGGCGGGGCGCGTTCCCGGACCGTCTCCCGGCGGAGGCTCCCAGGACCGGCGCGCACTGTCCCAGGCCGGCTCTGCTCGGCCGCCTGCCCCTCCGCCCCTCGGCCACCCGCCCCGCCCCGTCCCTGGAGGAGGAGAGGCGGAGGAGGAGGAGGAGGAGGACGGGCCCCCAACGCCGCCCGCCCGACCGCCCGTCCGTCCGTCCTTGCGCGCTGCGCCCCGGGCGAGCCGAGCCGAGGCAGGGAGGCGCGGCGCGGCTCTAACAGGTGGGATCCCGAGGCGAGGGGGCGGAGGAGGAGCGGAGGAGGCGGGCGGGCGGCGAGCACAGCGGCAGCAGCAGCAGCCCCGGCGAGAGGAGGGAGCAGCCCAGCCGGCGGAGCGCAGCCCCCGGACCGTCCCCGAGCGCCGCCGCCGCTGCCCGGAGAGCCTCGCCTGGTCCCGCCGCGCCAGCCGGACTCCTCCTCCTCCTCCTCGTCCTCCTCCTCTCGCCCGCCTCCGCCGCGCCAGGCAGGGCGCAGCAGCAGCGCTCGCTCGCTCGCTCGCTCCGGCCGGGACAGGACGACTCCCTCGGCTCGCCCGCCATGCCCAAGCCGCCGCCGCCGCCGCCTCCTCCTGCGCCGCTGCTGCGGTCGGCCGGCGGGAACCGCCCCGGGGACAGCGAGCTGGGCCGGCAGTTCCGGGACTGGTGCCTGCGCACCTACGGCGACTCGGCCAAGACCAAGACGGTGACCCGGAGCAAGTACCAGCGCATCGCCGAGGTCTTGCAGGGGGGCGGCGGCGGCGGCGGCGGCGGCGGCAACGGCGGCGGGGAGAAAGGCAAGTTCCAGTTCTGGGTGCGCTCCAAGGGCTTCCGCCTGGGCAACGGCACCCGCGAGCCGCCGGCCGCCAAGATGGGACCCGGGGTGGTCGTCTACGTGCCGGTCAAGACGGGGACGGTGAGTGTGCGGGGCGCGGGACGGGCGGGCGGGCGGGCGGGCTGGGCGTGGGTCCCGCATTGCCCCGGGGGGAGAGGCGGGGCGGGGATGCCCGCTGGGGCAGTCCGGGCTGGGATATGGGGAAGGGGGGGGGGGGCCCGCGGGGGGGGCGGGGCGGGGGGGGGGGGGGGCTGCAACCTGCCTGTCCCGGAGAGGTGAGCAAGGCGACTCTGCCCCCCCCACACCCGTCCTGTTGCCTAGAGCTCAGGGAGGGGGAGGGGGCGGCCGGAGGGCTCTCCCCCAGACATCCCCTCCCCCAAATATTGCCCCCGGCCCGGGACGTTGCAGCAGCCGGCCTTCTGAGCGGCCCCCTCGCCTCCTGGGGAGGGGGAGGGGGAGGACGCCCCGCCCCCCTGCCGCCCCCACCCCTCCCCCGTCCCGGCCAAGGGCGGCGCTCCTCCTCCGCCTCCTCCTGCTGGGCGCACCGGCCGGGCGCAGGTTGCAGGTCGGGCTCGCCGTCCCGGGCTCGCCTTTCCCCGGCCCGTCCCTGCTGGCAGCGGAGCCGGCGGAGCGCCCGCAGGGAGCAGCAGCTCATTGTTCCTCGCCTGCCCGGGGGACGCCGCGCCGCCTCCGAGCCGCCGCCTCCACACCCCTCCGAGCCTGGCTGAGCCCAGCCGGCCGGGCCGCCCCTCCCTCCCTCGCTCCCCCTCTCCCTCTCCTCCGGGCAGGAGCCGCCGGCCGAAGCAGCGGCGTCATTGTTCCCGGCCGGCCGGGTCAACTTTCTTGCGGGGAGGGGGCGACGGGGGGGGGCTTCTCCTCCTCGCCCAGCCTTTGCACGCCCGCCCGGTCCTCCCCCCCCCCCCTCCTCCCCCTCCTCCTCCTTCTCCAGCCGGCTGTGCCAGGGTGGGGTTTGCACCGGAGGGGGCGGCGGGCTGGGCTGCTCCATCCCCGCCCGTCCTTTGCACCATCTGCCCAGGAGATCGGGCGCTTGGCAGACAATTGGGCGGAGGAGCTGGCCTCGCCGGAAAAGTGCACTTGCGTGTGTGTGTGTGAGAGAGAGAGAGAGAGAGAGAGAGAGTGGCGCGTGCATGTGCATGCACGCGCGTGAGGGGGGGGGTTGCGCGCTCAGGCCTCGTGCGCGCGCGCTTGCGCCTGCCTCTCTCCGCCCGGGAAGGCGGCCCCCACCCAGCCCCGCTCCAAGCGCCGCCGCCGCCGCTGCCCGCTGGTTGGCAGGGCGAAGCCTCCACGCGGAAGCGAAGTGGCTGTGCCAGCGCCGGAGGAGGGGAGCAGAGGAGGGAGGGAGCTGTGGGTGGGTGGGTTGGGGGGGCTTCCTCCTCCTCCTCCCCCCACCCGGCCGAGGCTTCCCGCAGCTGTTGGGGAGGGGGCCAAGGAGAGGGGCTTGTCAAGGGCGGGAAGGAGGGTCCTGCCACAGTCCAGGAGTGGCATATGGGTCCGGGGGAGCCTGGCTGGCTGGCTGCCATCCCGTTGGGGGTGGGGGGGGGTGGGGGTGGGAAGGGTTGCGAGCCTTTTGTGCTGAGTTTTGCTGAGTGTGGTTGCTTCCTGCAAAGGGGGGGGGGAAGGAGGGCGCGGGAGGGGGGCAGCGTGCCTATCTCAGCCAGGGTTGCTTTCCAGCAGGAGGTGAACTCAAATCTGATGGGTACTTCCCACTTAGGTTCTGCAGATGGGCAAACCCAGATGTGGCATATATATAGATACACACACACACACACACACACAGAGTAACCTTTTTCTCTTCAGCTTGGTGGGCATTCCCCTGAAAGTGCCAGCTTGAGGGTGACAAAGAAGTCCAGTGTGTCATTCCTAGCACTTGTTGGCAATTGTGCAAGCAGCACAATTGCAACGGCATCCTATTTAGGACACGACCCGGCTCTTGAAGAGGGTGTGTGTTCGTGTGCGTGTGCAAGGGACCCCCCAGCTGTGTGGGCATCCCAAGAGGGGCAGAGGGCCGACACAGAGAGAGAGAGAGAGAGAGAGAGAGACCCATCCTCTCCATTTTTCACAAAGTCTCACCCAGGTTTGCTCTGGGGCCGCGTTCACACAACCACCTGAATCCCGGGTGGTGGCAGGGCAGTGGAAGGGGGAGGGGGGTCTGCCTGTGTTTGCACCCAGTGCCCGGGGCGGGGCGAGGGATGTGACTCAGGTCATGTGAAAACAACCCATCTGGTTTGCTCAGCCTTGATTGCCCCTGGGAAAGTGGGGGAGTTTTCCAGCCGGTGATTCCGAGGCACTGCTGAATCTGGAGATGGCCCTGAGTGTGTGTGTGTGATTGTGGGGGTGTGGGGTGTGGGTGAGGGTGACCTGGCCTTCTTAGCTCCTGGAGACTGCAGCGGTTTTTTTTTTTTTTTTTTTGCAAGCCAGCTGGTCAGGAAGAAGGAGAGGAGAAAGAGAGAGAGAGAGAGAGAAATGAAGAAGGAAATTGCCTGCCCGGCCCCCCTCCCCGCCCGCCCCCACACCCACCCCACTGCTAGCCTTGCCATCTGCACCGTTTTTTTTCAGCTCCTAAACCCACCTGACCAGTTTTTCAGCTGCCCACATGGCTTCCCCTCTCCCCATATCTGGATTTGCAAGAATTTCGGAAATACATTTGTGGAGGTAACTAATGGAGTCGTTCCCCCTCCCTCCCTCCCAGTCCTGTCCCGTTTGCCCCTCCCCCCCCCGTTCATGGATGGGACCCCCTTCTCCAAGGGAAGATGCCCTTCCACTTCCTTAACTACTTGGGTTAAGGGAACCTTTACAAAAGAGAGAGAGAGAGAGAGATGGGAGGGGGCTTATATGGGTCTGCCTGGAGGGAGTCCCTTGGGACCCCAAGGTCACGCTTTCTGACGGCTGCCTTTTCAAGACGCCCAAGCTTGCCGGTGGCCTCTGGGTAGCCCCTGCAGAAAAGCCCTTCCTCCTCCTGGGGGGTGGGGTGGGGGGGCTGGGTAGGGGGGATTAGAGTGCCTTGCTTCTCACCCCGCCTCACCTGGCATTCCCCCTCCTTCCCCGTGCCAAGGGCAGCTCCCTTTCCTTTCTACCCCAGTTGCCCAATTGCTTCCTCCTTTTAAAAAAAAAACAACCGCCTTGGTCCTTGGCTGGGAACGATGGACGTTGCAGTCCGTCCCAGCTGGCTGTATCTCTATGTTTGGTGCACCGGCGGTGGCAGGGAAGATGGAGGCAGGCGGCACTGTCTTTCCCTGCCAATGCTAAGCTCTGCCCCTTTGACTTCTTCTCGCTTTGGGAGGGGGGTTCTTTTGCTCTGGTCCCCCCACCGCCACGGTCCTTGGGAACTGGCCCGGTCCGGAGGTGTGTCTGCAGAGAGCTGGCGCGCTTGGGCCGCCTCTGGCTCAGGGGATGTAGCTAACGGGGCAATTATTGTCCCAATTAGGAGCGCCCGGGGTCCTGCTGCACCAGAGGTTGCCATGGAGCTTTCAACCGGCTCTTCCACCCCCCCACCCGCCCGGCCCACCCAGTCCTCCAGCCCCTCCCCTTGCTCCAGTGCAAAAGTCCCAGGCTGCAGACAAAAGAGGCCCAGCCGGCAGCGGGCGAGGTCCTGGCAGGGCCGGGAGGGGCTGCCAGAAGACCCTCTGCCAGGTGCTCTCAGCTCTGCAGTCGGGACACGAGAAAAAAGGAGGAGGAGGAGGAGGGCACCGCCCCCCCACGGTGGGGGGCGGACACGGGACACGGGAGGGAGGCCTGGAAAGGGATGCCCCAAGGGTTGGTGCCGCTGGGAGTCTGGCACCTTCGGCCGGATGCTCTTCGGATGCCCCCCCACCCCCATGTCCCCAATCCACACGAGGAGGAGGAGGGGACTCTGTGGCTGGCAGCAGCCGCGTCTGGCCAAGCAGATGGCTCGGGAGGCTGCTTCTGGCAACGTCCGGCGGCTGCGTGTCACTTTCCCCCCACCAAGGCTTGTGGTGGTGGGGAAACGAGGAGACAAAGAGCTTCCTCTCCCCCATGCCTCAGTCCTTCCCCCCACCCACAAAGCCCCCCAGGCAGAGTATCTGGGGCCAAGGGGCTGCTGGGCTGCTCGGAGACCCCCTCGGGCAAAAGCAGAAGCCAGAGGGGCCTTTGGTGCAACCTTGTTCTTGCTAACTTTTTTGCTCGCCGTTGATTCGGATCGGTGCGCTCTGCGCATGCTCAGAGATGCTGCTTTTGCGCCCTCCTACACAGGTAAGTCCTCGACTTAGGACGGTTCGTGGAGTGACCGTTCGCGCTGAAAAAAAGCAGCCTAAGGATCGGTTTTTTTCGCGTTTTATGACCACTGCAGCATCACGTCATCAAAATTTGGACGCCGACTCACATTTACGACGGTCGCAGCGTCCCCCCTCCCCGGGTCACGTGTTCCCCTTTTGCAACCTTCTGACGAGCAAAGTCGAGAGGGAAGCCACGTTCACTGCACAGCCTTGTGACTAACTTAACAACTGCCGTTGTTGTGACTTCGCAGATGTCTCCCTTAGCAACACAAATTTGGGCCTCCATTGTGGTCGTAAGTCGAGGACTACCTGTAATTTTTATTTTATTTTTTTAAATTTGATTTATATGCCGCCCTTCTCCGGAGACTCAGGGCGGCTTACAATGCGCTAAGCAATAGCCTTCATACTTTTCGTATATATTTATACAAAGTCAGTTTATTGCCCCCACAATCTGGGTCCTCAATTTATCTACCTTTGAAAGGATGGACGGCTGAGTCAACCTTGAGCCTGGTGAGATTCAAACTTACAGTAATTGCAGGCAGCTGTGTTAATAACAGGGTGCCTTAGACCGCTGTACTACCAAGGCTCTTGTAATTGGTTCAAAGAAGACGTCCAGCTGTTCCGCATAAGTTAACTCCGTTCTAGATCCTGTCTTGTGTCCTTCAGGTCCCTAAACCTTTGATAAACCAGCATGGGCCAGCAATGGTGGCCTCTCCAGAACCCGGTTTTGGACTCTGTGGTTGCTAGAGTGCTCAAGACCCCTGACCTGTGTCATCCTTCAGCAATCTGGCTCTGCCACTCAGTGTGGCGACATTTTGCCCAGCTGGCTGACCCAGACCGGCCCAGCTGGAGGGGGGAGGGGTTTCTGTCGGTCACTGAGCGATGCCGCTATTGATAGTGAGTCAAAACGGGACCGCCGCAAGATGAGACACAGCCCGCTGGCTGGAGTTTGGCTTGGAGTCCTTGGGGATTGCAGAGGCCGCTGGGAGGGAGGGGGCTTCTCTCCATCCGGCCTTTCTGACCCCTGGCTTCGGAGCAGCAAACCCAGAGTGGCCACTTTCATCTTAGATCCATCAAGCTGGGAATTGTGGTTAGGAAACGTCGGTCAGCAGACCAGGATCTACAGGTTGTCCTCGGCTTAACGACCACAATTCAGCCCAAAATTTATATCGCTAAGCGAGACCGTCGCTAAGGGAGAGTTTTGCCCTGTTTTCTGACTTTTCTCGCCACCGTTGTTAAGTGAAACACGCCAGTGACACGGTTGTTAAGTGAATCCGGCTTTCCCTTGTCGGAAGGTCGCAAAACGGGGATCACGTGATCCCAGGGTCACTGCGACCGTCGTAAATCTGGAACCAGTTGCCAAACGTCCGAATTTTGATCCCCTGACCACGATTGTGGAGGCCACGACCACAATGGTCGTATGTGTGAAAAATGGTCGCTTTTTTTCAGTGCCGTCGTAACTTTGAACGGTCACTAAATGAACCGTTGTAAGTCGAGGACTAGCTGCAAATTTAGGGAATTGGATGGATGCGTTGGCAGCTGTTTGCACCTGCTGGGGACCCCCTTAAACCAAATATGGGTAATTTTTGGAATTGTTAACGTTTGTTTTTAAAGGGTTCAGCAAATAAATATTATAAATAATAAAATAGAAATGTAAAAATAATAGATAATAAAATGTAAATATAAAAAAAAAAAATATTGGTCATTGGATATTTTTAATCTTCAAATGGACAGCTTAACCCAACCCTGGATGGCACAGAAAATCGGTTTGCAAGTTTGTGTGTGTATGTAAAACTGAAGGCTGCCCCATTTAAATTTCTCTCCCCTTGTCTTCTCCCTACACATCTGGCCAGGTTTGCACTAAACTGGGTTAGTAGAAGCCTGCACTTGTGTCCACCTGCTGACCTCCATCACTTTCAACCTGGGTTTGTTCATGGGGCGTCCTCCGTTGGGGGTCAAGGGTGGCTTAAATGTGGCTTAATTCAGTAACCAGGTTAATTGCGCATAAACCGTTGCAGCTAAGCGGTCATACTTGAAGGAGATTGTGGGTTAGATTGTGGCTCGGTGTGATTGTGCAGACCCTCAAATCGATTTATTTGTGGGTCAAGGATGAATGAATCACGATTTAAATGCGTCAGATCAACGACAGGCCTTTGCCGATTATGGGATGCTTTGAAGTTTTATTTATTTATTTTTCTCAAATTCTTTTAAAAGTCCTTCTCCCTCGCAGAGGGACACACACACACACACCCCCGGACGTTGGGCAAATACAGGTGGTGCTCGACTTACGACCACAATCGAGCAACAAATTTACGTCGCTAAGCGAGTCATTTGTCAAGTGAGCTTTGTCCCATTGTACGGCCTTTCTTGCCATGGTGGTTAAATCAATCACCGCAAGACGGTCGTTAAGTGAAATCTGGATTTCCCCCATGGACTTTGCTGGTCAGAAGGGGATGACGTGACCCCGGGACGCTGCAGCCGTCATAAATCTGAACCAGTTGTGAAGCATGTAAAAACCACGTGACCCTGGAGATGCTGCAACGGTCATAAGTGTGAAACACGGTTCCTAAATCGCTTTTTTCGGTGCCGTTGTAACTCTGAACGGTCACTAAATGAACCGTCGTAAATTAAGGACTAAATTCGGCGAATTTGGAAGGGTTTTTGGTGGCGACCGAGCCCATCCTGTTGCTCCAGGGGATCTAGTAATAAATGATACTTGCAACTGATAGATCTCCTCTCTTTGAAGACTCATAATATTATCTATTCTACCTGATGCCGCTTCTTAGAGCAGTGGTGGCCATCCTATGGGACGCGTGGCAGAGGTGGCACTCAGTCCTCTCTATGGGCATTTGAACCGTCACCCAGCCCAGCTCCATCGCCTTTCTCCCGCAGGGGAAGAGAGAGAGGGAGGGAGGGAGGGGAAGAGAGAGGGAGGAGGGAAAGAGAGAGAGGGAGGGAGAGGAAGAGAGAAGGAGGGAGGCAAAGGGGGAGGGGAAGAGGGAGAAGGACGGAAAGAAAGGGAGGGAAAGAGGGAGGGGAAGAGAAAGGGAGGGAGAGGAAGAGAGAAAGGGAGGAGGCAAAGGGGAGAGGAAGAGAGGGAGGGGAAGAGAAGGAGGAGGGAGGGAAGAGAGAAAGGGAGGGAGGGGAAGAGGGAGAGGGAGGGGAAGAGAAAGAGGGAGAGAAAGGGAGGGAGGCAAAGGGGAGGGGAAGAGAAAGGGAGGGAGAGGAAGAGAGAAAGGGAGGGAGGCAAAGGGAGAGGAAGAGAGAGAGGGAGGGGAAGAGAAGGGGGAGGGAGGGGAAGAGAGAAAGGGAGGGAGGGGAAGAGGGAGAGGGAGGGGAAGAGAAAGGAGAGAAAGGAGGGAGGCAAAGGGGAGGGGAAGAGAGAGAGGGAGGGGAAGAGAGAAAGGGAGGGGAGGGAAGAGGAGAGGGAGGGGAAGAGAAAGGGAGAGAAAGGGAGGGAGGCAAAGGGCAGGGGAAGAGAAAGGGAGGGGAAGAGAAAGGGAGGGAGGGAGAAGGGGAGGGAAAGAAGGAGGGAGAGGAAGAGGGAGGGAAAGGGAGGCAGAGAAAGAAAGGGAGAGAGGAGGGGAAGAGAAAGGAGGGAGGAAAGGGAGAGGGAAGAGAGGGAGGGGAAAGTGGGAGGGAAAGGGAGGGTGGGAAAGAGAAGGAGGGGAAGAGAAAGCAGAAGGAAAGAAGGAGGAAAAGGAGGGAGAAAGAGGGAAAGGGAGGGAAGAGAAAGAGGGAGGGAAGTAGAAGGAAAAGAGAGAGATGATATTGTTGCTAAACGTAATATTGGTGGGGGGGGTAATGTGACTGGGTGGGCGTGGCTATATATATATATATATACACACATACATACATACATACATACATATGTAGGTCTTTGGTTATTCGGGTTTTCTCCCACGTAAAATTGGAGTGTCTTGGCAACGTTTCGACGAAGTCTCATTCGTCATCTTCAGGCTGGTGTTCTCGGCTTCGTGCTTCTAGGAGCAATGTGTGTGATCGCAGCTGTTTCTTCCTTTTAACTGCCAGTGGGGGTGTGAACTGATTGGGTGGGAGCTTGGCTGTGTTCTGATTTGGTGGTGGTGTGTTCTGATTGGCTGGGTATGTGTTCTGTTTAGGTGGGCTTATATATATATATATATATATATATATGTATATATGTAGGTCTTTGGTTATTCGGGTCTTCTCCCACGTAAAATTGGAAGTGTCTTGGCGACGTTTCGACGAAGTCTCATTCGTCATCTTCAGGCTGGTGTTCTCGGCTTCGTGCTTCCAGGAGCACGAAGCTTCCAATTTTACGTGGGAGAAGACCCGAATAACCAAAGACCTACATACAAACACCCGCGAAAACCTGAGAAAACATATATATATATATATATATATAATATATAATATATATATATATATATATAATATTATATATATAAATATATATATATATATAATATATATATTTGTTTTCTGAGGTTTTCGTGAGTGTTTGTATGTAGGTCTTTGGTTATTCGGGTTTTCTCCCGCGTAAAATTGGAGGTTTCTTGGCAACGTTTCGACGAAGTCTCATTCGTCATCTTCAGGCTGGTGTTCTCGGCTTCGTGCTTCTAGGAGCAATGTGCAATGCTCCTAGAAGCACGAAGCCGAGAACACCAGCCTGAAGATGACGAATGAGACTTCGTCGAAACGTTGCCAAGAAACCTCCAATTTTACGCGGGAAAACACGAATAACCAAAGACCTACATATATATATGTATATGTATATATGTATATGTGTGTGTATATATATATATATATACATATATATATTTTATATATATATATAAAACATGTACAGATAGCCCTCGAATTGCGACAGTTCCTTAGTGACCGTTCCAAGTTACGATGGCACTGAAAAAAGGGACTTATAGCAGTTTTTCACACGTATGACCGTTGCAGCATCCCTGCCGTCACAGGATCAAAATCCAGACGTTTGGCGACTGACTCGTACTTATGATGTATTGCAGCATCCCGGGGTCACGTGATCCCTTTTTGTGACGACCTGACAAAGTCCACGGGGAAGGTGGATTCACTTAACGACGGTGGCGAGAAAGGTTGTAAAATGAGGCAAAGCTCACTTAAGTGTTCCACTTAGCAACATAAGTTCTGGGCTCAATTGTGGTCGAGGACTACCTGTAATCACTTTAAAAGTATATATTAAAAAAAAACAGAGATACAGACCCTAAGTGAAGAGAGAGTAAATATAGCCAGCTCAGCATGTAGAGTCAGAATAGAGTTGGAAGGGACCTTGGAGGTCTTCTAGTCCAACCCTTCCTCAAGCAGGAGACCCTATCCCATTTCAGACAAGTGACTGTCCGGTCTCTTCTTAAAAACCTCCAGTGATGGCGCATCCACAACTTCTGGAGGCAAGGAGTTCCACTGGTTAATTGTCCTCACTGTTAGGAAATTTCTCCTTAATTCCGGGTTGCTTCCCTCCTTGATTAGTTTCCATCCGTTGTTTCTTATCTTGCCTTCAGGTGTCCACTGATTTTGGTCCTGCTTGCTGCAAATGGCAGAGAACAGGTTCACCTCAATCCTCTCAATTCTTAGGTATTGGAAGATTTCTCTGAGATCTCCTCTTGGTCTTCTGTCCTTTAGATTAAACCTACCCATTTCCTTCAAGTGATTCTCATACAGCTGGGTTTCAAAACTGCTCACCATCTTCTCTCCCTCCCTTCCTCTCTCTCTTTCCCTCCCTCCCTCCCTCTCCCTCCTCTCTCTCCCCCTCTCTCTCTCTCTTTCTCCCTCTCCTCTCTCTTCCCCCTCCCTTCCTCTCTCCCTCTCTTCCCTCCCTCCCTCCTTCTCCCTCTCTCCCTCTCCCTCCTTCTCTCTCCCTCCCTCTCCCTCCTTCTCTCTTCCACCCTCCTTCTCTCTCTCCCTCTCCTCTCTCTTCTTCCCTCCCTTCCTCTCTCTCTCTCCTCTCTCTCTTTCTCTCTCCCTCCTCTCCCTCCTTCTTTCCCCTCCTTCTCTCTCTCCCTCTCCTCTCTTCTTCCCTCCCTTCCTCTCTCTCTCTCTCTCCCTCTCTCTCTTTCTCTCTCTCCCTCTTTCCCTCCCTCCCTCCTTCTCCCTCTCTCTCCCTCCCTCTCTCTTTCTCTCTCTTTCTCCCTCTCCTCTCTTTCCTCTCCCTCTCCCTCCCTCTCTCCTCCCTCCCTCCCCCTCCCTCCCTCCTTCTCTGCCTCCCTTCCTCCTTCCTTCTCTCTCTTCCTCCCCTTCCTCCTCCCCCTGCCTCCCTCCCTCTCTCTCTCTCTCCCTCTTTCTGAAACACACACACACACTCACTCACTCACAAACACCCACACCCCTGGTGTGTCTTGCTCCAGTTTGTTAAGGTCATTTTTCTTTTTAAAGAAAGCAGAGCCTACACCTCTACGTAGACTTGCATGATCTGAATTCAGGGCCGCAGTTAATACATTTCCAAAATAGCATTTCCCCCGTGTTTTAGGAGATGCCTCGCATTGTTGGACCAATTAAAAATCCCAATCTTTTATATATATATATATATGCACCGTTGTAAGTCGAGAACTACCTGTGTGTGCACACAAAGACACCCTAGCTTTAAAAAAAAAAAAAAAAACTTCTAGAGGAGTCAAAAAAACCCCTGAAACATGGCAGCAATTCAGCAGGGGCTAAGTACCATGATTAAAAACAACACCGGAGATCCCCACGGGCAGAAGTTACAAACATGTTTGGGAGGCAGGCTGCTGTTAGCTACAAGGGGTATTCCCTAAGCCTAAACTACAAAAGGTTTAGCGGGAATTAAACGCCCCATAAACTGGCAGGATTATTCATGGAAGGGGGCTTCAAGGAGTTAAAAAAAAATTCAAGAGAGAAAGAAATCGAGAGAGAGAGAGAAAGAAAAGAAGGAGAAAGAAAGAGAAAGAAAAAAGAAAGAAAAAAAGAGATAGAAAGAAAGAGAAGAAAGAAATCAAGAGAGAAAGAAAGGGAGAAATAGAGAAGGAGAAAGAGAAAGAAAGAAATCAAGAGAAAAAGAGAAAGAAAGAATGAAAAAGAGAAGGAAAGAAAAACAGAATATAATTCTTTATTGGCCAAGTGTGATTGGACACACAAGAATTGGTCTTCGGTGTGTATGCTCTGAGTGTACATAAGGAGAATAAAATGCATTCATCAAAAATAAAAAGATACAACAAAAAGAAGAAAGAAAGAAAGAAATAGAAAGAAATCAAGAGAGAAAGAAAGGGAGAAATAGAGAAGGAGAAAGAGAAAGAAAAATCAAGAGAAAAAAGAGAAAGAATGAAAAAGAGAAGGAAAGAAAAATAGAATATAATTCTTTATTGGCCAAGTGTGATTGAACACACAAGGAATTGGTCTTCGGTGTGTATGCTCTCAGTGTACATAAGGAGAATAAAATACATTCATCAAGAATAAAAAGTTACAACACTTAGTTATAGGCATAAGTTACTAATAAGCTATCAAATCGTACTAGGAAATAAATAAAAACGATATAAATTGAAAGATACAAGCAACATGGTTATAGTCATAAGCGGGAGGAGATAGATACTAGTAAGGAGAAGAATAATAGCAATACAGCCTTAGTAAATTATTTGACAGTGTTGTGGGAATTAGTTGTTAAGCAGAGTGATGGCGTTCGGGGAAAAACCGAGAGAAAAAAAAATCAAAAGAGAAAAAGAAAGAAAAAGAAAAAAATCGAGAAAGAGAAAGACCCTGATTGCAGAATTTAAGCCCTGCCCCTTTTATACGATACCATATTAAGAAGGGGCGGAGCCTTAACTTCGCCATTGGGGTTACCTGAATTTTTTTGCACTTGCACAGGCTTTCTGGAGACCCCTATAAACAGAAGCAGCCCCCTCCCCACTTCCCTATCCATGCGGGAGAAAGCCAGAGATTCGGATTCTGCCTTTAATTCAGCAGTCATACGAGCTGTTTGATCCTTTTGAGTGGAACTTATTCGCCGTCTACCTTCCAACGTGGTGCAGGAAAATGAATTTATTTAGGGAGGTTGAGCCACGGGGTTGGAGAAAGCTAGCCACGATCTCTTTGGGATTTAAATGAAAATTATTGGCCCTATTTTTTATAAAGGAGCAGGAGATTTCAAATTTTTCAGGCCACAGGGCCTGTTAATTATATATATGATTATATTATCCCAGGGCTGAGGAGGGAAGATGGCTCTCTCTCTCGTTCTCTCTCTCATTATCTATCAGATTATCTCTCTGTCTGCCTATCTAATTATCAGATTATCTCTATCTGTTTGTCTCTACTTGCCTATGTCTATACCTATCCATCCATCTATCTATCTATCCACCCATATCTATCTATCTATCTATCTATCTATCTATCTATCTATCTATCTATCTATCTATCTATCTATCTATCTATCTATCCATCTATCCATCTATCCATCCATATCCATCTGTCCCTCTGTCTGTCTGTCCATCCATCCACCCAACTCACCTACCTACCTACCCAGCTTTATCAAATCCATCTTTGATTTCTTAACAGAATAACAGAGTTGAAAGGGCCCTCATAGGCCATCTAGTCCAACCCCCCACTCAAGCAGGAAACCCTATACCATTTTAGACAAATGGATGTCCAATCTCTTCTTGAAAACCTCCAGTGATGAAGAACCCACAACTTCTGGTGGCAAGCTGTTCCACTGGTTGATTGTTCTCACTGTTAGGAAGTTTCTCCTTAGTTCCAGGTTGCTTCTCTCCTTGATTAGTTTCCATCCATCGTTTCTTCTCCTGCCTTCAGGTACTTTGGGAATAGGTGGACCCCCTCTTTTTTGGGACAGCCCCTCAAATATTGGAAGACTGCTATCATGTCACTCCTGGTCCTTCTTTTCATTAGACTAGATACACCCAATTCTGCAACTGTCCTTGCAAGGGCCCTGAAATATGTAACTTACGACCACTATTCACTCTTATGACCATCGCAGCATCCCTATAGTCATGTGAGCAAAATTATGATTGATACTTATGATGATCACACAACCGCAGGACACTGCAACCGTCCTAAATATGAACCAGTTGCCAAACAGCCGAATTTCTATCACCTGACCACAGGAATGCTTCAAGGGTCGTAAGTGTGAAAAAATGGTCATAAGTCACCTTTTTTTAGCAATGGAAATGTTGGGCTCCAATGTGGTCATAAATCGAGGACTATCTGTACGGTCATAAGTGTGAAAATTGGTCACTTTTTTCTGTACCGTTGTAACTTCGAGCGGTTCACTAAATGAACCGTTGTAAGTCGAGGACTACCTGTATAATTTAGAACTCATTGCATTGCGGGAATGCAAAGTCGCCCAAAACAAATCAGGTTTGCAGAAGGGGGGGGAACAGGAGTTGGATAGATATAGTTTGGGATTCAGAGTATATATAGTGCGGTGTTTTCCGATCTCTGAAACTTTTGAGATGTGAAAACTTCAACTCCCAGAATTCCCCAGCCAGCCTTATTCATCATAACTCAAGGACTAGCTAGTATTTCAAGTACTGCAATAAGCCAATCAGGTAAATTGAGTTTTAGAGCAATGTTTCTCAATTCGAAGATATGGGGACTCCCAACTCCCAGAATTCCCCAGCCAGCATGTCTGGCTAGGGAATTCTGGGACTTGAAGTCCCCACATCTTTAAAGCTGCAGTGCTAGAACAATGGGCTATAAAATAGTTTAGAACAATTAAAAAATTCAAACTGGGACCAAATTCGTTTCACTTTCCATTAAAGTCTCCTTCAATTCTAGCTTGATTTAGACCGGAGATTTCCTGGTGGTGCTTCATCCCAATGCAAATTACCATGCTTGGTTTGTAAACCCTAACTAGATGGCGCCATCCGTTGGCGAGAAAAGAAAGTGCCCTTGACTCCTGATGACCTCATCAGACTAAACCATGGCTTAAGTTACTGATGCACTAAGCTACAGGAACCAAACAGTGCTTGCTGCAAACAGGTGCAGGGAACCCAAGGACAAAGTTGGAAGGGACCCTGGAGGTCTTCTAGTCCAACCCCCTGCTGAAGCAGGAAACTCTATACCGTTTCAGACAAATTGTCCAATCTCTTCTTAAAACCCTGCAGACACCCATAAGAGTTTTTATGTGTCATGTTAGAGAAAGAGAGAGGGGCTCGGTAGTTTGCATTTATACTTTCTGTGGGGGTTGCAACAATTTGGTTGGTTGTGGGGTCCTTGGTGGTCTCTGATATTGGATGTTTTCTTGCAGAAGTTTCATGACCCAACTAGCTAATACCATCAGTGCTAGAAGGAAGGGGATTTGGAGAGGAGGAGGAACAAGAAGAAACTCTAGGTTCCTTGGTGCTCTCTGAGCTTAACTGTTTTCTTCCAGACATTTCATAACCCAACTAGGTAACATCATCAGTGCTACAAGGAAGAAGATTTGGAGAGGAGGAGGACTGTAGGGTCCTTGGTGCTCTCTGAGCTTGGTTGTTTTCTTGTAGATGTTTCATGACCCAACTAGGGAACAACATCAGTGCTGGAAGGAAGGGGGTTTGCAGAGAGGAGGAGGAGGAGGAGGAAGACGACTGTGGGGTCCTTGCTACTTTCTGAGCCTGGTTGTTTTCTTGAAGACATTTCATGACCCAACTATCTAACATCATCAGTGCCAGAGGGAGTGTGGTTTGCTCTATATTTACATACTAATGGCTTGCCCTGTCAACGTTGGTGGAAATGTTCTCGGTGTTAGTTTGCCGTAACGGAGAAACCTAAGAGAAACGATGGGGGGGGGGGGGTCCACTGTTGTTTCGGGGCAGGTGGGATAATAATCCTTTGCTTTGGTTCCTCCCTAATGCAATTAGAAAATGAGTTGCTTGCGTTTGCAAAAAAAAAATCACAGTGAGGGATTCTCCAAAGCAGTGTTTCTCAATCTCAGGCCCCTTTAAGACCTGGTGGACTTCGATTCCCAGAATTCCCCAGCCAGCAAAGCTGGCTGGGAATTCTGGGAGTTGAAGTCCACCCGTCTTAAAGGGGCCTGGGATGGAGAAGCCCCCTTTTTTTAGAGGCTCATAAATGCTCTGTTTTTTTTCTGCGGTGGCTTTTTCCACCCACCTGATGCCCGTCCTCTCCCCCTAGAGAGGTTAGAGGGCTGGCTGGAAGGCAAATTCAAATTCACCCAGGGAGGGAAAGGCCTGGGCCATTTTTGCTCGGAGCTTGCTCGGGGGGCCGCCTTGGCACTGCCAAGGCAACACCAGCAGATGGGAACCAGCTGGGACTTCCACAGTCATACCCCCTTCCCAAACATTGCAGGGCAAACATTTTCTACGTATTGTATCATAGTGCATTAAACTGCACCGTATTGCATTGTGTTTGTAACTATTTTTATTAGTTTTTATTTTTTCTTAGTTTAGCTTAATGTGCATTTAATCATTTTATTTTATTTTATTATTATTTATTTTATTATTATTTTATATTTTTATTTTATTATTATTTATTTTATTATTTTTATTTTTATTTTTTATTTTATTTTATTATTTTATTTTATTATTATTTATTTTATCATTTTTATTATATTATATTTTATTATTTTATTTTATTTTATTATTATTTTATTATTTATTATTTTTTATATTTTATTTTATTATTTATTTTATTATTTGTCATTTTATTTCTATTTTTCATTTCATTTTATTTCTTTTCATTTTTTTAAAAAAAATATTTCACTTATTTTACTCTTTCGTCACTTTGGTATTTTTCCGCCATTCTACTCCTTGTTAATGTTTCTGATTTTTAACAATTGTTTTCCCTTATGGAACGTCTTCAGGTTACTTCGCCCTCGGCACAGGCCACGCCGGTTATTAGATGAATTAAAAGTACGAACAATAATAATTGCAAAACGTATTATCTTTTTACTTGGGGTCTTTATTTTACCTTGTTTTAGTGGAGCACGTATTCAATTAATTCATTAGTCGATTAGTGAGCATCTTGTTCAGCGGTTTCCCCCACCCCATCCCTTCTTTAATCCTCCCAGTAACCCTGTGAGGTAGGCCGGGGGGGCTTTAATGAGGTGGATTGGAGCCTGTCTCCCTGGCGATAGTCACACAGCCTGGCAACCCCGTGGGCGATTAGAATTTGCTTTAACGAGACTTTGGGGAGGAAAACGGGGCAGCGCCATTCCCCGGGCATCCTCTCCTCCTTGATGGTGCTCAGACGGCTGGCAGGCCGAAGCCTGGGCTTTTCCTGGAAAAGCCTTTAAATGCAGAACACTCCAAAGGTGCTGTATTAGGAGGCCTGGCGGTCTGGGCACGGGAGGCCAGCCGGGCATCCTTTGTCCTGGCTTTTTGTGGCCTCCTCCTCCTCCTTTTCTTCTCCTTCTGCTTCCTCCTCCTCTTCGCCCTCCTCCTGTCTCCATCCTCCTTCCTCCTCCTTTCTCACTCGCCTTCTCTTCCTGTCTCCCATCTTCCTTCCTTTTCTTTCTCCTTCTCCTTTCTCTTTTTTCTCTTCCTCGCTCTCCTTCTTGACTTCCTGTCTCCATCCTTCTCTTTCTCCTTCTCCTCCTCCTTTCTCCCCTTCCTTCCTTCCTTCCCCTTCTGTCTTCATCTTCATTCTCCTCCTTCCTTCCTTCCTTCTTTCCTTCCTTCCTTCCTTCTTCCCCTCCTGTCTCCATCTTCTTTCTCATCCTTCCTTCCTTCTTCCCCATCCTGTCTCCATCTTCCTTCCCTTCCTTCCTTCCTTCCTTCCTTCCTTCCTTCCTTCCTTCCTTCCTTCCTTCCTTCCTTCCTTCCTTCCTTCCTTCCTCTCCTGTCTCCATTTTTCTTCTCCTTCCTTCCTTCCTTCCTTGCTTCCTTCCTTCCTTCCTTCCCCTCCTGTCTCCATCTTCATTGTCCTCCTTCCTTCCTTCATTCTCCTCCTTCCTTCCTTCCTTCCCCTCCTGTCTCCATCTTCATTCTCCTCCTTCCTTCCTTCCTTCTTTCCCCTCCTGTCTCCATCTTCCTCCTCCTTCCTTCCTTCTTCCTTCCTTCCTTCCTTCCTTCCTTCCTTCCTTCCTCTCCTGTCTCCATCTTCCTTCTCCTTCCTTCCTCCTTCCTTCCTTCCTTCCTTCCTTCCCCTCCTGTCTCCATCTTCCTTCCTTCCTTCCTTCCTTCCTTCCTTCCTTCCTTCCTTCCTTCCCCTCCTGTCTCCTTCCTTCCTTCCTTCCTTCCTTCCTTCCTTCCTTCCTCTCCTGTCTCCATCTTCCTCCTCCTTCCTTCCTTCCTTCCTTCCTTCCTTCCTTCCTTCCTTCCCTCCTGTCTCCATCTTCCTTCTCCTTCCTTCCTTCCTTCCTTCCTTTCCTTCCTTCCTTCCTTCCTTCCTTCCTTCCTTCCTTCCTTCCTCCTTCCTTCCTTCCTTCCTTCCTGCCTTCCTGCCTGCCTGCCTGCTGCTGCCTGCCTGCTATGGCAGGGCATCCTCCCCCTTCTTTTCTTGCTCAAATGCCGAAGATGCCCCAGGCAAGGATGCCCCTCTTAGACAGCCTCCATCCCACTTCTTCAAGACATTCCCCCCTCCCCCCTTTCTCCTGCTCCGGTGCTCTCTGCAAAGACGGGACACACTGCAGAGACCCCTGCCGACAGGGAGGGCGGGGGGGGGGAGGCTGCAGCAGCATTCCCCTCCCACTCTCTCCCCCCCCCTCGCCTTTGGCTCTGGCAGAAGCCCTTGAGCGGGAAGCTGTGACAAAGGTCAGTGTGGGCTGGCAGCGCCAGCCGGTTTCTTAGCAACTGGATCCTGCCTCCCCGAGCAGCATCGCTCGCCCGCCCCCCGCCCGGGCTGATGTACCAGGAAAAATGCTGACGGCGAGGTGGGGGGGGGGGCATCGGGATGGCTGTTCTGCCCCCGTTTTTGCAGGCCCTTGAGAAGCCTTAGTGCCTTCTTGCCCCTTTCCCGGGTGGAGGGGGAGCCCCTCAGCTGGCAGGAGCCTTTGTGCCATCCGAGGACTGCCCACGTGGTTCTCCCTGGGTGGCACCTGTCTTTATTTCCGGCTGACCGGCTGCCACTCGTTCTGGCTCCATCTCAGCTGGTCTGGAGGAAGTGCCAGCCATTTTTCTAACCCAGCCTGTCCCAGCCTTTGGCAGTTTTGAGAGGGGTGGGCGTCAGCTGAGCTCTCAACCCCCCCACCCCTGCAGGCTCACCAAAGCAGTTGGGTTTCTAATTTAGCATTACTGTAGTGTAATTAGATTTAGTGCCGTATTTTCCAACCTTGAGTGGTGGGCTTCCACTCCCAGAATTCCCCAGCCAGCATGCTTTAAGATGGGTGGGCTTCAATGCCCAGAATTCCCCAGCCAGCATGCCTTAAAATGGGGGGGCTTCCACTCCCAGAATTCCCCACTCAGCAGGCTTTAAGATGGGTGGACTTCCACTCCCAGAATTCCCCAGCCAGCATGCTTTAAGATGGGTGGACTCCAGAATTCAAAGCAAAGCTGGCTGGGGGATTCTGGGAGTTGAAGCCCACCCCTCTTCAAGTTGCCAAGGTTGAGAAACATGCCTCTAATCCACTCTTCTAATTAACACCCCGGAATTAGATCCCTGGGATCTCGGCTTGTATTTGTACCAAATTCTTCCCTGCCCGCTGCAACGTCTGTGCCTCCAGGGTGGGCCGAGGGGAGGCAGGTGGCTGGAAGCTGCGGTGGGGTTTTGAAACGGGCCCCTTCCTCAAATAGGGGTCTTCTGTTCATGGCTAGGTGGGTGGCACTGCTGGGGGCATTTGGTGTTTCTTCGGTCTTGGGCATGTCCCGATGGAGACTTAGCAGAGAATCTTTGCCCTGAGTACAGACGTTGAGCCCCCCCTGATTATCTCCCCCTCCCCCCTTTTTCCCAGTGGGACCTGGAAGCTTCAGGCAGATGCAGGAAGGAGGATGTTTTAGCAACGGGTGCAATTTTGCCAACCTTACACACACACACAGAGCAAAAATCACAGTGATATGATGCAAGGTCAAAATCTATCTATATCCATCTTTCTTTCTTTCTTTCTTTCTTTCTTTCTTTTCTTTCTTTCTTTCTTTCTTTCTTCTCTTCTTTCTTTCTTTCTTTCTTCTGTCTTTGTCTATCTTTCTTTCTTTCCCTGTTTTCTTTCTTTCTTCTGTCTGTCTCTCACCTTCCTTCCTTCTTCTCCTTCTTCCCTCCTTCCTTCCTTCCTTCTGTCTGTCTCCCCCTTCCTTCCTTCCTTCCTTCTGTCTGTCTCCCACCTTCCTTCCTTCCTGTCTTTCTTTCTGTCTTTCTTTCTGTCTTTCTCTATCTTTCTTTCTTTCTGTCTTTCTCTGTCTTTCTTTTTTTCTTCTGTCTGTCTCCCACCTTCCTTCCTTCCTTCCATCCTTTCTGTCTTTCTGTCTTTCTCAGTTTTTCTTTCTTTCTTTCTTCTGTCTCCCACCTTTCTTCTTTCCTTCTTCTCCCTCCCTCCTTCCTTCCTTCCTTTCTTTCTTCTGTCTCCCACCTTCCTTCCTTCTTTCTTCTTCTTCTTCCTTCCTTCCTTCCTTTCTTCTCTCTCTTTTTCTTTCTCTTTCTATCTCCCACTGCCTGCCTGCCTGCCTGCTGCCTGCCTGCCTGCCTGCCTGCCTGCCTGCCTGCCTGCCTATCTATCTATCTATCTATCTATCTATCTATCTATCTATCTATCTATCTATCTATCTATCTATCTATCATCTACCTACTTACCTATCGAGACAGCCACCCAACCCAACCCAACCCATATCATATCCATCCATCCATCCATTCATCCAGGTGGGTTGATGGAGAGATGACAGATGGATGGATAGCTGGACGAATGAATCCTGTAGACGTAGAGGGACCACTAGTTATAAACCGTATCATATAATGCATCTTCTTATAATAAAACCAAGGCCTGCCCTCCAGGGGCTACAGGCAGCTTCCCCACCTTGACTTAGCAAAACCCCAACCTGTTGGCCTCTGCTTCTGCACCCCTCCCCTTCTTCTCTGCCTGTGTCCCCACCCCCTCTTCCCCGAGGGGTGCATTCTGCCGGAGCCCTGGAAACGCCACTTTTGCTGAAGGTATTCCTGGGAGGCTGATGCGCAGGGAGCATCTGGAGTTGCCCAGAGAGAGAGAGAGAGAGAGAGAGAGAGAGATGCCGAAAATGGGGAGGCTCAGGTGATCCATGGAGGAGGCTCAGGGCCAAGTCTCCCCTTCCCTCTCCTCCCCCTCCCAGAAGAGGCATCTGGCGACTCTCCTCTCTTCCCTGCTGAATGCAGCCTCATTTTTGAAGAATTCAAAATCTTCTTCCAAGGTGCCATCGACGTAGGACCATAATTTACCTCCAAATTTTTGTGGCTAATCAAGGCAGCTGCTAAGTGAATTTTGCCCCGTTTTAAGACTTTCTTGCCACAGTTGTTAAGAGAATCAACCTACTCACTCCCTTGAATTGGGCTTTTTAGTCACACTAGATGCTGTTTTAGGACCTCTTTCCAGAGCACGATACCATAGTCTTTTGAGACTGAAGGATGCCAATGTAAACCTACTCAAGAATATATAAATATATATAAACCATATATATTCGGGTTGGCCTGATTCCATGTTGGTTTTAATGTTTGATATTGATTTTAATTGGTATGTTTTAAATTATGGGCCAAATTTCATTTAATTAGTTTTAATAATTATTTTAACTTTTGTGTACAAATGTTTTTATTTTGGCTGTTGAGTCCAAAAGGAGAAATTAATTAATTAATTAATTAATTAAATAAATAAATAAATAAATATGTTGTTTTGGAGGGGATAAGGCCACAATTGGGATATATTTTTATATCTTTTAGTTGTTATAGAAGAAGAAATATAAGAAAGGGAAAAAATGGTCTCGGGGGGTGGGAGTGCACTGTAATATTTCTATTTTTCTCTCTCTTTTTTGTATTTAGATGTATATGTTTGCATTATTTGTATTTAAAATTAAAAAATATTTAAAAAAATAAGTTAGTTACCCAGTCATTAAGCGAGTCTGGCTTCCCTATTGATTCTGCTGGTCAGTAGGTCATTAAAAAGTGATCACATGACCCCGGCACACGGCAATGGTCATAAATGTGAATCAGTTGCCAAGCGTCTTTGAGTTTTGACCAACTGGATGCTGCAAGGGTTGAAAAAGGCTCATAGGTCACTTTTTTTCAGTGCTGTGGTAACTTTGAACAGTCACTAAACAAACTGTCGTATGTAGAGGACCAACGATGAAAGATGCCAAGTGAAATTGCAGGCTTGGGGAAAAAATGGGCCCTGAGCCTGAGAAATGAGACGGCAGAGCAAATTTTCTGTCTTGCAATACAGAAAGAAAGAGAAGGAAAGAAGGGAGGAAGGAAAGAGAAGGAAAGAAAGAGAAACTTTTTCAAGAGGCGACTGGACTTTCTGTTTTTTCTTTGAAGACATTTCACTTCTCATCCAAGAAGCTTCTTCTGCTCTGACTGGATGGTGGGGAACAAACGGATTTATATTCCTTGCGGACAGCTGGTCATTTGCAGCCTTTTAGAGGGTCGTTGAGGCCACTTGCCCTCTGAGGACACAGACAAACCTCCAAGTGGCCTCAACAGCTCTCCAAAAGGATGCAAATGACCAGCTGTCTGCAAGGAATATAAACCCTTCCCCACTGTCTGGTCAGAGCTGAAGAAGCTTCTTGGATGAGAAGCGAAATGTCTTCAAAAGAAAGTTCAGTTGCCTCTTGGAAAAAGCACCTTTGGAACAACTGGGACCAGGATGACTGAGAATCTCCATAACAGAAAAGAAAGAAAGAAAGAAAGAAAGAAAGAAAGAAAGAAAGAAAGAAAGAAAAGAAAGAAAGAAGAAAAAGAGAAAAAGAAAAAGGAAGGAAGGAAGGAAGGAAGAAAAAAAGAAAAAAGGATGGAAAGGAAGGAAGGGAAAAAAGGAAGAAAAAAAAAGAAAAAGAAAGAAAGAAAAAAGGAAAGAAAGAAAAAGAAGGGAAAGGGAAGGAAAAAAAGGAAGAAAAAGAAAAAAGAAAGGAAAGAAAGAAGAAAGGGATGGAAAGGGAAAGGAAGAGAAGGAAGAATAGGAAGAGAGAAAAAGAAGGAAAGAAAGAAAAAAGGAAGGAAGAAAAAAAAGAAGAAAAAGAAAAAGGAAAAAGAAAGAAAAAGAAAGGGAAGGAAAGGAAAGGAAGGAAGGAAGAGAAAAAGAAAAGAGAGAGAAAGAAAAAGAGAAGGAAAGAAAGAAAGAAAGGAAAGAGCCAGTCTTTATCTCCATGGACCAATCAAGAATAAGTGCTTTGGAGCCGGCTGATCTCCTAGATCCCAGGGGTTTAATAATAGCTGCCTGTCTCTGGGTGGATCTGTGTTGATTAATCAGTTAATATCTGGAGTTCTCACTCCAGTCCGTTATTAGCCGAGGCGACTTCCTTGCAGCCCTCCGAAATTTCCTTGCTCTGAACGTAGCTTGGCTTAATGTTTACAGGAAAAGAAAGATAGGATGCTGTAGATATTTATTTGTTTGTATCCTACCTATTACAGGTAGTCCTCGACTTACGACCATGGCCCAGGGCCCAAAATTTCCATAACTAAGCAAAGACAAGTGTGAAGCAATGACCCGTTTTACGTCCTTCCTTCCCACAGTTGTTAAGTGAATCACCGCAGTCGTTAAGTTACTAAGACGGTTGTTAAATGAATCTGGCTTCCCCGTTGTTGACTCGGCTTGTCAGATGGTCGCAAAAGGGGATCGCGTGACACACACACACACACACCCCGGGACACTGCGACCGTCATAAATGTGAGTCGGATGATCAGCGTCTGGATTTTGATCACGTGACCACGAGGATGCTGCGACAGTCACAGCCCTAAGCCTCTTTTTTTTTCAGTGCGGTTGTAACTTTGAATGGTCACTAAATGAACAGATGTAAGTCAAGGACTGTATTATTTTCACCAATAACTGAAAGCGGTGAACCTACCCAACACGCCTTCTTCCTCCTATTTTCCCCACCAAAAACTGGAACCGAGAATGGGAAAAAGGAAGCCCCTAAACCCAGCTCTGCAGTCGGGTAGAATATCAGACTTGGAAGGGAACCTTAGAGGTCTTCTAGTCCAGCCCGCTGCTCGAGCAGGAGACCCTATACAGGCAGTGGTCAGCTCCGGTTTCTGTGTGGCCCAGCCTGGTGAAATTGGAAGAACCAAGTCTGGAAAACCTTGAATCTCAGGCTGTTCCATCTCTCCTTGTTTGGTTCAGCTGGGATCGTCAGAGGCTTTTCAATGCATTTTTTTTCTGCAACCTCTTGGCCAAAGAGGTGGTAAAAAAATGCTTTGAAAAAGTCTCTGACGATCCCAGTTGAGTTGCCTGATCGGCAGAGAGGCTTTTCAAAGCATTTTTTAAAAAGCCTCTCTGACGATCCCAGCTGAGTTGCCTGATCTGCAGAGGCTTTTCAAAGCATTAGAAAAAATTCTTTGAAAAGTTAAAAAAAAAAGCCTCTGATGATCGCGCGGCTCAGCTGGGATCGTCAGAGGCTTCTCAAAGCATTTTTTCCTGCAATCTCTTGGCTGAAGAGGTGGTAAAAAAAATGCTTTGAAAAGCCTCTGACGATCCCAGGTGAGTTGCCTGATCGGCAAAGAGCTTTTCAAAGCATTAGAAAAAATGCTTTGGAAAGTTAAAAAAAAAAAAATGGCCACGCCCACCCAGTCACATTACCCCCCCCACCAAGCCACGCCCACAGAACCGGTAGTAACAAATTTTACGTTTCACCCCTGGGGTTTCAGCCTGTCTTTTGCAGAAGGGAGGGTCACTTGCACGAAGAAACAGGTTGCTGTTGTCCTCTCTAGCATCTTTTCCAAGCTTTCCGGTGTGCCTCCTTAGCGGAGACGTTCAGAAATGTTATTACAGGAAGTCCTCGACTTAGAACAGTTCATTTAGCGACCATTCAAAATTACAGCGGAACTGGAAAAAAAGTGACTTGAGGACCGTTTTTCACACTTAAAGACCGTTGCAGGTCATGAGATCAAAATTCAGACACTTGGCAACTGGCATGTACTTAATGCCTGTTGCACTGTCCCAGGGTCATGTGACTTTGTAATTTTCCCACGCAAAGTCCATGGGAGAAGCCAGCTTTGCTTAACAACTGCATGTTTTGCTTTAACAACCGTAGCCACCGTCGTCGTAAAATGGAACGCTGCTCGCCTGATGTGTCTTGTCTAGCAGTGGAAAATGGGGGAGGGGGGTGCCTTCATTGCAGTCGTAAGTCGAGGACTCCCTGTAGGGAATCTGGAAGTTCGATGGCAGCAACGGGGGTGGGAATTGAAACGAGCAAAAAACAAGAATAATAAAAATTAGAGCAAAAAAGCTCATCGGGCAGGATAAAACAGCCAAGCTTGCTTTTTAACACCTGGGGACAATTTTCTTCCTGCAGTTTTTTAAAAAAAGGGGACTGAGTTTGAGTTGCCACAAGGTTACCTGTTTTGGGGAGCAAAACAAAGAGAACGGGGTGTTCGGTCGAAGAAAGAGAGATTGAGGTCCCCGAATTAAAGTGACATATTTCTCCTCTTGACATGAAATAATGTGGGTCAGGGAAAGGGTTGGGTTCAGAACCAGTAACAGTAACAGAGTTGGAAGGGACCTGGAGGTCATTTAGTCCAACCCCCTGCTCACGCAGGAGACCTGCACTAGGGATTTGAACCGCCGAACTTCTGGCCTTTCTGATCAACAAGCTCAGTGTTTTAGCCACTGAGCCACCCCCAACCTGGGGTTGATTTAAGTTTGCTGGAGTTCAGCTCCCAGAATCCCCCAGTTGATAGCACCAAGGCACATGGGGTGCCACTGAGCCTTTTGTGGGTGCCAGGGATGCCAACTGTTTTTGTTATAATACTGTGGGGTCCTTGGTACTTTTTGGGCTTGGTTGTTTTCTTGCTAGAGGGGGGTTTGCAAGGGGGAAGAGGAGGAGGAGAGGAAGGAGGAGAAACTGTGGGATCCTTGGTACCTTCTGGTTTTTCTTGCAGACGTTTCATGACCCAGCTAGGGAATATCATCAGTGCTATAAGAGGAGGAGGAGAACTGTGGGGTCCTCGGTGCTCTCTGAGCTTGGTTGTTTTCTTGCAGATGTTTTATGACCCAACTAGGGAACATCAATGCTAGAAGGAAGGAAGGAAGGAAGAAGGGAGGGAGGAGAGAAGGAGAAGGAGAAGGAGAAGGAGAAGGAGAAGGAGAAGGAGAAGGAGAAGAACTGTGGTTCCTCCTTCCCTGGTGCTCTCTGAGCTTGGCTGTTTTCTTGCAGATGTTTCATGACCCAACTAGGGAACATCAATGCTAGAAGGAAGAAGGAAGGAAGGAAGGAAGGAAGGAAGGAAGGAAGGAAGGAAGGAAGGAAGGAAGGAAGGAAGGAAGAAGGGAGGAGGGAGGAGAAGGAGGAGAAGGAAGAAGGAGAAGGAGAAGGAGAAGGAGAAGGAGAAGGAGAAGGAGAAGAACTGTGGTTCCTCCTTCCCTGGTGCTCTCTGAGCTTGGCTGTTTTCTTGCAGATGTTTCATGACCCAACTAGGGAACATCAATGCTAGAAGGAAGGAAGGAAGGAAGGAAGGGGAGGAGGAGGAGGAAAGGAGGAGGAGGAGGAGAACTGTGGGGGTCCCTGGTGCTTTCTGAGCTTGGTTGTTTTCGTGCAGACATTTCATGACCCATCTAGGGAACGTCATCAGTGCTAGCAGGGAGGAGGGAGGAAGAAGAGGGAGAGGATTGGGAGGTCCCTGGTGCTCTCTGCCTTTCAAATATTTCCTTGCAAGATCCCACCTGTTTTCTCCTCTTGACATCCGGTGGCCTTGCTGAGTGGGTTTCCGCAGGGAGGCCGCTTTTCTTCCGGGCCAACCTGGGTTTGCGGCCCAAAGGGGTCAGCCACCCCCCAGCCTCAAAACCACAAGGACAATGCGCTAAGCATCTCCACGGCCCACCTCCTGATATACCCCTTGGGTCCTCCGGGCTGGCTTCTCCGCTCGCATCCTGTGCACAGGGATGTCGCGAGGTGCATTATTGCGTGGTGTGCCCCCTTTTCCACCCCACACATTCCCCCCACCCACCCACCCACCCCCGGAGGGAAGGCCCTAGAATAGCCCAAATGGATCTTTTATGTCTTGGTTTGCTAGGAGGGCTTTTTTTGACTCGGCCATCTGTTCTCAGCATCTCAACTCCTGGCTTATGAATGTTCCTTTGTTATCCGCCTCCTTGCCCAGTTTCCCCCCCCCCCCCCCCAGGAGATTTTTTTCCCCCCTTCATGCGCTGGTAACCGGGTTAAATATTTTGGGGGGGGGGGCCCTGGCCGAGCCCCCCTCCGGTTTTGCAGCCGGGAAGTCATTCTAGGTTGCCGCTGCTGGATCTGCGTCCCCGCCGGGAGAGTAATTGGCCGCCTTGCAGGGATGGTTGCAAGGCAAGACGGCGGGAAGGGCTCACGCGTCCCGGATCTGCAGTTTTCACGGCAAGACGGAACAAAAGCCGAGACCCACTTTGGCAAAGGTGTGGGTCTCCCTCTCTCTCTCTCTCTCGACCTGCTGATGCCAAGCGTCAGTCCTGTGAGCAGCCTCGATAAATTGGCTCTCACTGTCTGCCTCCTGTAACCCTTCCTCCCCTTTTATCCTTTCCTTTCTTTTCCTCCTTCTCTCCTTCCCTTCCCTTCCTTTTTTCAATTTTCATTTCTCCTCCCCTCCCCTCCTTTCCTTTTTCTTCTTCCTTCCCTCCCTTCCCCTTCCTCCTCTCCTCTCCTTTCCTTTTCTTTCCTTTCCTTTTTCTATTTTCCTTCCTCGTCCCTTCCCCTCCCCTTCGTCCTTCCCTTCCCTTCCCTCTTTCTATCTTCATTCTTCCTCCCTTCCCCTTCCTCCTCTCCTTTCCTTCCCTTTCCTTCCCTTCCCCTCCCTTTCCTTTCCTTTCCTTTTTCTATTTTCCTTCCTCTTCCCTTCCCCTCCCCTTCGTCCTTCCCTTTCCTTTCCTTCCCTCTTTCTATTTTCATTCCTCCTCCCTTCCCTTCCCCTTCCTCCTCTCCTCTCCTTTCCTTTCCTTTCCTTTCCTTTTTCTATTTTCCTTTCTCTTCCCTTCCCCTCCCCTTCGTCCTTCCCTTCCCTTCCCTTTCCTTTCCTTCCCTTCCGTTCCCTTCCCTTCCCTCTTTCTATTTTCATTCTTCCTCCTTTCCTTCTCTTTCCCTTCCTCCTTTCCTTCCCTCTTTTTCCTATTTCCTTTTCCCCTTCTTCCTTTTGTTTCCTTTTTCCCTATTTCCTTTCCCTCTATTTCCTTTCCCTTCCTTTCCTTTTCCCCCATTTCCTTCTTCCCAACGCTCTCTTCCTTCCTTTCCTTCTTCCTTCCTTCTCATTCCCTTTCACGCAATAAGCTTTCGTTCTCCCCCTCTCCCCCACTTTCAAACCTTAAAAGAAAACCCAGCCTGGTCCATAAATAATGTAAGTAAAGTAATGTAAGTGAAAGTAAAAATATTTACTTTTGTAAATATACAAAAGGATGAAGGCTATTGCTTAACGCATTGTAAGCCACCCTGAGTCTCCGGAGAAGAGCGGCATATAAATCAAATTAAATAAAAAATAAATAAAAAATAAAAAATAAATAAAATAAATAAGAAACTGGAAAGCGGGCAGTGGGAGGCACCCTCAGCAGTCACAGGTTCAGGGCTGCCCTTGCCCAAAGCAGGCCATAACTCCCCCCCTCCCCAGGACCACCCCAGCATGACCAGGAGACCTAGTGGGGAGTGAAGGAGGGCAGTGGGGTGGGGGAGTGTAGAGGTCAAGGGAGGCTCCAGGGCTGAGCTGAGCAATGGACTGTGGGGGGAGGGGGGCTCCTGACCTCAGGTGTTCTGCTCCAGGGAGGGGCTGAGGAATAATGGCCGAATTGCATCAGTCGGAGAGGCCTGGTGGAAGCCGCAGGGAGGAGTGGGGGGGGGGCTCCCCTGAGCTGCGATGTCGTCAGGCCAATTACACCATTGGAATCATCTCCACGATGATGTCATGACACAGGGGACGTCCCTCCCCTCCCCAATTCCTGGATGGATGGATAGATGTTCACACAGATGCAAAGCCAGAGGGGGGCATCCGGAAGACCTGTGGACTTCAGCTCCCAGGATTCCCCAGCCAAGAAGGCATGACTTTGAGTAATGTATAAAAAGAATGGGAGGGAGGAAAGAAAAAGAAAGAAGAAAGAAAGAAAAAGGAAGGAAGGAAAGAAGAAAAGAAAGAAAGAAAAAGAAAGAAAGAAAGAAAGAAAGGGAAGGGGAAGGAAGGAAGGACTGGAGGCTAAAACATTTATTGATTGATTGATTGATTGATTGATTGATTGATTGATTGATTGATTGATTCGATTTATATGCCGCCCTTCTCCGGAGACTCCGGGTGGCTTACAATGCGTTAAGCAATAACCTTCATACTTTTGTATATACCTGCTTAGTAGGGCTTTTGCCCCCCCCCAAAAGTCAGCTTATTGCCCCCACAATCCGGGTCCTCATTTTACCCACCTCGGAAGGATGGAAGGCTGAGTCCACCTTGAGCCTGGTGAGATTTGAACTCGCAGTAATTGCAGGCAGCTGGTGCTACTTAACAGCACTTTAGTCTGCTGCGCCACCAAGGCTCCTTCAAATCATACGAAGAACGGTTGCAGGATTTGGGTATGTCTAGTTTAATAAAAACAAAGACGAGGGGAGACATGATAGCAGTCTTCCAATATTTGAGGGGCTGCCCCAAAGAAGAGGGAGTCAAGCTATCCTCCAAAGTCCCTGAACAAGAAGCAACGGATGGAAACTCATCAAGGAGAGAAGCAACCTGGAATTAAGGAGAAACTTCCTAACAAGTGAGGACAATTAACCAGTGGAACTGCTTGCCACCAGAAGTTGTGGTTGCTCCATCACTGGAGGTTTTAAGAAGAGATTGGTCAGCTGTTTGTCTGGGATTGTATAGGGCCTCCTGCTTGAGCAGGGGGTTGGACTAGAAGACCTCTAAGGTCCCTTCCAACTCTGGTATTCTACATTCTGCCAGGATTCCAGTCCTGGTGCCCACCCAAGTGCCGTCTTGCCCTCGCAGGGACCAAGCCCTGACTCTCTGCGGTGAGGACAGAGAGGTTTGCTTTCTCACCATCTCAGCAGGGTGGAGGTTTCAAATGCGGTCACAAAAGCCAGGACGGCTTGGAAGCTGGCAGGAAGAGATCTTTTGCGGCGACAGGAAGTGGGATCCAGCTGGTATCGGCCCCATTGCCTGCAGCCAGAAGGACCCATTGATAGCTGCAGACCCAAAGTGCAGAGGCCACCGAGGGGGAAAGCCGCCAGCCCTTTCCCACCCCCCACCCACCCACTCCAGCCTTAACCATATTAGGACCTCCCTTCCCAGCCCTCTTTAAGTTAGTTCTCTGTTCCCAAGGGGGATTCGCCATCTGTGCCCCCTCCCTCCTCGGAAGCCCTGCTAGCTGGGAAGGGGAGGGCATCACAGCAGACCCCCTCCCCCACAGCAGACCCCCCCCCACTTGCCTCTCCTGTGATCCTTATTGGGAGGGGGGGCACCCATTCCCCTTACCAATATCTTACACCCCCAAGTAAAACCTCAAAGAAGAGCCGAGGTGGCGCAGTGGTTAGAGTGCTGTACTGCAGCTACTTCAGCTGACTGCTAGTTCAGCAGATCAAATCTCACCAGGCTCAAGGTTGACTCGGCCTTCCATCCTTCCGAGGTGGGTAAAATGAGGACCCAGATTGTTGGGGGGCAATATGCTATTTTTGTTTTTTTTAAAAAAATGATTTATATGTGGCCCTTCTCCGAAGACTCAGGGCGGCTTACAATGCGTTAAGCAACAGCTTTCATACTTTTGTATATATTTATACAAAGTCAGCTTATTGCCCCCACAATCTGGGTCCTCATTTCACCTACCTTTGAAAGGATGGAAGGCTGAGTCAACCTTGAGCCTGGTGAGATTTGAACTTGCAGTAATTGCAGTGTCAGCACTTCAACCTGCATTTACTCTAGTGCTGACATAAGAAGGAGAAGCGGAGGCGTCTGGAAAGGGATGTTTGACTTTTCACCTACTTATTTTCCCTGGAGATAATATCCCCTAGGAGATGAGATGGGAGGGGGGAAATTCCTTTGAGCTGGAGCAGTAGATTAGGGGTGGGATGACTTGGAAGATGGCCAATGAGTGCAGGGGAGTGGGGAACGGAAAGGGAGGGTTTTGGGGCTGGAAGTCAGTGTTGGCTTCGTTTGGAGTCAGGTTAGAATGTCGTGCTTAATAAATAGGAGTTTTATTTTCAAAGACTTTGTTTGAAATGCAATTTATTTGAGACGACCTCGAAACCTGACATGCAGGCAGTTGGTGTTAATAACAGTGCTTTAGTCTGCTGCGCTACCAGGGCTCTTCAGTATTTAGTATACTGTCAATTATTGTAAGCTGCCCAGAGTCCTCGGAGAGTGGGCGGCATAGAAATATGATTAATAAAATAAATAAATTAATACATGGTGTGTGTGTGTGCACTTGGTGTTGGGAAGGGAAAGTGGAGACCTCGTCCTATATATTAAGGGTGGGGGTACTGCCCTTTTCAGGAGCGGCTCTTAGCTTGGGGAATTGAAGGTGGGGGGGTCTTGTGATGTTGGAGGGGAGAACATATTCTGTGTAGGGCCAGAGTAGAGATACGGGCAGAGCAATGTTGCAGAGGTTAATTTGCAATGTGATTTGGCCACCAAAGTTTATTTATTTATTGGTTCGATTTATATGCCGCTCTTCTCCGGAGACTCAGGGCGGCTTACAATGCGTTAAGCAACAGCCTTCGTGCTTTTGTAGGTTTGTAAGTTGCTTTTTTCAAGTGCCAACTGGACTTTGCTTTTCCTTGAAGGCGTTTCGCTTCTCATCCAAGAAGCTTCCTCAGCTCTGCCTGAAGGGTGGAGGATGGATGGATTTATATTTCTTGCCGTCATCGGGTCGTTTGCCCTCTTTCTGAAGAGCAGAAGAAGCTTCTTGGATGAGGAGCGAAACGCCTTCAAAGAAAAACCAAAAAGTCCAGGTGCCTTTTGAAAAAACATCTTTGGGACCATCGTGACCAGGATGATGGAGAATCTCCATAGACCAGAGGTCTTCAAACTTGGCAGCTTTAAGATTTGTGGACTTCAACTCCCAAAAAAGCCAGCTGGAGAATTCTGGGAGTTGAAGTCCACAAGTCTTAAAGCTGCCAAGTTTGAAGACCTCTGCATTAGACAGTGTGGAATGGAATAGGGTCTCCTGCTTGAGCATGGGGTTGGACTAGAAGACCTCCAAGGTCCCTTCCAACTCTGTTATGTGGTGCGGATCAAGATGTGGTCAGATGCCCGCTAGAAATCCATAGCTGGCTGGAGAATTCTGGGGGTTGAAGTCCACAAGTCTTAAAGCTGCCAAGTTTGGGGATCCCTGCCTTAGACATTTAAGATGGGTGGACTTCAACTCAGAGGAGGAGGTGGAGGAAGAGGAGGAGAAGGACTGCGATCCCCAGTGCTCTCTGAGGGTTGTTTTCTTGCAGACGTTTCATTACCCAACTATGGAACATCATCAGTGCTAGGAGGAGGGTTTACTCTCTTGTTTATATACTAGTGGCTTTCCTTTGTCGGTGTTGATGGGAGTCTTGTTGATGGTTTCTTGATTAAGCTGTGGTTTAATGTTTGCCTCCTTGTTTTGTTTGTCCTTGAATGGAGTGTCGCTTAGGCTTGGTTGTTGGTCTAGTTGTGTTAATCTTGGTGTCGATCTCTGTATATATATGACACGTTGATTGCTGTGCGGGCTGGTGTTTCGATCTTTGGTTTTCTCTTCTGAACGACATGTAGTTGTCGTTCCTCTCTATGTGCCTGTTGATGGCTGATTCGTCTTCATGCCTCTAGGTCGGAGCCATGGGGTTGGTTCTCTTGGACGTGTCCAGGGAGGGCACATTTTGGGCTCAATTGTGGTCGTAAGTCGAGGACTAATGGTACGAAAACCAGCCCAAACCTTGTAATGGAGTGTACCAAGAAAACTGGTTTATAGTTTGAAACTTTTCCTGTTTTTTTTTCAATTTATTCTTTATTAGATTTTTTTTAATCGCCTCTTTATTGTTTTATAAATAAGTCAAGGTAGAGAATATATGTATAACACTTCTCCCTCCTCCTATTTTTTCCCCCCTATGAGGTGGGTTGGGCTGAGAGCGAGGGTCTGAAGCCACCCAACTATAAAACCCAGTTAATAGAAGCCATCATTCAATCTTGGTTTCACATTATAACAGCTGCAGAACTCAAAGTCTTGGTTCATTCCATGGGAAGACGTTGTAAGGCCGTCATTCATGCTAAAGGTTACCCCCAACTAAGGATTAACTGACATGGGGATCATTTTTTGTATATCTCGTTTTTTCTACGTGTTTCACTTTTCTTCTTTCTACTGTAACTGCCATTCTAATGGCAAATCCTTCATCAAAGTTATTGCATTACATTCTGGATTAAATTATCTTTCCATTGATATATAATTTTACGGTGCTTCTCCAAAAAAAAGGGGTGTTATTGGCTAGTTTTAGAAAATACACTTTTCCCAAAAGGTTTCCACAATTCTGGCCACTACTGTATATATTCTTTTGCTCTGAGCGCTGCAGGTGTCTTTTGGATGGAAAGCAGGGAGGGGTTTTATGAGGTTCAGGAGCCAGGGAGGGAGAAAGACAAAAGGATGGAAATACATTTAATTTAATTTAAAGCAGACTCATTAAACCCGGTTAATGGGATTACTCTTTGCTGAAGAGGACAAAGGAAATCTGGATTTTAGATATTCCACCATTGGACCAAAATCCCTCCCAACTTTTACCAAAGAAATTCCTTTTGTGCACCTTAAGGCTGCATTCACACAAAACACGCAGGTTCTGTTGAACGAATTACACCCGTCATACGACCACCAATTGGGAGAATTACCATTTCTAAGCAAGGAGGTTGCTAAATGAGCAACTTTTATCGGCTTTTATTGCCTTCCTCTTTTTTTCTTTTTTTGCAAGAGTTGTTAAGCGAATCACCAGTTGTTAAGTGAGTCAGCCCGTCATTAAGCAAATTTGGGGTCCTCTAGGGACTTTGCTTGTCAGAAGCCGGCTGGGAAGGTTGCAAATTGTGATTAGGGGATCCTGGGGCGCTTCAACTGTCGTAAATATATTTGATCATGTGATGATATAATAGTCATAAGTATGGGGGGGGAAGTCATTTTTTTCAGGCCCCTTGTAACTTTGAACAGTCACTAAGTGAATATTTGTAAATCAAGGACTAGCTGTAATCCACTGCACAGGTCGGTGATAGTGCATAGCAGGGGTCTCCAACCTTGGAAAGTTTAAGACTTGTGGACTTCAACTCCCAGAATTCCTCAGCCAGCTTGGCTGAGGAATTCTGGGAGTTGAAGTCCACAAGTCTTAAAGTGGCCAAGATTGGAGACCCCTGGCCCATGGACCAATCCAGCTGATTCAAATAAAGGCAGTCCTTGATTTACGACGACAACCCAGCCCCGAATTTCCTTTGCTAAGCAAGACGGTTCCTAAGTGAGTTTTGCCCCCTTGTAGGACTTTTCTTCCCAACGTTGTTAAGTGAATCACTACAGCTGTTCCATTAGTAACCTGGTTGTTAAGCGAATCCGGCTTCTCCACGGACTTTGCATTGTCAGGTCGCAAAAGGGGATCACGGGACCCCGGGACACCTGCGACCGTCACAAATGTGAGTCAGTTGCCCATGGGGCTAAATTTTGATCAGGCGACCAACGGGGTCGTAAGTGTGAACAATGCCCCCAAAATCGCTTTTTTTCCCCTCCAGCGGCCTTGCAACTCTGAACAGTCACTAAACGGACCCGAAGGCCGCTGTTAACTCTGAACGGTCACTAAATGGAGCAAGCCCAGGACTACCTGTAGGGAGAGAGCCGGTGGAGAGGGGAACGGGAAGGCAGAGCAAGGCCAGGCGTGGGAGGCGTGGTGGGGCGGACAGGTGGCAGGCCAGGTGCGCCAGGTACACCAGGTGTGGCGCCTACCTGGAGGGCGGGGCACCTCTGCTCGCTCTGCCCCGCCCGGCGTGCCCAGCATTGCTGCCAGCTGGCAGGGACGTGGGGGGGGGGGGGTTTGCTAGATGCTAGGAAAACGGGGGGGGGTCTCCACCAAGCTCCCCCCCAGCTGGTTGCCATGGTGACCGGCAGATTCTCCCCTCCCGGGGGCTCCGAGGGCGCTGCCCGGCTGGGATCGGGCGCTTCTGTCTGCCTGGATCGGAGCGGGGCATTCTGGCGCCGTTGGAGAGTGGGGGGGGGGGCCCGAAGCAGCCCGGCCCCCTCCCCCCGCCTCGGCTCGGCTTCCCCTCCCGGAGAGCCGCTCCCGCCCGGCGCTGCTGCTGCTGCTCGGGGAAACCCGGAGGAAGAGCCCGGAGCTTTGCAATAGGACCGGCTCGACACGTGTTCTCCTCCCCCGTTGCTTTGAAGGACACGTGTCGGTCTGCCTACCTCATCCTCCCAAAGGGACCCCCTGGTTTGCAAGGGGCTTCCGGCCTCTCCTCTCTCTCTCTCTGTCTAGCCAGCTGTCACCTCTGTCTGTCAATCATCCATCCACCCACCCAGCCCTATACCTGTCAGTCAGTCTCTCTTCTCCCCTCCCCCCTCTCCCCTCTCTCTCCTTACCTACCTACCTACCTTTTATCTGCCTGCCTACCAATCTAAGCCATCTCTCTCTCTCTCTCTCTCTCTCTCTCTTTCTCCCTCCCTCCCTCCCTACCATCTATCTATCTATCTATCTATCTATCTACTATCTATCTATCTATCTTATCTATCTACTGTCTGTCTATCTATCTATCTATCTACTATCTATCTATCTACCTACCTACCTACTATCTATCTACCTATCTACCTACCTATCTACTATCTACTTACTATCTTTCTATCTATCTATCTTCTACCATCTATCTGTCTATCATCTCTCTCTCCCTCCCTACCAACCCTATCTCTCTCTCTCTCTCTCTCTCTCTCTAATATCTACCATTTATCCATCCACCTATCTATCCACCGACGTATCTATCTATCTATCTATCTATCTATCTATCTATCTATCAATCTATCAATCTATCATTTATTTATTTATTATATTTCTATACCGCCTTTCTCCCGTAGGACTCAAGGCGGTGTACAGTCAAGAAAAATATAGGTACACAAACATCATAAAATTGCTAATTAAAATTATTACTTAGTTTGGTCAATTAAATAAAACCCAGAATTAGATAACATTTAAAAAATCATTCACATGTTCGTATGTTTAGCCCCGCCTGTTGGAACATCAGGGTCTTGAGGGCACGGCGGAAAGCACGGAGATCAGGGATATTCCGTATCTCCGGGGGCAGTTCATTCCAAAGGGTTGGAGCCCCCACAGAGAAGGCCCTCCCCCTGGGAGTCGCCAGTCGACATAATTTGGCTGATGGCACCCTGAGGAGACCCTCCCTGTGAGAACGAACTGGTCGGTGGGAGGCTATTGGTGGCAAAAGACGGTCTCGTAGGTACCCAGGTCCTAAGCCATGGAGCGATAACTAACACCTTGAATCATCTACCATCTACTTCATCCATCCATCCATCCATCCATTCATCCACCTATTTACCTACCTACCTATTATCTCTCTCTGTTTCTCTACCTACCTACCTACTTACCTTCATCATGTGTCAATTATGCTTCCCCTCTACCTCTCTGTTTCTATCAAATTTCCTGATCTATCAATCTATCATTCTCTCTTTCTAATTTTAAAACCTCTCATCCCCCCCCCCCCCCCCGGCAAGAGAGACTGGGCAGTGTACAAATAAAATATTTTTTTAAAAAAGCAGAAAGCATATATCAAATTTAAAAAGGGGCAAGAGATGTTAAAAATTAGTTCAATTGCAGGGCAGGGTCTTTCAGAGCCCCCTTGTGAGCCCCATGCCAGGCTGCAAAGCCAGGGTTTCAAGCCTTTCTGGGAGCCCCTTCACCTCTGAGGGGAGAGGGCTACAGAAGACCCCTGGGCCCACTGCTCCTCCGGAGACTCAAACTATGGGGGCCCAAGGCTTTTCATTGCCTCTCCCCCCTGTACCATTTCAGACAAATGGTTGTCCAATCTCTTCTTAAAAACCTCCAGTATTAGAGAACCCACGACTTCTGGTGGCAAGCAGTTCCACTGGTTAATTGTTCTCACTGTCAGGAAATTTCTCCTTAGTTCTAGAGATCGATCTCTCCTTCTTGCTCAGTTTCCATCCATTATTCCTTGTCTGGCCTTCAGGTGCCTTGGAGAATAGCTTGACCCACTCCTCTTCTTTGGGGCAGCCCCTCAAATACTGGAAGGCTGCTATCCTGTCTCCCCTGGTCCTTCTCTTCACTAGACCATCCAGGCCCAGTTCCTGCAACCGTTCTTCGTATGTTTCAGCCTCCAGTCCCCTCATCATCCTGGGGGGGGGGGGATTGAAGGTTACAAGCTAGAGGTGGGGGACTCAACCAGGGTAGACAAGAGACCCCTGGACCTTCAGGTTTTGACTGATGCAGAGGGGGTGGGGGCGTCTTCTAGCCAATCACCTTGGTGTCAGCTGCCAGGGGCTTGAGTCTCAGGTGGGGGAGGGACCAAACAGCAGGTGGCTGGAGGCTCGGCAGGTGAGGGCAGGTGGGTGGGCTCACCCTGTGTTTCCCCTCACCATCTGTGTGTCAAAGCCTGGTAGGATGTAAGAGGAGGCCAGATAAATGCAAGGAAATCTTCACTGGTGTTTAATTTATTTATTAAATTTATAAGTAAGAGGTTCTTGGTGCGCTCTGAGCTTGGTTGTTTTCTTGCAGTTTCATGACCCAACTAGGGAACATCATCAGTGCTAGTAAGGAGTGGATACTTTGGATAATGAAATGTTTGCAAGAAAACCACCAAGCTCAGAGAACACCAAGGACTCCTCCTTCTCCTCCTTTTCATTTCATTTTCATTTTATTAAATTTGTATACCGCCCTACTCCTGAAGGACTCAGGGCGGTGAACAGCCATAAAATAAAACATATAAATACAAAATTTAAAATAGAGATAAAACAAATTAAATAAATTTGGCTGAACCATTTTAAAACCCCAATAATTTAAAACCAAATTTAAAATTCCCATTTAAAAGAGGAAAAGTTTAGGCCAGCTTGCTGGAATAGGAACGTCTTAAGCGTGCAACGGAAGGTACGCAGATCTGGAATCCTCCGTATCTTGGGGGGGGAGCTCGTTCCAGATAGTAGGTGCCCCCACAGTAGGTGCCCCCTCCTCCACCTCCTCCTCCTCCTCCTCCTCTTCCTCCTCCTCCTCCTCCTCCTCCTCATCCTCCTCCATCTCCTCATCCATACACCCCACTCCCTTCTAGCACTGATGATGTCACCAAGTTGGGTCATGAAATGTCTGCAAGCAAACAACCAAGCTCAGAGAGCATCAGTCCTCCTCCTCCTCCTCCTCCTCCTCCTTGAAGTCCACCCATTTTACAGCTGCTGAAGTTGAAAACCCCTGCTCTGAAGCGGGCAAACACTTTAGAAATTTATCTGTGCAACATTGCTGTGCCCGTATCTCTACTCTGGGCCTACACAGAGTATGTTCTCCCCTCCAGCATCCAGCTTAAAATGGCCGAGGCTGGACACCCTTGTCCTAAACCACTTGAAACAAATGGCCGTCCAGTTTCTTCTTAAAAACCTCCAGTGATGGAGCACCCACAACTTCTGGTGGCAAGCAGTTCCACTGATTGATCGCTTTCACTCTTTAGGAAATTCCTCCTTAATTCCAGGTTGCTTCTCTCCTTTTTTTTTATGGAAATAAAATCTACAGATCTCTAAAGATCAAAACTCTTTTTTTTTTTTTTTTTAAAAATGAACCTTTAAAAATTATCCAAACACACATTATTAAACTAGCTATTGAGGTAACTGCCAGGGAATCAGTAGGACAAGAGAAAATATAAACAATATAAAAATAAATAGTATTCCCTTTTCCAGTATTGACCAGGAAAGTTCAAACCTAGCTCTTTGCCGTTTCCAAACAGGAAAGAAAGGATCCCTGATGCCATTGTTTATTGTTTAGAGACAACACCATGGATGAAAGCAACGATCCCCATGTCTTCCTCTGTATTTATCACCTGGGGCTCAGGTACCTTCTGAAAAGCCCTGGTCAATTCCCTTGTCCATGGACTATAGCAGTGATGGCTAACCTTTTGGCCATCTCGTGCCAGGAAGTGGGGGGACGGGGGAAGTTTGCGTGCGTGTGTGCCCACACCCATAATTCTATGCGCCCCACCCCGCGCATGTGAGCGTGAACTCCCCCTCCCCCTCTCTCCTGGCACGCGATGGCCCGGTAAACCCATTTTTCTTTCTCACCTGGCTCCAGATCCTCTCTATGCATCTGGGGAGGACAAAAACAGCCTTCCAGAGGCCCGAAACAGCCCATTTCCCAACTTCCGGTTGGACAGGAAGTGACTTTTTTGCTGTCCCCAGCCTCCAGAGACTCCTAGCGCCAGAGCTGAGCTGGCGTGCCAGGAGACATGGCTCCAGGTGCCACCTGGGGCACGCGTGCCATAGGTTCGCCATCATGGGACTATAGTATCAGGTTGCTTCTCTCCTTGATTAGTTTCCACCCGTTGCTTCTTGTACTACCCTCAGGTTCTTTGAAGAACAGGTTGACCCCTTCTTCTTTGTGGCAGCCCCTCAAATACTGGAAGACTGGTAGTCCTCGACTTATAACAGTTCATTTAGTGACCATTCAAAGTTTCAACAGCAAAACGTGACCAGTATGATCATTTTTCACACTTATGACCGTGGCAGCATCCCCATGATCGCCTAATATACATTCGGATGTCTGACAACTGACTCCTATTTATGACGGTTGCCCTGTCCCTGGGTTCACACGATCCCCGTTTTGCGACCTTCTGACAAGCAAAGTCAATGGCGAAGCCCGATTCGCTTAACAACCGTGTTCCTAATTTAACAGGGATTCACTTCGCAAACCTGGCAAGAAAAGCCGTAAAATGGGGTAAAACAAATGTCTCGCTTAACAGCAGAAATTCTGCGCTCCATTATCGTCGTAAATCGAGGACTACCTGCACTGCTATCATGTCACCTTTAGTCCTTCTTTTCTTTAAACGAGACCTATCCAGTTCCTTCAGCCGTTCTTATCCTCCAGCCCTCTAAATCATCTTTGTTGCTATTTCCCGCACAAAGAGAATCAACCAGGAGCCAATAAATTTCATAGTAAATAAATAATAATAAATTTTATCCTGGTCTCTCCTCTGGACCGAATGTGCATCTTTTTTTTCCATCGTTCTGCCGCTGAGATCTCTGCAGCCTTTCGGAGAGCTTTCTTTAAAGTTCAATTTTTAAAATTTGTTTAATTGTATAAAATACAAAGAAAAATAGAAATTAGGAAATTAAAGGGGTGGAAAGAAAGTGAGGGATATAAGGGAAAAAAGAAGAAAATGAAAGGGGCATTGACTTCCGAACTCTTCTTAGCACCGTACAAGATAAAAACACTCCAGCCTCAACTTTCTTTTTGCTTTTACACATTATGAACACATGACTAGCCATTTCTACAACGACAAATCTTTCTGATCAGCAAAACCAAAGTCAGAAGTTTCATTTTCTTTCCTCGCAAGCACGAAATCCAGAAGCGGTATTATCCCAAGCGAAAAAACGTCTTGAAATATATTTTCCTCTTTTGAAATAAAATAAATCCATTGGCCCGTTCCGGCTTTTTATCTTCCTTGCTTTGGAAATAGGAGGTTATTTCTATTTGCACCTAATAATCTTTGTGTGAATTGCCTTTTCTCGTGGAAGGAAGATAACTGGGCCACGTAGCACTCCCTCCTCCCCCAGGGCCCTTGTAGCTAAACCTATGAGTAAGGTTGCAAAAGAAGGTGGAGAGAAAACAGGAAGGAGGAACAGGAGTTTCTCAAGAGGTTGAGAAGCTAGAAACCTCCGGATCGGTTTTATTCTCTTTTTTTTTTCTCTCTTTCTCCCTCTCATGTTCCCCTTTTCCTTTTTTTTTTTAAAAAAAAAAGTTTTTTATTTTTTAGGCAAACATTTAATACATCAGTTTTCTCTTCCCTGTGACATCCAAAGTTCTTTCTTCTTCTGTATAGTTGTCATTCCTTCTATCTTGATCCTTATCCAGTCCACAATATCAATTCATCACTAACATAATATTCAACGCATCGCATATTTTTACATACTTATATAATTAATCATTTAATTAATCTCTTCTCCAACCAATAATAAAAATCATTCCATATTTTAAAATATTCTGAGTCTTCTCTATCTTTAATCATCAGAGTTAATCTATTCATTTCTGCACAATCTAAGATTTTTTTATTATTATTACTTCTTTTCCAAAGGTATTTTCTCCGCTTTCCTATTTTGTGCATAGACAATCCTTGCAGCTGTTATTACATGTATTATCAAATAAACTTTTTCCTTGCTAATTTTTTCAGGTAGGATACCCAGGAGGAACAGCTCTGGTTTAAATTCGATACGTTGATGTATCATTTCCTCCAACCAAGTCTTAAATTTAATCCAATAGTTTTCACGTTCCCCTTTTCCAAAAGGGATACAAAACCTCCCTCCGTTCAGCTTTGGAAAATGTCTCTACTTTGCGGCTTGCAGGGATTGGAAAGGAAGGAATAAAGCAGGTTGTTAGGGTCTCCTTGCAGTGGGTTGGACTGGATGACCTCCGAGTGTCCCTTCCCACTTTGTCATTCTGTTACTTGGGATGGCGAGCCAGAGAAGAGCAGGACTGCGTCCCTTTGGAAAAACAGGTAGTCCAGCAGTTTCACTTAGTGACCGTTTGAAGTTACAGCAGCCCTGAAAAAAGTGACTTACGACCGTTTTTCAGACTTACGACCGTTGCAGCCTCCCCAGTCATGTGATCAACATTCAGAGCCTTGGCAACTGGCTCGTATTTATGACGGTCACGGTGTCTGGGGAGTCCCCCGTCCATGGGGAAGTCAGATTCACTTAACAACCATGTGACTAAATTAATGACTGCAGTGATTCACTTAACAACGGTGGCATGAAAGGTCATAAAATGGGGCCAAATTCTCTTAGCTCATGTCTCGCTTAGCAACAGAAATTGTGGGGCTCAATTGTGGTCGTAAGTCGAGGACTGCAAGTATACAAGGTGTACCAAAAGTAGGTGCCTTGGTTATATAAATGACATTAAATGTTCACCTGTGTTGCCATTTTCTTGATGGACCAGGAAGAAATTACAAGTAGTCCTTGACTTACAACATTTCATTTAGTGACCGTTCCAAGTTACAACAGCACTGAGAAAAGTGACTTATGACCGTTTTTCACACCTGCGACCGTTGCACGCCTCCCCAGGGTCACATGATCAAAATCCAGGCGCTTGGCAACTGACTCGTACTTATGACGATCACCATGTCCCGGGGTCACATGATGCCCTTTTGTGACCTTCTGATGAGCAAAGTCCATGGGGGAGCCAGATTCACTTAATAACCGTGTGACTAATTTCTCAACTGCAGTGATTCGTTTAGCGACTCTGGGAAAGAAGGTGGTAAATTGGGCAAAAACTCACTTAACAAGTGTCTTACTTAACAACAGAAATTTTGGGCTCCACTGTAGTTGTAAGTTGAGGACTACCTGTACTTACGACCGTGATTCAGAGTTCTGACAGTTGCCTCCCTGTTGTCCCTTTTATTTTCTATGGTTTGTTTTTTTTTGCCAGAAACTTGTAATAAATGCTGATTTCTGGGAAAAACATCATAAATTTGGGTGTCCCCCGTGCACCCAAACGACAATTGTGTGAGTTTGCCTAATGACATTTATGTACAGGCTCAAAGAAAGTTATAAAATTGAGTGCAGTCACATGTTGACCCACTTAACAACCGTTAAAGTCGTAAAGCGAGGACTACCTGCAATCACGGAGACTCCCATGTTGTGCATCAGGTTTGTCTGCAAGAATGCGACAAATTCTGAACCGTCCTGCTTTTCTCAAAGTGACCTCGGGCCCCAAAAGGTCCAGTTTGAAATATTTTCTCCGCTGGTGAATTGCATTGTCTACATTTGCAATAAGAAACAACTAAAATCTGGAATATTTTTACAGGAATTTTGAAGGAATGGAATTTTTTTTTTAAAAAAAAGGTGCAACTGTTTGGAACATTCAAAAGCCCTCTGTCCCAATACAAAGGGATTTTATGTGGGACGTTTAAAAAAAAAAAAATTAAAAGCACCATTGTGTCATGGGAGCAGTTAGAGTTGGCGTTTTTGAGCAGAAAATTGGGAATAATTCTCTAAATCTAGAAATCGGCTGTGCTGCGTAAAATAGGAAGGAGTAATTCAGTGTTTCGGGAGCTTAACTGCTTTAAAATGGGTGGACTTCAACTCCCAGAATTCCCCAGCCAGCATAGCATAGAATTCTGGGAGTTGAAGTCCACCCATCTTAAAGTGGCCAGATTTATTTATTTATCCATCAGATTTGGAAACTGCCTACCTCACTCACAGACCAACCACGGCGTGGTGTACAATTCAAATATTAAAAATATTTATTAAAAATATTAAAAAACCACCAATCCATGTTATAGATATTATATTCCCGTAGGACGCAATTAAAAGAGGAATAAAATCATCATAAAAGCGGAAAGTTTGCAAAACTTCGGTTTGGCTGATCCATGCAAAGGTCCTGAACTGGCACCTTTCTTGCACCTGGCACCTGTTTTTATTTTGTTTTATTTTGAAAAAGAACATTTAAGCCATCCTCTCCTTCCAACTGTAACCGTAATTCCACATTATTTGTGGCAGGGAGTTGCTACCCCCCTGGCATCCTTACGAAGGCAATTCCATTCGGTCTGGCCCCCAAATCCTCCTTGGCACCATCTTTGAATTTGGTTTTTTTTTTTTTTTTTTTTAATTTGATTTATATGCTGCCCTTCTCCGGAGACTCAGGGCGGCTTACAGTGCGTTAAGCAATAGCCTTCATACTTTTGTATATTTATACGAAGTCAGCTTATTGCCCCCACAAACTGGGTCCTCATTTAACCTACCTTAGAAAGGATGGAAGGCTGAGTCAACCTTGAGCCTTGGAGAGATTCGAACCAGCAGTAAATTGCAGGCAGCTGTGTTAATAACAGGGTGCTTTAAACCACTGTAGTACCAAGGCTCTGCAGTTGTAAATTGAGGACTAGCTGAAGTGGCTATGATTTGAGGTTAAGTAATTTATTTAAATTACTCCAGTTTTTAAATTGGTCGTAAGTTGAGGACTACTTTCGAAGTTGGTTGTAAGTCGAGGACCAAGCCTACAATTTGTGCTTAAGTAATTACAGTATTGGAATCACCCTCTCTTTGAATTTGGTCATAAGTTGAGGACTACTTTTAAGTTGGTCGTAAAATGAGGATTACCTGTAGTGCCTACATTATATGTTTAAGTAATTATTTAAAGAACCCATCTTTAAAATCAATCATAAGTTGAGGGCTATTTTGAAGTTGGTCGTAAGTCGAGGACGAAGCCTACGATTTGTGCTTAAGTGATCGATTTAAATCACCGCGTCTTTGAATTGGGTCATAGGTTCAAGGACTATCTGTAGTGCCTACAATGTGTGTGCATGTAGTTATTTAAATTGTGCTGTCTTTGAAATCGGTCGTAAATTGAGGACTAAGTAAATGATTTATGTCCGAACAGTCAATGGAAGGGTTTATATTCCTTGCAGACAGCTGGTCACTTGCATCCTTTTAGAGGGTCGTTGAGGCCATTTGGAGGTTTATCTGTGTCCTCAGGGTCACTTGAGTGGTGCAAATGGGTGTGGAGCCTTCTTGGAACTGCTGAAAGAACCGTGTTGTAGACTGGAGGTAGATGACGTTGTATCCCCTCCCCCTCTGTTGAGAGAGGGGCTGTTCAATTTGGACATAGGTGGCCTCTTTGACCCCTCTTCCAAACCAGAAATCCTCTCTATCCAAAATGTGGACTTTGTCTTTTTAAATGCAGATGGACTGCTCAATACTTGTCCTATGTAGTCTTAGTTCTCCTATGTTGCGCCATGCGTTTGTGAAGTGGCTGTTTTGTTTCCCCAATGTACAGATCTGCACATGGCTCACTGCATTGTACTGCATATCCTGGTAAGCAGCCGGCAGCAAATGAAGAAATCATGTATCTCACTTTCCTTTCTGCCGCCCCCCACCCCCCACCCCATCCTACTCCTGGCCTTCCCATTTTTTAATCAATTTATTTCTGTTTTCAATTTATATAGCTTTATTTTCTTATGATTGTAAGCCCCCCAGAGTTACCTTGAGGTAAGATGGGCGGCCTATGAATTTTATAAATAAACAAACAGATCCGAGATTGCGTGCACCATCCTTTCGGGTTCATGTCTACACAGCGGCCGGTGTATAAGACAGTCCCCGACTTACAACGATTTGTTTAGTGACCGTTCAAAGTTGCAATGGCGCTGAAAAAAAGAGACTTAGGACCATGTTTCACAGTTAGGACCTTTGAAGCACCCCATGATCAGGCGATCAAAATTCAGACGCTTGGCAACCGTTTCATACTTACGACTGTTGCAGCGTGTCCCGGGGTCACGTCATCCCCTTCAGCGACCTTCCGACAAGCAAAGTCGGTGTGGGAAAGCCCGATTCGCTTAACAACCGGGTTACTAACTTATCAGCTGATAAGGCGATTCACTTAACAACGGTGGCAAGAAAGGCCGTAAAATGGGACAAAACTCACTTGACACATGTCTCACTTAGCAACAGAAATGGTGGGCTCAATTGTGGTCATACGCCGAGTTATTTAAATGGCCTAACTGAAAAACCTGGGCGTTGTGAGTGACGCAACCCCGGGCAGCTCAAAAGGAGCGGTTGAGCGTGGCTATGTGGCTGTGCCAACCCAGCCAATCTCTCTCCCACCCCCATTCCATGGGGTTACTATAAGTAAGAAAAAGGGGGTTCAAAATCACCCCACTTTTTCTCTGGGCCATCTGTTGGCATCTTTTTTTGCCGGAGCAGAGATGGGTGGGGGGGAGGAGGGAGGGAGGGATGGCGTGCCAGCCTGGCGATGCCCCCCACCCGGCCCTCGCCCACCGTGCCCTGCAGCAAAGCCCCCCCTTCCCCCCCCTTGTCACGGTCCCTTCCTGAGCCTAACTCGACTTGTCTCCGCTCTTACAGGGGGCAGATGGCTTGTCTGAGCCGGAGGGCATCGCACTCAAGCGAGTGGCCGTGGTGGAAGACTTCTTCGACATCATCTACTCGATGCACGTGGAGAGCTCGGCCGAGCCGGGCAAGGCCCCCAAGCACGCCGGGCAGAAGAAGACCTACCGGGCGGTGAGACAGCCAGCCCTCCCTTCTTCTCCCAGGATGGGCTCTGCGGCCGGACGCTCCCTCCCTCCTTGCCTGCACCTGTCGCCTGCCTTCCTAGGGCTGAAGAGGAGGAGGAGGAAGGAGGCGCTGGCACGCAGGGGAGGGGGGTGGGTGGGTATGCAGGGGAGGGGGAAGAATGTGGGAAAAGAAAAGAAGTGGGAGGAGGAGGAAGAGCAGGAGAGGAGGAGGAGAACAAGGAGAAGGAGAGGAGGTGGAGGAGGAGAAGGAGAGAGGAGGGAGAGGAGAAGAGGAGGGACAAGGAGGAGGAGAAAGGGAGGAGGAGAAGGAGAAATGAGAAGGAGAAAGAGGAAGAGGAGAGGAGGAAGAGGACAAGGAGGAGGAGGAGAAGGAAGAGAAGGAATGGTGGAAAAAGGGAGGGGAGGAGGAGGAAAAGGGGATGGACAAGGAGAAGGAGAGGAGAGGAGGAAGAACACGAGGAGGAGAAAGAGGAGGAGGAGAAGGAGAAAGGAGGAGGAGGAGAGGAGGAGGAAGACGAAGAGGAGAAAGAGGAGGAGGAGAAGGAGAAAGGAGGAGGAGGAGAGGAGGTGGAAGGCGAGGAGGAGAAAGAGGAGGAGGAGGAGAGGAGGAAGAGGAGAAAGGGAGGAGGAGGAGGAGAAAGGAGGAGGAGAAGGTGAGGAGGAGGAGAGAAGGTGAGGAGGAGGAGAGGAGGAAGAAGGACAAGGAGGAGGAGAAAGAGGAGGAGAAGGAGGAGAAGGAATGGTGGAAAAGGGGAGGGGGAGGAGGAGGAAAAGGGGATGGACAAGGAGAAGGAGGAGAGGAGGGGAAGGAATGATGGAGAAGGAAAAAAAGTGGAGGGGGAGGAGAGGGGGAGGAATAGAAGGAGGAGGGAAGGGGAAGGAATGTGGGAGAAGGAAAAGAAATGGAGGAGAAGGGAGGGGAGGGCCCCATCTGCAGATGTGCTGAGCAGAGGGAGGGAGGGAGGGAGGGGGAAGCTCTGCCCTGGACAGTCACATGGCTCTGTCTGTACATGTGTGTATGTGTGTGCATGGTGCATTTCCTCCTGCCATAAACAAAGGCAAAGGCTGCACAACCTCAGAGAGATCTCCGCATGGCGCTTCAGCTGCTAAACTTGTGGGCATCCTCGGCCCCGAACACAGGAAGCTGGGCTGGGGGGTGGGGAGGGTGAGGGAGGAACGGGTACCCTTCCCGTGCCCTCCCTCGGTGTGGCTGCAAGCTGACATCTGGCCTGTGTGCCTGCCTGGGGAGGGCAACTCTGCACAGCGAGGAACTGCAAAGTTCGCCCTTTCTCTGCAGCACCCCAAAACGGGGGATTTGGCCCCCTGGGTCCCCAATGCAGCGGGCGGGGCCTTTGATCTGATGTGGGGAGATCCTGGCTGGGGTGTGCATGTGTGTTTGCACTTGGATTTGAGGGGCAAAAAGGGAGGAAGTCTGAGCTGAGGAGCCCCCCCCCCCCACTATCTGCAATGCTAACTAGATAAATATTGCTCAGCTTAGCAACTTGAAGATCGCTGGACTTCGACTCCCAGAATTCCCTTGGGCTGGGCTGGTTTCTTGCAGACATTTCGTGACCCTACTAGGTAGCATCCTCAGTTCTAGAAGGGAGTGGGGTTTGCAGGGAGGAGGAGGGAAAGGAAGAGGAGCAGGAAGAAGAGGAGGAGGAGGAGGAAGGACAATTGTGGGGTCCTTGATGCTCTCTGAGCTTAGTTATTTAAAAAGAGCTATGGTAGGACAGTGGTTAGAGTGTCGCATCGGAGGCTGGCTCTGCCCACAGTCTGGAGTTCGATCCTGACCGGCTCAAGGTTGACTCAGCCTGCCTGCCTTCCTTCCTTCCTTCCTTCCTTCCTTCCTTCCTTCCTTCCTTCCTTCCTTCCTTCCTTCCTTCCTTCCTTCCCTCCCTCCCTCCCTCCCTCCCTCCCTCCTTCCTTCCCTCCTCCCTCCCTCCCTCCCTCCCTCCTTCCTTCCTTCCTCCCTCCCTCCTTCCTTCCCTCCTTCCTTCCTTCCTTCCTTCCTCCCTCCCTCCCTCCCTCCCTCCTTCCTTCCTTCCTTCCTTCCTTCCTTCCTTCCTTCCTTTCCTTCCTTCCTTCCTTCCTTCCTTCCTTCCTCCCTCCTTCCTTCCTTCCTTCCTAGGTCAGTTAAGAGAGGAACCAGATTATTGGGATTCTAATATTTTAAATTGCTCAGAGAGTGCTATAAACCACTATAAGTCTAATTTGCTATTGGTATTGTTTTCTTGCAGACGTTTCATTACCCAAGTAGGTAACATCCTCAGTGCTAGAAGATACACATTCCACTCCCTTTTAACACTGATGATGTTACCTAGATGGGTAATGAAGCGTCTGCAAAAAAATACGAAGTTCAGAGAACACCAAAGATCACACTGACTTCCTCCTCCTCCTCCTCCTCCTCTTCCCCTCTTCTTATTCTCTTCCATTCCTGAAACCCCACTCCCTTCTAGCACTGATGATGTTACCTAGATGGGTACTGAAATGCCTGCCAAATTCAGAGAACACCAAGGATCCCTCTGTCTTCCTCCTCCCTTTTCCTCTTCCTCCTCCTCCCCCCTTCTTATTCTCCTGCACTCTGCAAATCCCACCCCCTTCTACCTGTAGCACTGATGATGTTCCCTAGTTGGGTCATGAAACGTCTGCAAGAAAACCACCAAGATCAGAGAGCAGCGAGGAGGAGCAGTCCTCCTCCTTTTCCTTCTCCTCCTCCTCTTCACCCCACTCCCTTCTTCTAGCACTGATGATGTTACCTAGTTGGGTCATGAAACGTCTGCAAGAAACCAACTCAGCTCAGAGAGCACCAAGGACTCGGTCTGTCTATTCCCCACCGACCAGCCGATCAGGTTTAAAATGAGGCAGATGAGATCATTTATGGATTATTAGGTAGAGGATCAGAAATAAATTAGCCTTGTGGGCAGCTGAAGTGAGAAGAGTGATGCGTTGAGTACTTGTCAGCTGGGAGTCCTTAATATAGAGAGAAAGGAGAGAGAAAAATACTTCTTGGAATAAAATCAGACTTAGATTTGAAGGGAAGTTATTTAACTCTTCCCGGGAAGATGGCACAATGGTGGCCAGAAGAAGCTGGATTGCAAATGGAAAGATCTTGGCCTTTTTTTGCTGGATCTGAAGCTCAATCACTGTTTCACTTCCACTGGATTTTAGTTCCCAGAATTCCCCAGCCAGCATGATTTTCAACCTTAGGAACTAAGTTAGGTGGACTTCAACTCCCAGAATTCCCCAGTGAGAATGATTTTCAACCTTAGGAACAAGCTAGGTGGACTTCAACTCCCAGAATTCCCAGTGAGAATGATTTTCAACCTTAGGAACTAAGCTAGGTGGCTTCAACTCCCAGAATTCCCCAGTGAGAATGATTTTCAACCTTAGGAACAAGCTAGGTGGACTTCAACTCCCAGAATTCCCCAGTGAGAATGATTTTCAACTTAGGAACTAAGCTAGGTGGCTTCAACTCCCAGAATTCCCCAGTGAGAATGATTTTCAACCTTAGGAACAAGCTAGGTGGACTTCAACTCCCAGAATTCCCCAGTGAGAATGATTTTCAACCTTAGCAACCAAGTTAGGTGGACTTCAACTCCCAGAATTCCCAGTGAGAATGATTTTCAACCTTAGCAACCAAGTTAGGTGGACTTCAACTCCCAGAATTCCCCAGTGAGAATGATTTTCAACCTTAGGAACTAAGCTAGGTGGACTTCAACTCCCAGAATTCCCTAGCCAGCAGAACTGGCTGGGGAATCCTGGGAGTTGAAGTCCACACGTCTTCAAGTTGCTGAAGTTAAAAAATAGTAGCCTGCAAACTGTTATATCAGCGTCTGGGATAGTTTTCAGTGCCGGCATTGAAAATAATTAATGCTTTGAATTAAAAATGAAAAGGATTGTGGAAAAGAAGAATTTTGGTGGGTCCAAAAAAATAAATAAATTTGGCCACGTTTTGCAAAAGCATTCTTTTATTTCTTGCATTAGATGTCAGAAAAGATTCAGAATAAGAGAGCTGGAAGGGACCTTGGAGGTCTTCTAGTCCAGCCCCTTGCTCGAGCAGGAGACTCTACAGCATTTCAGACAAATGGTTGTCCAATCTCTTCTTCAAAACCTCCAGGGATTTAGCCTCTCTACTGCTTCGGGTGGGATTTCACTCATATTGAAGATCTGAATCCGGGGGTGGGGGGTCTTGGGTTCAATTTCCTACCCGCTTTAACCCGTGATTCACTTGATTTGAGCCACATCACATGTCCAGCAGTGCAACTAAAAATATCTCCATAAATCGAACCCCCCCCCCAAGGGAGGAAGGACAGGCTATAAATCTGAAAAATAAATAAACAGCCGAATCTCTACCACCCCATGTCCACATTTCCCATGAAAAGGACGGAGTAAATTTAATTTTCACACTCAGGTTAAAGGGCTGGTTAGCTGCACAGCCCTTGCGTATTCTCCTTTCTTATCACATGAGTTGTGAACACCAAGCAGAAAATGGACCGTAATCAGCCTTAGAAACTTTTGTGGTCTACCAAAACCACTTTTTATTTTAATTAAAAAATAATAATAATTCTGAGCTAATTGTAAGACCCACTGAAATAATTGGGAGCATGATATCGCTTGTCCTCGACTTACGAGCACAACGGAGTCCCCGATTTGTGTTGTTACGTGAAACACCTATTGCCCTGTTTTATGACCTTTTTTGCCATGGTTGTTAAGTGAATCTGGCTTTTCAGACAGTCGCGAAAGGGGATCATGTGACCCCAGGATGCTGCAAAAAAAAAGTGACTTATGACCATTTTTCACAGTTACGACCTTCGTAGCATCCCCATAATAATAACAATAATAATAATAATTTTATTTCTATACCGCCCTTCTCCCGAAGGACTCAGGGCGGTGTACACCCTATTTAAAAACACAGACAAAACAACAATATAAAATTTAAAATAATTAAATAAATTGGCTCAGATTTAAAACCCCAATAAATTTAAATACCCCAATTTAAAACTATTGTGTTGATAGTCCGGCCTGGCGGAACAATATCAATATCATGATCAAATGATCCAAATTCAGATGTTTGGCAATTGGGTTCATATTTATGAAAATCAATGGGGTAGCCAGATTCACTTAACAACCAGGTTGCTAACTTATCCACTGCAGTGATTCACTTAACAACCGTGGTGAGAAAGGTCGTAAAATGGGGCAAAACTCGCTGAACAAGTGTCTCACTCAACCACAGAAACATTGGGCTCAATTGTGGTTATAACTCAAGGACGACCTGTATTTTCCATGCGCAGATGATGCTCTCTTCCTGATTTCTAGATTGCATTCCTTCCTGGAAAACCAAGAAGCCTGCCAGCTACAAATCTGAAACCACCACTAGGGGGTGGCCAAGAGCTAGCAATCCCAGGCTCTCTTTGCTGCCACCTAGTGGTCGGCGGAGGTTTTGCAGGACAGCCCTGCTAAAAGAAAACTGCTGAGCTCAGCTATTTCTGAGCTCCTGGGAAAAAAAGAAAGAGAAAGGTGTGATGTGAAATTGGGGGACATTTGGGCCACGAGACAAAAATCGCAAGCCAGCAGGCAACCATTTTAGCTTCTCCTGGTTCTGTAAACTCCGATTCTCTTTCTCACACGGCCTGGCTTTGCTAAACTGGTCAGCATAAACTAAGTTATACTGCCACGTAGTGGAGAGGGAAATGCCTTTAAAAAAATGTCAGAAGATCTCACTTCCTGCTTTGCAAAAAAAAAAAAATTCCCGTTTCAAAACAAGGGGCTTTTTAGATCGCACGTGTCCCCGTCTCCCTTTTGTGATTCAGCCTGCTTTTTAAAGAATTTTTTATTATTATTATTATTATTATTAAAAAAGAGAAGGTCCGTGTGATCTCGGCCCTCCTTGTTTTTTTTAAATTCTGTGGAACTGAAAGCTTTTCGTTTTTATTTATTTATTTATTTTTTTAAAAAAAGGTTTTTCTTAACATGCAGCCTGGAGAGGATTAATTGGAGCAGGAAACAGAAGGAGCTCTCTGCAAAGTTGCTAAGAATAGATTGGGTTGCTGATTTTACATTTGAAAAGCTTGGAGAATGTTTTGCAGATGGTGGCGTTGTTATCTTGTGTTGAGGCACCGACCTAAGGAGCTTCATTTTGTCACACACCACGCCAGCTTTTGCAACCACGACAAAATATAAGTCAAAGGTTTTTTCCCCCTGCTGGAGAACGAATTACTCTCCCTCTAAAGTCGCCAGACTTAAGCCTCGTTGAATATTTGTGGCTCAGGGTTAAACTGTGAGGTCCTTGGTCCACTCTGAGCTTGGGGGGGGGGTTTCTTGCAGACGTTTCGTGACCCAACTAGGTAACATCATCAGTGATAGAAGGGAGTGGAGTTTGTGGAGAAGAGGAGGAAGGAGAGGGGGGCAGTGGGGTCCTTGGTGTTCTTAGAGATTAGTGGTTTTCTTGCAAACGTTTCATGACCCATGTAGGTAACACCATCAATTTTCCAAGAGAAAGGGGTTTGTGGAGAAGAGGAGAATGTGGGGTCCTTAGTGCTCTCTAAGTTTGGTGGTTTTCTTGCAGACGTTTCATGACCCATGTAGGTAACATCATCAGTGCTAGAAGGGAGTGGAGTTTTTGGAGAGGAGGAGGAGGAGGAGGAAGATTATGGAATCCTTGGTGCGCTCTGAGCTTGGCGGTTTTTCTTGCAGACCTCTCATGACCCAACTAGGCAACATCATCAGTGCTAGAAGGGAGTGGGGTTTGCAGAGAGGAGGAGGAAGGGCTTTGGGGTCCTTGGTTTTCTCTGAGCTTGGTTGTTTTCTTGCAGACGTTTGACTTTGCTTGTCATAAAAGATGATCACTGCAACCGTCACAAATATGAACCTCCGAATTTTGCTCACGTGATCATGGGGACACTGGAAAAAGTCGTAAGTGTGAAAAAAAATGGTCCCAAGTCACATTTTTCAGTGCAGCTGTAACTTCGGACAGTCCCTAAACGAACCGTTATAAGTCGAGAACTACCTGTCCTTCTCTCTTTCTTTCACACCCCGGAATGTGCATATTGCATCCTTCCTCCTTAAACCATCACAGGCGATCTCGCTTGCAATCCTGTTGAAACCCAAACAGATCACAATTAAGGGTGTGTGTCCCCCTCCAGTACCCCCTCCTGTCAGATCCCCCCAAACTTTGTCTTCCTAGTGCTGATGGATTGGCCCAGTCGTTGACCAGAGATTTAATGGCAGTGAATATAGGATGAACGGTTGCAGGAACTGGGTATGTCCAGTCTAATGAAAGGAAGGACCAGGGGAGACATGATAGCAGTGTTCCGATATCTCAGGGGCTGCCCCAAAGAAGAGGGAGTCAAGCTATTCTCCAAAGCCCCCGAAGGCAGGACAAGAAGCAACGGGTGGAAACTCATCAAGGAGAGAAGCAACTTAGAACTAAGGAGGAATTTCCTGACAGTGAGAACAATTAACCAGTGGAACAACTTGCCACCAGAAGTTGTCAATGCTCCAACACTGGAAGTTTTTAAGAAGATGTTGGATCACCATTCGTCTGAAGCGATGTAGGGTTTCCTGCCTAAATGGGGTTGGACTAGAAGACCTCCAAGGTCCCTTCCAACTCTTTTTCTGTATTTTGTATATGAAGAACGGTTGCAGGAACTGGGTATATCTAGTTTAATGAAAAGAAGGACCAGGGGGGACATGCTAGCAGTGTTCCGATATCTCAGGGGCTGCCCCAAAGAAGAGGGAGCTATTCTCTAAAGCCCCCGAAGGCAGGACAAGAAGCAACAGGTGGAAACTAATCAAAGAGAGAAGCAATTTAGAACTAAGGGGAAATTTCCTGACTGTGAGAACAATTAATCGGTGGAACAACTTGCCTCCAGAAGTTGTGAATGCTCCAACACTGGAAGTTTTTAAGAAGATGTTGGATAACCATTTGTCTGAAGTGGTTGTAGGGTTTCCTGCCTAAACGGGGTTGGACTAGAAGACCTCCAAGGTCCCTTCCACCTCTGTTATTCTATTCTGTTATTTTAATGAAAAGGAGGACTAGGGGTGGACAGGATAGGAGTCTTCCAATATCTCAGGGGCTGCCCCAAAGAAGAGGGAGTCAAGCTATTCTCCAAAGCTACCTGAAGGCAGGACAAGAAGCAATAGATGGAAACTGATCAAGGAGAGAAGCAACCTAGAACTGAGGAGGAATTTCCTGAAAATTAGAACAATTAACCAGCGGAACAGCTTGCCACCAGAAGTTGTGGCTGCTCCAACATTGGAGCATTTATAAGAAGAGATTGGATAATCATTTGTCTGAAATGGTACAGGGTTTCCTGTCTGAGCAGGGGGTTATTCGATTCTGAAAGGGGTTCCCAGTTAGGATGCCACCATTTTGTGATGATGTTACACGACAACAGAAGCCTCCGCAGCAACAACAGCCGCAGCAACAACTGAGCTATTGACAACCGAGGGAAGAGGCCAGATCGGAGGGCCTGGGTCTGTCCTCGCTCATTGGATCAGAAGGGACCCTTTGCTCGCCGATCTGACCAGAGATCGCCACAGCAGCCGCCGGACGAGGGGAGAAGGAGACATGCGGAAGCAGATAAGCGAACCCCCAGAAAGGTTCAGTGGCTGGGATGCGGGATTTCAGCCACCCCAACGTCTTAGTTGGGAGACTGACTCTGCCAAATCCGTTCTTTGATGGTGATCTCTTTCTATCCAAAAGGGCACCAGGGGATCGGTTTCCTTGGATCTGGTTCTTATTAGAGAGGAAATGATTGATTCCCTTCCCTCTCTTTCCAGGTCCCTTCCCTTCCCTTCCCTTCCCTTCCCTTCCCTTCCCTTCCCTTCCCTTCCCTTTCCTTTCCTTTCCTCTTTCCTTTCCTTTCCTCCTTCCTTTCCTTTCCTCTCCTTCCCTTCCCTTTCCTTTCCTTTCCTTTCCTTTCCTTTCCTCTCCTCTCCTTTCCTTTCCTTTCCTCCTTCCTTTCCTTTCCTTCCCTTTCCTTCCCTTTCCTCCTTCCTTCCCTTTCCTTCCCTTCCCTTTCCTCTTTCCTTTCCTTTCCTTCCCTTTCCTCTTTCCTTTCTTTCCTTTCCCTTCCTTCCCTTTCCTCTTTCCTTTCCTTCCTTTCCTTTCCTTTCCTTTCCTTCCTTCCTTCCTTCTTTCCTTTCCTTTCTCCTTTCCTCTTCCCTTCCCTTCCCTTTCCTCTTTCCTTTCCTTTCCTTCCTTCTTTCCTTTCCTTCTTTCTTTCCTCTTTCCTTTCCTTTCCTTCCTTTCTCTTTTCTTTCTTTCCCCTTTTCTTCCTTTCCTTCCCTTCCCTTCCCTTCTTCCTTTTCTTTCCTTTCCTTCTTTCTTTTCCTTTCCTGTCCTTTCCTTTCCTTTCCTTCCCTTCCTTCCTTCCTTTCCTCTTTCCTTTCCTTCCCTTCCCTTTCCTCTTTCCTTTCTTCCTCTTTCCTTTCCTTTCTTTTTCCTTTCCTCTTCCCTTTCCTTCCTTCCCTTTCTCTTTTCTTCCTTTCCCTGCCTTCCTTTTCCTTTTCCTTTTCCCTTCCCTTTCCTTTCCACTCCTTCCCCCACCCCTTCCCCCTCCCCTCACTCCTCTCCTTTCCCTTTCCCATCGTTCATCTCACAACTGCTACAGGCAACTTACACACAAAAAACCCGAAAGCAAGGGAGCCACAGGGGGTCACTCCGGTGCCCCAAGATCAAAGAATAACCACCTTGGAGCATTCAGAGCCCGGGTGGCTCCAGACCCCGATGTCTGCGGACGCCACCAGGTCTCCAGCCCTTTGGAAAAGGCTAATGAGGTTGGGTCCTTCAGGGTCTTCTGGGGGTTAATGACCCTCTTATCAAATTTGCAGAGGACACAACCCTCAGGGCGACAGGCTTCTATCCATTCCGGATCGGCTGCAGAACTGCTGCGAAGAACAAGCTGCACTTCCCCTAGGGAGGCCTAGATGTCTTATAGCCATTCATTTAGTGACCGGTCAAAGTTACAACGGCACTGAAAAAAGTGACTTATGACCGTTTTTCACACTTACGACCATTGCAGCATCCCGTGGTGCAATTTATGATGGTTACAGTATCCGGGGTGGGAGGTGGGGTGTGTGTGGGGGGTGTCACGTGGTCCCCTTTGGCGACCACGGGGGAAGCCGGATTCATTTGACGACCTGCGTGACTAACTTAGCTGCGGTGATTCACTTAATATCTGTGGCAAGGAAAGTTGTAATTTTTTTTATTTTTATTCATTTTATATTTTAAATTACTAACATTACAAACAACATATACAATACTTCACCCTGTGCTATACATAAGAAAGGAAGATTTGGTTCTTCGGATATATCTCATGATCGCCAAAATCCACGTTCTCGGGGTACAGGTACGAAGCATCCAATTTTCCCAGCGCATAGTCCACGAATGGTTTCCAAATTTTCCAGAAAATGTCTTCTTTATAGTCACCATTTCTAATTTTAATATCACATGTCATTTTATCATTTAAAGCTAATTTCCACATTTTCAATACCATTCTTCTATTCTAAAATTCACATCTAATTTCCAATATCTGGCTATTATAATTCTACCCATTATAATCATAATTCTAATAAATTCTTTCTCATATTTTGTTGGTTCTATTTCCTTAATTATCAACAGTAATATAGTTTCTGGTCTCAATATTATTGCTTTCCCATCATTTCAAATATCATTTCCTCCAATTGTTGCCAAAACTTTTTAACTTTATCACATTTGTACCACATATGTTCATAAGTCCCTAATTCCATGTCACATCTCCAACATTGTTTACTAATTTTTTTATCCATCAATGACAATCTTAATGGAGTCAAATACCATTTCCAAACAACCTTATAATTATGCTCTTTAATCCTTACAGATAAAGTCTTCATAATTCTACTCTTCCAATTCACGTTCCAATCTAAATCTGATATTTTAATATTAAGTTCTTTTTCCCAATTCATCTTCATCACCCTTTGTGGTTTTCCATCAAAATTTATAATCTTATATATCTTACTATTCAAGTTGTAAAATGGGGCAAAAGCTCACTTCATAACTGGATGAGCAATGGAAATTTTTGGACGCCGATTGTGATCGTTAAGTCGAGGACTTACGTCAAGGGAGGTGGGGGAAATGGACGTCCGTACGAGTAGTGGGTTCTACTTCACTACTGGTTCAGAACTGTGAGCGTGTGCAGGAGAGGGGCTTCTGCACATGTGCAGAGTGTTCTGCCCCAGCTACGGACCCCAAAGAACGCAGCACACACAAAGTCCGTTCAAACCTTAGTTTACTAAAAAAAACCAATATTTTACAACAACGGCTGTTAATTAATTGCATTAACAGCCGCCAAGAATTCAAAGAATAATAACTGAAAGCTTACTGTGGTTGGCAGAATGCCCAGAAGCAATTTGCAGGAAGCTGATAAGAGAACTAAGATCAGGACGCGAAGGAGAGTGAACGAAGTTGTTTCCTGCAAATTGCTTCAGTTGGCGTTCCTCCTTAAATAGGCTAAGGGAGTGGCCAATTAGCCCCAAGCCTTACTCTCAAGGAGACCTCCTCCTGAGGAGCCACTCCTGCCTTTTCGCAGCTCTGCGTGCCCGTGCATCGAGAAGAGGCTCCTCCTCTTCTTCCTCTTCACTTATGGGAGCTTCTGAAGGCCCTGGCTGAATCCCCGCCTCTGGCACCACATCTTCTCCAGCCTCCTCACTGTCCGACTCGAGTGCCAGCTGCACAGGTTGCTGGCACAGCCCCACACCAGCCTCCTCGCTGTCGGAATCAGCTACTAGCTGCACAGGCCACGTACGGACCGCCGCCGCCACTACCGATTCACCCGAACTGGGGCGAACTGGTAGAAACCCACCTCTAATCCATACAAAATGGGGAATCGAGGGCTTGGAGAACTAAGATCTGAGGTTGGGTGTGGACATTGACAACTAGCTGAAGATGAGTCAGGAGTATGAGATATGTGAGCTAATGTCCTTCTGGGCATCATTAGAAGATGTCTCATATCAAAGGAAGGTGTAATCCTTACTCATCTGTACCCAGCAAGGATGAGGTCACTTCTGGGGACCTGTAGAAGGTTCTGGCACCCCACTTCCAGCATGACTGGAGACAATTCAGAAGAGGCATACGTAGGAAATTTAGGAGAGAAATTTAGGAGAGAAGCAACCTAGAACTAAGGAGAAATTTCCTGACAGAGAGAACAATTAATCAGTGGAACAACTTGCCACCAAAAGTTGCTAATGCTCCAACACTGGAAGTTTTAAAAAAGATTAGATAACCATTTGTCTGAAGTGGTGTAGGGTTTCCTGCCTAAGTAGGGGGTTGGACTAGAAGACCTCCAAGGTCTCTTCCAACTCTGTTATTCTATTCTAAATGTAATCAAAAGACGGGCACATTTCATCATATGTGATGGACTTGTCCTAAAGCAAAAAAAAAAAAAAAAAATTGGGGCAAAAATACATAGATGGCTAGAAAAGATAATAGGGAAACATGTAGATTTTAAGCCTGAACTGTTTTTTACTAGGGATGATATCAGAAAAATTTGATAAGAGAAGTATGTATTTAGTGCTACATATTTTAAAATCAGCGATGATTATCCTTGCACGATATTGGAAAAATGAAGAAACAACACAAGATGAAGAGTTAATTAAGATATTAGACTGTGCAAAAATGGACAGACTGACACTGAAAATCAAACAGAAGATTCAAAATGTTATCAAACTTGGAATTTATTCTACCAGTGGCTGGGAAAAAAGAGGTGGAGAATAAGAAGGCCATTTGTATTGTTAAGCAAATTAAATATTCAGACAACACAATGTTTATTAAGCACTAAGGAAGATAATTAATATAACATTTATTATATATATATATATATACATACATACATACATACATACATACATACATACATACATATATATATATATATATATATATATGAGGCATACATGATACATGATCAAAATCCAGACCCTTGGCAACTGACTCGCATTTATGATGATTGCAATGTCCTGGGGTCACGTGATCCCCTTTTGCGAATTTCTGACAAGCAAAGATTCACTTAATAACCGTCTTACTAACTGAACCATGGCAGTGATTCACTTAACAATGTTGGCAAGGAAGGTCATAAAACAAGGCAAAACTCACTTAACAAACATCTCACTTAGCAATAGAAATGTTGGGCTCAATTGTAGTTGTAACTCAAGGGCTCCTTGTACTGGAGGGCTACACGCTATCTGTATGTCTGTATGTAAGCGTGACTTTGAATGGAGATCTGTGCAGTGGTGAAATTCAAATTTTTTACTACCGGTTCTGTGGGCGTGGCTTGGTGGGAATGGTGTGGCTTGGTGGGCGTGGCAGGGGAAGGATACTGTAAAATCTCCATTCCCTCCCCACTCCAGGGGAAGGATACTGCAAAATCCCCATTCCCTCTCCACTCCTGGGGGAAGGATACTGCAGAATCCCCATTCCCTCCCCACTCCTGGGGGAAGGATACTGCAAAATCCCCATTCCTTCCCCACTCCAGGGAAAGGATACTGCAAAATCCCCATTCCCTCCCTACTCCTGGGGGAAGGATATTGCAAAACTCCGTTCCCTCCCCACTCTGGGGCCAGCCAGAGGTGGTATTTGCCAGTTCTCCAAACTACTCAAAATTTCCACTACCAGTTCGTCAGAACCTGCTGGATTTCACCCCTGGATCTGTGGTGGGTTTGCCGGATGGAGTTGCTGGGGCCTCCCCTTGGCAAGATCTCAGAGATGTCATTTTGGTTTCTTCTTCTTCTTCCTTCAGATTGCGGAAACGTACGCCTTCCTCCCACGAGAAGCGGTGACCAGGTTCCTGATGAGCTGCACCGAGTGCCAGAAAAGAATGCATTTTAACTCCAACGGCGTGGAACCTAAAGGTAAGGGCTGCGGAAGCAAACTCCTTGGTGTGTTTCAGGCCTCCAAGGATGGCCCGTTCCTTCACGGTCCAGTCCGGGAACGTGCAAAAGTCATTTTCGGCCCCGTCTTGTGAAAAAATGGCAACGGTGCCAATAGGATGGCTTTCGCATGCAGCTTGCAACATGGCGTCAGATGGAAGTCTGCAAGGATCGTGGTCTTTTACATAGAATGCAACTCTGCCTTCTCTTTTATGGGGTCTGTTTCTTTTGAACGGCTTATATCAGGGGTGTCAAACTCAAAATCCGGCTGGGGGCTACTTAGACCTGACCTGCGGTGCTTCTGCCACAGAAAATGGACTCCGGGCTCCGTTTTCGGCTGCCCCGGCTCCTGCAACCCTCTTGCCAGTGAAAATGGACCACATGAGGGGGGATCGCATGCAACTGCGGTGATTCGCTTAACAACGATGACAAGAAAGGTTGTAAAATGGGGGCAAAACTCACTTAACTCACTTAGGAGCCGTGGTGGTTTAGAAGGCAGGATTGCAGGCTAACTCTGCCAACTGCCAGAGGTTTGATCCTCGCTGGCTCAGGGTTGACTCAGCCTTCCATCCTTCCGATGTCGGTAAAATGAGGACCCAGATTGTTGGGGGCCATACGCTGACTCTGTCAACCACTTAGAGAGGGCTATAAAAGCACTGTGAAGGGGTATATATGTCTAAGTGCTATTGTTCTATCTCTATCTATCTATCTATCTATCTATCTATCTATCTATCTATCTATCTGTCATCTATCATCTATCTATCTAATCTAATCATCTCACTCTCTCTCTCTGTCTCTCTCTCTCTATATATATATTCTATGTATGTATGTATCTATCACCTATCTGTCAATCATCTATGTATCTATCTATTTCTATCTATCATCTATCTATCTTTCTATCTTTATCTATCCATAATCTATCATCTACCGTGTTTCCCCAAAAATAAGGCCCTGTCTTATATTTTTTTGAACCCCAAAATAAGTGCTTGGCCTTATTTTCGGGAGGTCTTTTGGGGCGCAGGGCACAAGACGGGGCTCCTCTTGCTGTCTTACCTGATTTCCAACTCTGTCTGATGTATGTATCTATCACTTATCTGTCAATCTATCTATCTATCTATCTATCTATCTATCTATCTATCTATCTATCTATCTATCTATCTATCTATATACTATGGGTATACTGTGTATACACGTACAATAACAATAAAGTTACTTATTTATTTATCTATCTATCTATTTATTTATCTATCCATATCTATCTATCTATCTATCTATCTATCTATCTATCTATCTATCTATCTATCTATCTATCTATCTATCTATATACTATGGGTATACTGTGTATACACGTACAATAACAATAAAGTTACTTATTTATTTATTTATCTATCTATCTATTTATCTATCCATATCTATCTATCTATCTATTTATCTATCTATCTATCTATCTATCTATCTATCTATCTATCTATCTATATACTATGGGTATACTGTGTATACACGTACAATAACAATAAAGTTACTTATTTATTTATCTATCTATCTATTTATTTATCTATCCATATCTATCTATCTATCTATCTATCTATCTATCTATCTATCTATCTATCTATCCATCCATCCATCTATCTATCCATCCATCTATCCATCTATCCATCCATATCTATCTATCTATCTATCTATCTATCTATCTATCTATCTATCTATCTATATACTATGGGTATACTGTGTATACACGTACAATGACAATAAAGTTACTTATTTATTTATCTATCTATCCATCCATCTATCCATCCATATCTATATCTATCTATCTATCTATCTATCTATCTATCTATCTATCTATCTATCTATCTATATACTATGGGTATACTGTGTATACACGTACAATGACAATAAAGTTACTTATTTATTTATCTATCTATCTATCTATCTATCTATCTATCTATCTATCTATCTATCGTCACCTATTCTATATCTGGTGCCACAATGCTTAGAAATCAGTATTGCAGGCACTCTGCCCACAGCCAGGAGTTCGATTCTCACCAGGCTCAAGGTTGACTCCGCCTTCCGCCCTTCCCAGGTCGGTAAAACGAGGCCCCCGATTGTTCGAGGCAAGATGGTGACTCTGTAAATCACTCAAGAGAGGGCTTTAAAGCAGGGGTCACCAACCTTGGCAACTTTAAGCCTGGTGGACGTTAACTCCCAGAATTCTGGGAGTTGACGTCCGCCAGGCTTAAAGTTGCCAAGGTTGGAGACCCCTGCTTTAAAGCACTGTGAAGCGGCATATAGTCTTAATGTTATTGCTTCAGTTGTACATCAAGGACCCTCTGTATGCTACCCGAAAGAAGGGGGATGACCCAGAGCTATGCTTAAATGGGTGCGGGGCTTCTCTGCAAAGGGAGGGTTGTCCTCTCCGCTCTGAATGGCTCTTCTGTCTTTGCTGGGCTTCCTTCGGTCGGCCACAGGGACAGCCTGGCCGTGGAGGTTATCACCAGGAGCGGGAAGGGACCGCCCGGAGGCTTCTGCTTTCTCTTCTGTCTGCAAGGAAGCCTTCGACAAGGGGGGGCTCTTCACAGTACACCAGATCCGCTTTTTTTAAAAGGATCCCCACCATGCAAACTGTGCCGATAGACGATCTTTGGAGGAGAGACTTTAAATGTAGAGAAGAGCAACCAAGAGGATTAGGGGGCTGGAGGCTATAACATATGAAGAACGGTTGCAGGGATTGGGTCTGTCTAATTTGATAAGGGACACTCAGTGGCTAAGAGGCTGAGCTTGTCGATCGAGAGGTCGGCAGTTCAGCGGTTCGAATCCCTAGTGCTGCGTAACGGGGTGAGCTCCCATGACTTGTCCCAGCTTCTGCCAACCTAGCAGTTCGAAAGCACGTTAAAAAAAATGCAAGTAGAAAAATAGGGACCACCTTTGGTGGGAAGGGAACAGCGTTCCGTGCGCCTTTGGCATTGAGTCACGCCGGCCACATGACCACGGGGACGTCTTCGGACAGCGCTGGCTCTTCGGCTTTGAAACAGAGATGAGCGCCGCCCCCTAGAGTCGGGAACGACTAGCACGTATGTGCGAGGGGAACCTTTACCTTTTTAATTTGATGAAAAGAAGGACTAGGGGGGACAGGATAGCAAATATTCCAATATTTGAGGGGCTGCCCCAAAGAAGAGGGAGTCAAACTAGTCTCTAGAGCACCAGAAGCAACAGGTGGAAATTAATCAAGAAGAGAAGCAACCTGAAATTAAGGAGAAATTTCCCGATACTCAGAATAATTAACCAGTGGAACAGTTTGCCTCCAGAAGTTGCAAATGCTCCAACACTGGAAGTTTTTAAGAAGAGATTGGACAGCCATTTGTCTGAAATAGTACGCTTGAGCAGGGGGTCGGACTAGATGACCTCCAAGGTCCCTTCCAACTCTGCTATTCTGTTATTTATTATGCTGTATCCCATTGCAAGGGATGCTTTCAGTCCCCAGCGGCTCTCTTTGTTGCTGTAAATAAGGAGTTATTAGAGCAGAAAAAGTTATCCAAGGACAATTATTAGCCTTCTGTCCCTCCCCAGAAGCCGAACGTAGATGATGAACGTGGGGGGCGGAGGGGGAAGGGGTTATCAATGGGGAAATAAATCCTGAAATTTAAGGGACAAGAAAGATGCTGGTACCTCTATCTCTCTCAGGACAAGATAATTAATTAATCACATTAATTTTTAACCATTCATTTTAAATTGTACGTTGAAGGTCAGGCTGAGGGATGGGGGGGATGCTGGCCAAGTCCATTCTGGATCACAGCTTGCCCACTTTAGCATCTTCTAGAGAGGTTTGATGTTGAGGATCAATATAATCTCCAAAGCCCCTGAGTGCAAGGCAAGAAATGATGGATGGAAGCCACAGAGAGTCCTCAATTTGTGAACGACAACCGAGCCCAAAATTTCTGTTGCCAAGCCCGACAATAGTTCGGTGAGTTTCTCCCCATTTTGCAACCTTTCTTGCCATCGTCGTTAAGTGAATCATTGCAGTTGTCAAGTAAGTTACCCAGTTGTTAAGTGAATCTGGCTTCCCCATTGACTTGGCTTGTCAGGAATTCGAACAAAGGGGATCACGTGAGCCCATGACACTGCAACCGTTAATAAATACGAGTCAGTTGCCAAGCATCTGAATTTTGGTCCTGGAGATGTTTGTCACGTCCGTAAGTGTTGAAAAACGGTCGTAAGTCACTTTTTTCAGTGCCGTTGTAACTTTGAACGGTCATTCAGTGAACCGTTGTAAGTCAAGGACTACTTGTAGCGGAACAGAAGTGGTGGGTGCTCCATTCCTGGAGATTTTCAAGAAAAAAAATCGGACAATAATTTGTCCAGAATGATGTAGAGCAGTGAGGGCTAACCTGTTTGCCGTCGCGTGCCAAAAGCGGGGGAAGTGCGGGGTGGTCGCGCCCACACCCATAATTCAAAGTGCCCCGCACATGCGCATGCGATCCCCCCCGCTCCCCCCGCTTTTGGCACACAATGGTACGGTGGGCCTGGTAGGCCCGTTTTTTGCCCTCCCCAGGCTCCAGATGCTTTCTTGGAGCCTGGGGAGGGCAAAAACAGCCTTCCCAATTCCCCCGGAGGCTGGAAACGGCCCATTTCCCGACTTCTGGTGGGCCCTGAAAATCCGTTTTTCGTCCTCCCCAGGCTCCAGAGGCTTTCTAAGAGCCTGGGAAAGGCGAAAAAGGCCTTTCCCACCCCCTCCACCCCCCCGGAGGCCCTCTGGAGGCTAGAAACAGCCTGTTTCCCAACTTCTGGTGGGCCTGGAAGCCTGAAAATCAGCTGGCCGGTGCGTGCATGCGCGATGGAGCTGAGCTAGGGCAACACTCGCGTGCCCACAGATATGGCTGTACGTGCCACCTGTGGCACCTGTGCCATAGATTCGCCATCACGGATGTAGGGTCTCGTGCTTGGGCAGGGGGTTGGACTAGAAGACCTCTAAGGTCCCTTCCAGCCCTACGATTTTATAACTCAAGGATTACCTGCATTGGTAGGTGTTCCTAGACCAACGGAGAACAGGTGAGCATCCAGAACGTTGATCCCTCTTGTGGGATCTCATCCAGGTGATGTGGAAATGAGGATGAAATTGCTCGGTCTTCCAGGTCTTTCAAAGAGACCCATTTTCCTTTCTTTCCTTTCAGAAAACGAGTCCCCTTCCTCACTGGTCTCGGGCATCATCGATTACAACATGCCTCTCACCTCCACTTACCTGAAGCAGATGAAGCTCCGAGTTATGAATTCCCAGGAACAGGTGAGCGGTTTTTCCTTGCTGGATGGAGATTTTGGTGGCCTGGAAGAGCTTGCAAGGAGTTCTGTGAAATGTGGTTGTTTGCAAACCTCTCGCCTTCGTTCAGCTTTGTTCTTGTTGTCTGTCCGTCTTGTTCCAACACGCGTGTTTAAAAAAACACGTAGCGGCATTTCGGTGTTACCCGTTTGATAAAGGCCAGGAAATTTGATTAATTTTTTTTCATCAAACCCATCAGTAAAACGGTGAAGGGATTATTTAGGAGGGGTTGGACGGTTAAACCCAGACTTGGAGTAGAAGATATTACGGAAACGAAAGTTTGGGTTTTATCTATGGGGTTCCTGCTGGTTGTTTCCTTGCAGATGTTTCATGACCAACTAGGTAACATCATCAGTGTTAGAAGGGAGTGGGGGTTGCGGAGATGAGAAGGAAGAGGAGGAGCAGGAGGAGGAGGAGGAGGAGGAGAACTGTGAGGTCCTTGTTCGGTTTGAACCTGGTTGTGTTCTTGTAGACATTTCGTGACCCAACTAGGTAACATCATCAGTGCCAGTGAGTGCAGAGTTGGCTCTATGATGAATGAAGGCAAATTTGCTCTCTGTTTATATGCAAGCGGCTTCCCTTTCAGTGGGAGTGTTCACGGAGGTTCCTTGATTAGGCTGTTGTTTATGTTGCCTTGTTCATCTGAGTTGGTAGTTCCTGGATGGTCCTACCTTCCCTGACAGGACAAACCACTATGTATAAGCAGAGAAAAACCCCACTCCCTTCTAGCCCTGATGATGTTATCTAGTTGGGTCATGAAATATCTGCAAGAAAACAACTAAGCTCAGAGAGCACCCAGGACCCCACAGTTCTCCTCCTCCTCCTTTTCCTTTTCCTCTTCTCCCTCTCCTTCTGCTCCTCCTCCTTTCCTCCTCCTCCTCCTCCTGCTCCCCCTCCTCTTCCGTCTCCTCCTCACCCGCTCTCTTCTAGCAGTGATGATGTTTCCCTCGTTGGGTCATGAAAGGCCTGCAAGGAAACAGCCAAGCTCAGAGAACACAAAGGACCCCCACAGTCATCGTCCACCTTCTCCTCTCCTCTTCCTCCTCCTCCTTTTTCTTCACCCTTCTGCTCTTCCTCCTCTTCTTCCTCCTTCTGCCTGTTCCTCCTCCTCTTCCCCTCCTTCTCCTCCTGCTCCTCCTTTTCCTCCTCCCATCCGCCTCCCTCGTCCTCCTCTTCCCATCTTGCTTCTCCTCCTCCTCCTTTCTCCTCCTCTTGTTCCTCCCCATCTCCTGCTCCTCGTCCTCCCACCTGTCCTCCTCCTCTTCCTCCTCCTCCTCTCCTCCTCCTCCTTTTCTTCACCCTTCTGCTCTTCCTCCTCCTTCTCCTCCTTCTCCTCCTGCTCCTCCTCCCATCCTCCTCCCTCCTCCTCTTCCCCATCCTGCTTCTCCCTTCTCCTCCTCTTGCTCCTCCCCTTTTCCTCCTCCTCTTCCCGCCTGTTCCTCCTCCTCTTCTTCCTCCCATCCTCCTTCCTCCTCCTCCTCTTCCCCATCCTGCTTCTCCTCCTCCTCCTCTTTCTCCTCCTCTTGCTCCTTCCCTTCTCCTGTTCCTCCTCCTCTTCCTCCTCCCATCTCCTCCTATTCTCTATCCTGCTTCTCCTCCTCCTCCTCCTCCTCCCGCCTGTTCCTCCTCCTCTTCTTCCTGCTCCCCTTTCCCCTCCTCCTCCTCACCCCGCTCTCTTCTAGCCCTGATGATGTTCCCTAGTTGGGTCATGAAAGGCCTGCAAGGAAACCACCCAGCTCAGAGTGCACCAAGGACCCCACAGTTCGACCTTGAGCCACAAATATTCTCCTTTATTGCTTATCTCTGCTATGTTCTGAAGAACCTTGGCTCACCAAAGGAGAGAGCGGTTTGTTTCTTTGAAAGTATGGAGGAAAAAAAAAACAAAAAAACCCCAGCAATCGGCACCTCCCTCCCAAGCTGGTGGAAATTGTGTTGGAAAATAGAAGGGGGGAAAAAAGGCAGCCGTTAACCTTGATAGTCACAAAGCTGGAAAATCATTTTAAAAAGCTGCGGAAGCAGAAGTGCTTTGGTTGGGAAGGCAGAACAGTGTGTGTGTGTGTGTGTTGTGTTGTGTTGTGTGTGTATTGTCGCATTGCAAGGGGGGCCAAAGTCGCACTTCTCTTTGTGAGCCCAAATCGAAGCGATGCGTTGGTGGCTGTTTCCAATCCCTCTTCAGCTTCTTCTCTAAGCTACTTAACTGCCGCTTCCCTCGAACTCGGACCTCGCTTCAAGAAGTGATACTTGAGTATCTTTCAAAGTGAGGAAGTGGAAGGTTTCGTTCAACCGGAGAGCCCCATTTTGGCTTGCCTGTTCCGAGAAGGAGGAGAGGCAAAATTATAGAATTTGGCTTTTTTTTTTTTTTTTTTGGTCTGGTGTGATTCACGTCGGGAGAAATTTTGGGGCAGGGAAACGCGGCTAGTCCTCTTGAAAGGTTGTTGTTGTTGTTTACGAATCCATCCTCCATTGTAATTGTGTTCCTCCCCAAGGGGGGGGGGAAATAGGGCCCTTGACTTATCCGCTGCAGAAATTATTATTATTTTTTGGCAGGCAGTGTCTTAGCTGCCAAAGAGAAGGCTGGATTGTGTTGGATGTGTGAAAAAAAGACACAGGAGGTGTTTGTAATTTGTTATCCTTTAAGGTTGCACTGTTTGCTGGCATTGTTGGGAGAAAGAGGAAGAGGAGGAGGACGAGGAGGAGGAGGAGGAAGGGGAAACATCTTCAAGAAAAAACCAGAAAGTCTAGTTGCCTCTTGGAGAAAAAAAAAAAAGGCACGTTTGGGTCAATGGGGGAAGCTGGATTTGCTTAACGGCCACATGACTCACTTAATAACTGCCGGAATTTTACCTAGCAACTATAGCAAAAAAAAAAAAAAAATGTTGTAAAGTCAGGTGTGACTCACTTAACAACTGCTTTGCATAGCAACCGAACTTCCTGTCTTGACTGTGGTAGTAAATCGAAGACGACCTGTACGAGAATAAGAGGAAATAGGTAAATTTCGGTCGGTTGCGTCACGCGCTAGGAGCAAATTGCTTTAATTTGGGGAATGTGTGGGATGATGTCACAACACACACAGCTTTTTGCTGGCGATTGTACTACCTGGGCGTGCCTATTCCGCTCCTGTGGGTAGACAGACTTGCAATACAGCAAATTACCCCTATTTACGGCCTGCTCCTCTGGACGATAGCAAATTTGAAAAGACTGTAGTTGGTTCACCTTAATTTGGGCATTTGCGAACATTGCCCTAGCTCAGCTCCAGCATGCATGCCCACGCTGGCCAGCTGATTTTCGGGCCTTCCGGGCCCACCGGAAGTCAGAAAACGGGCTGTTTCTGGCCTCTGGAGGGCCTCCGGGTGGGGGGGAGGCCGTTTTTGCCCTCCCCAGGCTCCTAGAAAGCCTCTGGAGCCTGGAGAGGGCGAAAAACGGGCCTTCCAGTCCCACTGGAAGTTGAAAAATGGGCCATTTCTGGTCTCCAGGGGGGTGGGGAAGGCTGTTTTCGCCTCTGGAGCCTGGGGAGGGCGAAAAACGGATTTTCAGGGCCACCAGAAGTCAGAAAATGGGCTGTTTCCAGCCTCCAGGGGAATTGGGAAGGCTGTTTTTGCCCTCCCCAGGCTCCAGATTCTTTCTTGGCTCCAGATTCTTTCTTGCCAAAAGCGGGGGGGGGGGGCGGGGGGGGCCGCTGGGGGGGGGCGCATTGAATTATGGGTATAGGCACGCGCACCAGCGACCCCTCACTCTCCCCCCGCTTTTGGCACGCGACGGCAAACAGGTTAGCCATCACTGCCCTAAACCATTTCAGACAAATTGTTGTCCAAACTCTTCTTAAAAGCTTCCAGTGTTTGTTAGGGATGGTTTGTGGGAAGGAAGGAAGGAAGGAAGAGAAAGCTGCCTATTTGCTGAATAAACCAAACCAAATTCAAGAAGACATTTCCTCTAGGACAGAGGCCTTCAAACTTGGCAGCTTTAAGACTTGTGGACTTCAACTCCCAGAATTCCTCGTGGCTGGCTGAGGAATTCTGGGAGCTGAAGTCCACCCAGCTTCAAGGGGCCGAGTTGTAGAACCCTGTTTTATCATGAAGGGAGCAGGAGGAGGATGTCAAGGGACAGACAGACCCCCCCCAAAATCACTTTGGCCTTCTGTGTCATGCAGTAGTCACGTTAGATCACCAACAGCCAACAGCCAACCAGCATAACAATTAACCAGTGGAACAGCGTGCCACCAGAAGTTGTTTTTCATCAATTCATTAATTTGTTTGAAATTGCATAGTACTTATGTAGGGGTTGGACTAGAAGATCTTCATGGTCCCTTCCAACTGTGTTATTCTGCCAAACTTTTCCCCGGGGGTGGGGGGTGGGGGCTCTGCCTGTGTCTAGAGTGGGTTGGCAATTAATGTCCCCAAGGGAAAAAGTGAGAAACTGGAATTGTTACAGAGGGCTGAACCAATAGTCTATGTGGAAAACGGGGAAGCCAAATTCACTTAACAACCGTGTTATTCATTTAACAAAGTTAGTGATTCACTTAACAAACGGTGGCAGGGAAAGTCGTAAAATGGGGCAAAACTCACTTATCAACTGTCTCACTTAGCAACAGAAATGTTGGGCGCAATTGTGGCCATAAGTCGAGGACTGCCTGTAATTATACTGCCCAGTTGAACTTTCATAATGTTATATATTGATAAATAGATGCATTTACTGGTTCCCTGTTCAGGATGCATTTAAGTCTCTGTTTTGCTTAATGCTTTAAAAAACAGCTTGTTTTTCTATTTTTAGTTTTTGTGTGTGCTGGACTTACTATTCTTTGGAGTGTACATATAGCAAAATAAAAACAGTTTTCTAGCACGTGTATAAACACTCCATTTGTTGTTTTTTTTTAATTTTTAAAAAGGATCTTGTTTGCATTTTGTAATATTCATTGTCCCTGCTGTGCAATTGCACAGTTATTCTTGTCTGGTTGCTGAGTTTAGTTTACTTTATCTATCCACTTATTTATTTCAAGTACAAATGCCAGCGTAAATGTGAAGGCCGAACCAACGTGAAAATTGACTTTATAAACTAAATGCATAAAATGTAAAAACATGATTGCTTAGCCACGGAAATGTTGGGCTCAATTAGTCAAGGACTACCTGTACTTGTGATGAGATGCTTTCTCCTTATTTGCCTAGTTAGGGGGACAAAATATTGGATGGACCAATAGTGATCCATGAATGGATCTCAGAAGGAACCTAAGTGTGCACGAAAAAGTCACATTGATAGATTTCCAGAGCTGATGTTGGGTCAGGTGCTACTGTAGATATATGTGTATATCTTCGTTAGGAAAGAGAAATTTTTCTTTCTTTCTTTCTTTCTCTTTCTTTCTTTCTTTCTCTTTCTTTCTTTCTTTCTTTTCTTTCTTTCTTTCTCTCTCTCTCTTTCCTTCCTTCCTTCCTTCCTTCTTTTCTTTTCTTTCTTTCTTTCTTTTCCTCTCTGCCGTCATCTCCCACGCTGGGCTACCGGTAGTAGAAGGATAGTAAAACACAGTTAATAATTCCATCTGAGAAGTATCCCTGGTGGGGAATGAGTCAGAAGAAATGCGATGTCTCCTTGAGGTTCATGGAGTTGGCAAAAGCTTTGATGAGACCCTGCGGCTACTTAGATCGGACTAATTAACCTGGTTTGATGAAGATCAAGTTTGATTAGGGTTTCCCTTAATTTCTGTCCAGTACAATCTACGGATATGATAACAGGGAGTTCTGGAGTAGGAAATAAAGGCCTTCTTGGAGGTGCTCTCTGAGCTTGGTTGTTTTCTTGTGGACATTTCATGACCCAACAAGGGAACATCATCAGTGTTAGAAGGGAGGAGGGTTTGCAGAGAGGAGGAAGAAGAGGAGGACTGTGTGGTCCTTGGTCTCTGAGCTTTCTTTCTTTCTTGCAGACGTTTCATGACCCAACTAGGGAACATCATCAGTATTAGAAGGGAGTGGGGATTGAGGAAGAGGAGGACTGTGGGGTCCTTGGTGCTCTCTGAGCTTGGCTGTTTTCCTGCAGACATTTTATGATCCACCTAGATAACATCATCAGTGCTCCAATGGCCAGACACAGGATGGAGGTCATATAAAGAATAAAAAATGAAATAAACCCAGCCCGGCTGATGTTATCTAGTCAAGGTACTGTAACGTATTCAGTTGATGATATGCTACCATTGTGTGTAGAGTTGCTATCATTGTGCTATCATCGGTTGGATGGATCTGCTACTATCGTGGTTTGTGAACCAGAGTGAGTTTTTTATTCTAACCAACTACTGTTTGTGTGATAAGAAGATTTTTGTATCACTGGACTGATTTAACTGGCAAAGACTTGGAATTTGTTTAAAGACTATGAGATTGTTTTTTCACTATAAAGTAAACTTTTGATAAACCAGTTTGCACATCTCTCATTCATTGCTCTCACCAACGTTTCTCTGTGCTCTGCATTCTGCTGGTTGGTAACACAACAACAATATCCTTAACAAACTGATGGGTCAAAGGGAGAAGGAAAGAAACTCATCTTATTTCAGATTATTTCGTTTATTTAGGCTTGTTCTGCAGGCTTCAGCCTTGCTAACCAGTTGGAAATAGGAGTCGGCTTAAGTCCGTCTGTCCAGCTGGCCAAAGCTTCCGTGGTCTTTTCTCGCACCTGTTACCTGATCTTTTTAAGCAGCCAATTCTGGGGCCGAACCTGAGACTCACCTGCATTCGGAGCAGGTGTGCCGTCCTATTAGGTGACAGTCCCCTTGCGGGTGGCTCTAAATTATTCCTGTTTTGAACCGAGGCAGGAGGCCGTATTTGAGCAGCGGCTGCTAAATGAGGAATATCCCCATCGGAATGACTTAAATTTATTTTACATTTTGTGGCTGGAACGGCTGGCGTTGAATACCCAGCTAGCTTTTTTTTATTCTGTTAGATAAAAACAGGGTTTGAAATATGTAGATATAAGTAGTCCTCCAATTACAGCCATTCGTTTAGCGACCGAAGTTACAACGGCACCGAAAAAGGTGACTTAGGATCGGTCCTCACACTTACGACCGTTGCAGCATCTCCACGGTGATGCGATCAAAAGTGGGTGTTTATTTACGTCGGTGGCAGCGTCCTGGGGTCACGCGATTGGCTTCTGAAAAGCAAAGCCGACTGGGGGAGGTGGATTCGCTTAATGACTGTGGCTGACTTAAGAACTTGCAGTGAGTCGCTTAACAATCGTGGCAAACGTTCTCGTAACATCGGGGATGACTGACTTAAGCATCGCCTTGCAAAGCTGGCTGGGGAATTCTGGGAATTGAAGTCCACTTGGCTTCAATTGGCTGAGGTTGAGAAATATTGGCCCTGCCTGGGGCATTCTGGGAGTTGAAGTCCACCTGGCTTCAATTGGCTGAGGTGGGGAATTTTGGCCCTGCCTGGGGCATTCTGGGAGTTGAAGTCCACCTGACTTTGAGAGGCTGAGGTTGAGAAATATTGGACTCGCCTGGGGAATTCTGGGAGTTGAAGTCCACCTGGCTTCAATTGGCTGAGGTTGAGAAACATTGGGCCTGCCTGGGGAATTCTGGGAATTGAAGTCCACTTGGCTTTGAGAGTCTGAGGTTGAGAAATATTGGATTTGCCTGGGGAATTCTGGGAGTTGAAGTCCACCCAGCTTCAATTGGCCGAGAAACACTGCTTTTTGGGGTATACAAAGCAATTTATCGCTTTTATAATTAAATAATTTCAAGATTAAAAACATGCTAATGATCTGTTGCCCCTTTTTGTTCAACCCAGCCGAGGGGGGCCAGTATAATTCCCCCTGGGCTTCTGCCACCCAGCAAAGGAAGATGGATTTTGAATCCTTGGCTTGCAGCCCCCTCCCCACTCCGGTCCAGAGACGAGGACTACAAGTAGTCCTTGACTTACAACGGTTCGTTTAGTGACTGCTCAAAAGTTACAACGATGCTGAGAAAAGTGACTTATGTCAGTTTTTCACACTTATGACGGTTGCAGCATCCCACAAGGTCACATGATCCAAATCCAGACAGTTGGCAACTGACTCATATTTATGACCGTCTGAGCGTCCCGAGGTGCCACGATCTCCTTTTGGGACCTTCTGACAAGCAAAGGCCAAGCCAGATTCACTTAACAACTGTGGGACTGCACCGATTCACTTAACAACCGTGGCAAGAAAGGTCGCAAAATGGGGCAAAACTCACTTAACAAATGCCTCACTCAGCCACATCAATGTTGGGCTCAATTGTGGTCATCACTTGAGGACTATCTGTAACGAAGGGACTTTTTCCCATGACTTTATAAACCGTAAAACGGATAAAGTTAGATGCCTAGCGGTGACTTAGGTCACGATTTTGAGATGGATGGGCAGGTGAGCTGCTCACCTGTACTGGCTTTGGCGAAGCCTGCGCCAAGGCTCCCGTGGGCACATTTTGGGCAGGTGGGGGGGTGGGAATAAATCAAGGCTGGGTGGGGGTCCCAGTTACTGAACCGTTGCCTGGGAGACCCCCAGATTGGAGTAGGGTGATTCCACCCACCCTTGTCCTTGCCATCCCTGGGCAGAGTTGGGGTCCAGCACGTTGGAAGACCCTGGCCCCGCTTGAGGGTGGAGGGTGCATGCATGTCCCCCTTCCTCTCTTGCGGGCGCCGTTGGGTGGGGAGGGAAAGGGATGGGGAGGGGGTCTTCCAGATTCCCCCTCCCCACCTTCCCTCCCTCCCTGCCTCCTTCCTTCCCGGCTCCCCCAAGTCCGAGCAGCCCCTTCCCCTTCCCCCCTCTCTCTCTCTCCCTCCCGCGGCCTGCCCCCTCCCCATCCCGCGGGGTTTGCGGAGGAGGAGGGGGCGGAGGAGGCTGCCCCCCCCTCTTTCCCTCCATCCCTGCTCCCTCCTCGGTCCGCTCCGGCTCGCGCTGCTCGGCTCCCCGGCTGGCTGGGTAGGTGGGTGGGTGGGTGGGAGGGAAGGAAGGAGGCGCTCCGCAGAGGCAGCCCCCCCCTCTCCTCCTCCTCCTCCTCCTCCTCCGCGGGCAGCAGCTGGCTGTCAGCCCCCTCCTCCGCTCCAACCGGGCCGCCTCCCCCCCCCCCCCCCGCCTGCAGCGGCCCCGCAGCAGGGCAGGGCGGGTGGGGTGGGCTGGGGGGGTCTCTCCTCCGGGCATCCCGGGTGGGAGGGGGCTTTTGTCCTTTTTTTGGGGGGGTGGGGGGAAAAGAGAAGGGGAGGGGAGGGAAGAGGCCGGCTTGGCCAGGCGTGGCGAGGGGCGCTGGGGAGGGGAGGGGGGAGGGAGGGAGGGAGGGGAGGGGGCGTTCGCAGGCTCGCTCCCACCTGGCCAACCGGCCGCCCTCCCTCCCTCCCTCCCTCCCTCCGGGGCTCCGAATGCACGTGGGGCGCGCAACGGTAAGACGCGGTGACAGCTGGCCCGGGAAGAAGAAGAAGAAGAAGGAGCAGCGGCGGCCGGAGGAGGCTCGGAGGGGCGGCCGCGCATCGCCCGCGGCCGGGGTACAATGGGGAGGGCGGGCGCGGGGAGCGGGTGGGTGGGTGGGGGATGAATGGGTGGGGAGGGGGATGTCCCGGGTCTGGGGTCTCCCCCTGGCTGGAGGGGCCGCGGGGGTGGTGGCCGGTTTGAAAGTCCCTCGCGCCTTCGGATTCCAGGCTCCACCGACCCTCCTCCTCCTCCTCCTCCTCCTCCTCCTCCGGCTGGGCTGGCCGCCCCCGCCGCCCCCCCCTCCCCGAACTGCCTCTCCTTAGCGTCTCTTAACGAGCTGGATGGCTGGCAAAGGTTAAGGTTGGCCCGTCCTTCGCCCTCCTCCTCCTCCTCCTCCTCCTCTTTCTCCTCCTCCCCCGCCAGCAGCAGCTTCAGCCTCTTCTTCTTTTTCTTCTTTTTCTTCTTTTTCTTCTTCTTCTTTTTCTCCCCCCCCCACTCCGGGAAGACCACAAAAGAGAGAGGGGAGAGAGAGGGAGAGAGAGAGAGAGAGAGAGAAAGAGAGAGGGGCAAAGAAACCAAGAGAGAAGGAGAGAGAGAGAGAGAAAGAAAGAAAAAGAGAGAGACAGAGAGAAAGAGAGGGAGAGAAACACACACAGAGAAAGAGAAAGAGAGAGAGAGAGGAGAGAAAGAGAGGGGGGAGGGAGGGAAACCAAAGAGAGATTTTGAGAGAGAGAGAGAGAGAGAAAGAGAGAGAGAGAAACCCACACAGAGAAAGAGAGAGAGAGAGAGAAGGAGAGAAAGAGATAGAGAAAGAGAGAGGGGCAAAGAAACCGAGAGAGGGGAGAGAGAGAGAGAGAGAGAAAGAAAGAAAAAAGTGAGACAGAGAGAGAGAGAAGGAGAGAAAGAGAGAGGGGAGCAAAGAAACCAAGAGGGAGAGAGAGAGAGAGAAAGAAAAAGAGCGAGACAGAGAGAAAGAGAGAGAGAAAGAAACATACACACACAGAAGAGAGAGAGAGAGAGGAGAGAAAGAGGGGAGGGAGGGAAACCAAGAGAGAGATATTAAGAGAGAGAAACACAGAAAGAGGGAGAGAGAAATAGAAGTGACACACATACACATACAGAGAGGGAGAGACAGAAAGAAGGAGAGAAAGAGATAGAAAGAGAGAAAGAGGGAGAGAGAAACAGAAGAGAGACACATACACATACAGCGAGGGAGAGACAGAAAGAAGGAGAGAAAGAGAGATAGAAAGAGAGAGAGTCAGAGAAAGAGAGAGAGAGGAGAGAAAGAGAGGGGGGAGGGAGGGAAATCAAGAGAGAGATATTGAGAGAGAGAAAGAGAGAAAGAGGGAGAGAGAAACAGAAGAGAGACACATACACATACAGAGAGGGAGAGACAGAAAGAAGGAGAGAAAGAGAGATAGAAAGAGAGAGAGTCAGAGAAAGAGAGAGAGAGGAGAGAAAGAGAGGGGGGAGGGAGGGAAACCAAGAGAGAGATATTGAGAGAGAGAAAGAGAGAAAGAGGGAGAGAGAAACAGAAGTGACACACATACACATACAGCGAGGGAGAGACAGAAAGAGGGAGAGAAAGAGAGACAGAAAGAGAAGAGTAAGAGAAAGAGAAAGAGAAGGGAGGGGGAGGGAGGGAGGGGCCGGGACGGATCAATGGGGAGCTCCAGCCCCATCAATTCTCCCGGAGGGGGGGAGTGAGCTGCCTCTCCTCTCTTGCCTATTGATTTCCCTCTCCCAGCCTCTGCTTCCCACCTGGGGTGGAGGGAGGGCGCGGGAGGGGAGGGGAAAGAGGGAAGGAAAAGAGCAGAGGGGGGGGTGTCTTCCTCTGCAGGCAGGCAGGGCTGCAGCTCCGCCAGCTTTTGGGGTGGGGGTGGCGGGGGAGACTGGAAATAGATTGCTATGGGAGGGAAGGAGGGAGGGAGGTCAAGGCAGGCTTATGGGTCAATCCCAGCTTTAGGCTGCCACCTCCAGGCATGTAACTCCTGGCCAAGACTTGATTAAGAAGATGGGGTGGGGGTAGGAGGGTCTGGCTATGGGGGCAGGACAGAGGGGGAGATAACAAGCACCGGGGAGGAGGAGGAGGAGGAGGAGGAGGAGGAGGAGGAGGAGGAGGAGGAAGAAGGCACCATCTCCGGTCCCCAGAAAGTTTTTTCCAAAACTCCAAAGTGGCGTTTCTGACGTCTTATGCTTGTGGCTCCTTCTCGGGTCCTGCCTGGCGCTGCCGAGGCTTCCTTCCCTTTGCATGTTCCAGCCAGATGTTTACTTCCTGCAGCCCTTTCGTTTTCTCCCCCTGCGGGGCGGGCAAACAATGGAATTGGCGTCAGCGGTTCATCGAGGCTCGCCAGTGTCACTTCCTTGAAGATCTCCTGCAACCGACGGCCGTGGCGGGCTGGTGGCAGCTCACAGGTTGATCCCAGGAGAGGCACAGAGAGAGTGAGAGAGAAAGAGAGAGAGAGAGAGAGAGAAAGCAAGCAGAGAGACCCTCGGGGGGCACTGGCCTGGCCGTCAGGATAGGGCTGGGTGAGTGTTGATTCGGAGGGGGACCCTTTTTGCAGGGAAAAAAAAAATTGGGGGGGTATTTTCTGCAGGGGGGGGGGGGGTCTTGCTCACCGTCCCCGAGCTTTTGATTTCAGTGCGGAGCTGTCATGAAGAAGGGGCAGGGCTGGGTCACCCTGCCATGAACTCAGAAGCAGCGGATGGGTCTGTGCCACGCACCTGAGACCGAGGTGCGGTTGGGTTGTGGGAACAGGGGTTCAAACTAGGTTGTGGGAACGAGGGGGGTGTCAAACTGCGCCCGAACAAATCAACTTGTGGTCCTGCCAACATGGCTTGTTTGTTTGGGCGTGAGGGGTTTCTGGGTTTTTGAGTTTGTGGGGTTAGGTTGAGCCCTGCCGTGCGACGTATTTAACCTGGATAGCTTAACTCGGGATTGTAGGGTTTGTTTGTCCCTTGATTTATTTATTTGGGTTCTGTAGCCGCCCATCTTGGCGAACGACTCGGGGAGGCTTCGCAATAATTGTTGGTCTGGGGTTGCTCTGCTGCTCATCTTCAACACAACAGTCCTGCGAGGTGGGTTTGTACGTGCTGGGATTTTCACCAGAATCCCCAGAAAATGTAGACTAGGGGAAAAGTCCACAGGGGGGGGGGAGGGAGGGGGACCTGGCCCCTCATTATTCTCCCTGAAGGCAATCGGATCTCCAAAAATAAGCCCTTGGATTATTCACAAGGAGCCCCTTAGGCGACAAGGAAGTCTCCTAAGACGTTTTTTTTACGAGACAGGATCCCTTCCTGTACCGAGACACCAAAACAGGATTTAAGGACACGGTGGATTTTGCTGTGGGGCGTTTAGCCCGGTTGGAAAGTCTAAACGTATTATTTTCCGGGGAGGGGGGGGCCGTGGAGGGGTGCTGGCTGTTAGTAGCCATACTCAGCCTGGAAACGGGACCAATTTTTTACTCTTTTGTTTCTCCTGCCTGCTATTTCAAAGACGTCAATTTCCTGGGGTCGAGGGAAGCGGAGGAGACGAGAGAAAAGAACCTTTCTCGGGTTTAATGGACTTTGGAACAGCCTTGCCAGTTCCTCCCCAGCTCGGGAAGCCTGAGCAACGCTTGCTGACTTTGGGGAGAGCCTCTTAAAAGCTTACCTGGAAGCGAAAGTCGATGGCTGGCATCGTTCGGCGTCCCCCTTTTTTTTTCCCCAGCGTGCCCTTTTTAAACGGGCCCAGAGGCAGCGAATTCAGAAAAAAAAACCTCTTCTTTTCTGGAGAGTTTTGCCTAGAGCGGTGACATACGGAACACGCTGTCAGGTTTAAATAACTGCCTCTTTTAGATCCTGCGGAAGAACAAGGATTGAGGGTGACAGACCATTGGAGACATATCAAGGATGCTCATCTGTGGGTTTTTGAGCCTTTATTCCTGGCCTCTGGTCGCTGTTGGATTCAAAAAGGACTGATCAGACAGGTGTCTCTGCGTTCGTTATAAAACGAGACTGGCCATCAGCGGAGAGTTGTTAGGTTATTATTATTATTATCATCTCTTTTATTCATTAAACATAAAACTCAGCCAACTGAACATTTAAAAACGTGTCACAAATACCATTGATGGTAGATATGGGTTGCTGCCAGCGTCCTAGGTACCCACCAAGTATCTTCTTAAAATATACGATGTTCCGAGTAGCGCAGTTTTTTGCAGTTCCGCTGGTGTGATTGCAGGAAGCTGCAATTTCTTGAAGTCTCGTTGCTGTTGCTGTTGTTATTATTATTGTGTGTCCCACCCAAAATAAGACCTGGTCTTATATTAATTTTTGCTCCAAAAGACTCATTAGGGCTTATTTTCTGGTTAGGTCTTATTTTATTTTATTTATTTGTTTAAATTTCTATACCGCCCTTCTCCAAATAGGACTCTATTTTGGGGGAAATACGGTACTAAATGCCTCTGTCTGGCCGACGATCTTAACCAGACCTTATTTTGGGGGTAGGGCTTATATTGCGAGCATCCTGAAAAATCATGCTAGGGCTTATTTTCGGGTTGGGTCTTATTTTCGAGGAAACGGGGTATTATTTCCTCTCTTCTGCCATTTTGAGATGAAATAACAGCTCTTTGGGGAATAGGTTTTTATTGAACTGATTGGAGCGGAGGAAAACAATCCGGATTGCAGGCGTTGAATTGTGGGGGTCCCTGGTGCTCTCTGAAGCTTGGTTAGTTTCCTTGCAGACGTTTCATGACCCAACTAGGGATCATCATCAGTGCTAAAAAGGAGGAGAGATTGCAGGGAGGAGGAAGAGGGGGGCAGGAAGAGGAGGAGAATTGTGGGGTGGGTCCTTAGTGCTCTCTGAGCTTGGATGTTTTCTTGCAGATGTTTCATGATCTAGGTAATATGAAGAGGAGGAGGAGGAGGAGGAGGAAGGGAAGGAGGAAGTGGAGGATTTTGTGGTCCTTGGTACTCTCTGAGGTTGCATGTTTTCTCGCAAGACGTTTCACGACCCAACTAGAGAACGTCATCAGTGTTTCGTATTGGTTCCTTAACTATGTTGGCCAGGGGTGAAATGTAAAATTGGTGACTACCGGTTCTGTGGGCATGGCTTGGTGGGGGATGGGGGGGTAATGTGACTGGGTGGGCGTGGCCAACTTTTTTTAAAAAAAAAACTTTTCAAAGCATTTTTTCTAATGCTTTGAAAAGCCTCTGCCGGTCAGGCAACTCAACTGGGTTCGTCAGAGGCTTTTCAAAGCATTTTTTTTACCACCTCTTCGGCCAAGAGGTTGCAGAAAAAAATGCTTCGAAAAGCCTCTGACGATCCCAGCTGAGCCGCGCGATCATCAGAGGCTTTTTTTTTTAACTTTTAAAAGCATTTTTTCGGCGGAAGAAGTTGTAGAAAAAAATGCTTTTAAAAGTAAAAAAAAAAAAAAAGCCTCTGATGATCGTGCGGCTCAGCTGGGCATGGGGGGGCAGGGATTTTTGCTACCGGTTCTCCGAACCACCCACTGCCATCGCTACTGGATCGGGCAATCCGGTCCGAACCGGGAGCATTTCACCTCTGATGTTGGCCTGGAGTGTGATACCTGTTGAATTACTGCCTGAAGTAATTAAGATTTAAAAAAAATAAATAAATCACCTCTATCTGAGTGCAAACAGTGTTTATGTTAAAAGAAGTGTATACACAAAAGGTGTTATGGACAAGTCGTTTGAAAGGATGATGATGATGATGATGATGAAATCCATTTGGTCCTGTCTGACTCTTGCTGCTTCTCTCTCCACGTCTTCTGATCTTGCACTCTTTCTTTGAATGCTCTGGCTGGAATTCATTGGCAGCCCGGTTGCCTTTTGCTGCTAACTCTTCCCAACATAATTGCTTTCTCCAGTGAATTTTCCCGCAAGACGTGGCCAAAATAAGTGAGACTTCCGTCATTTTGCCTCCCAGTCGGGTGTGATGAGCTACAGGACTGGCTTGTTGGTCCCTTTTGCTGCCCGAGGGCAAGTCTGGCATGAATGCAGAAGGCTGGTGGCATCTTAACAAGGTTATCAGTTACCCGGAGATATCTTGTCAAGGCCCAGAACTCTAAAAAAAACACACATCCAACTGATAAGCTACAATCAAGCAAACACTTCCAGTTGCATTTCATCAGTTTTACAGAATTTAACAGAATAACAGAGCTGGAAGGGACCTTGGAGGTCATCTAGCCCAACCCTCTGTTCAGGCAGGAGACCCTTACAGAATTACAGAATAACAAGAGCTGGAAGGGGCCTTGGAGGTCATGTAGCCCAACCCCCTGCTCAACCATTTCAGACAAACGGTTGTCTTAATTTCTTCTTCTTCTTCTTTTTTTTTAATTAAATTTTATTTCTTTAAAAAAGTACAAACAGAAGATTTATCGACAAACAGATCACGGTGGGAACATTACACAATACATAACATGCTAAGATTTACAATTTTTTAAATAATCCGTTGGATAGGTGACGAGATCGTCAAAGTCTCGATGATTGCCTGGAAGGAGGAATATTGGCCACTCAAATCGATTTGGCGAAATGGGAAGAAATTTGGTCTAGCCAATTGAAATTTTTGATGGCAACTGCTTATAAGGAAAACTTGTACAAGATGGTATACAGGTGGCACCGTCCTCCCGCCCGACTATCCAAAATGTTTCCTGGACTCTCCCCAAATTGTTGGAAGTGTGGGGAGCTAGGTACCTATTTCCATGTATGGTGGACTTGCCCCAGAGTAACTGAATTTTGGAAACTCATTCAGAGGTGGTTGTTAGAAATTACTGCAACTGAAACCTGAGTCTTAATTTCTTCTTAAAAGCCTCCAATGATGAAGCACCCACAACTTCTGAAGTTTTTAATGCCCTAGGGCCGTGTTTCTTAACCCGAGGGACTTTATGATGGATGGACTTTGACGCCCAGAATTCCTCAGCCAGCATAGCCTCTACTGGTAGTCCCCGACTTACGACCACAATTGAGCCCAAAGGTTATGTTGCTGAGCGAGAAATTGGTTGAGTGAGCTTTGTACGACTTTTCTTGCCACATTTGTTAAGCGAATCACTGCAGCTGTTCAGTTAGTCACACGGTCGTTAAGTGAGTCTAGCTTCCCCCACAGACTTTGCTTGTCGGAAGGTCGCAAAAAGGGGTCAAGAGACTCCCGGGACACTGCGACCGTCATAAGTATGAGCCCATTGCCAGGATTCTGAATTACGATCACTTATGCCGCAACAGTTATAAGTGTGGAAAACGGTCATCGGTCACTTTTTTCAGTGCGGTTGTAACTTCGAACTGTGAACCGTTGTAAATTGAGGATTGTCAGGGGTTTTTTGGAAAGGGGACGGCTCATTGGGATTGCATCGAAAGCAGGAAGTGAGATTACTCCGCTGAAGGCGGTTTTTGGGGTGTGAAGATTGTGGGAATCCCAGGTGCAAAACAAGGAAGAGAGATGGTTTCAACTTTCAACTCTTAGGCTGCACAAAGCTAAAGTTAGGATTATTATTATTATTATTATTTCTTACTTTCCAAGATGTCCTAAGAGGTATTTCCTTCGCCCTGACTGACGTTGACCAAAGAATTGTGAAAGCTTCTAAATATTTTGCAAAGGTTTATAAAAATCCTTTTTCCTGCCAAGATGTGATTGTCGAACAAAGGAAAATTGTCATCTGAACAGAACACCCGTTCTTCCTCCACGTAGAAAGACTTGTCACTCACAAACTGGGGCCCAGGGTGCACATGAGTGCATGGGTCAAGAAGATACAGGCAGTCCTCAACCTGTGACCAAAATGGAGCCCCAAATCCCCGTTGCTAAGCGAGACAGTTGTTAATTTTGCCCTGTTTTACCACTTTTTTTCTTGCCACTGTTTTTAAGTGAACCACTGCAGGTGTTAAGTTAGTAACAGGTTGTTAAGCGAATCTAGCTTCCGCGTTGACTTTGTCTACTCGTCACAAAAGTGGGATCCCATGACCCCAGGACACTGCGACCGTCATAAATAAGGACGAGTCAATTGCCCAGCGTCCGAATTTTGAACCCAAGTCCGTAGGGGTGGCGCAACGGTCCTTAAGTGTGAAAAACGGCCTGAAGCCACTTCTTTCAGTGCCGTTGTAACTTCAAACAGTGAGCAAACCGCCTTCAAATCAGAACAGACCTGGAAGGGACCCCCCAGAGATCTTCTAGTCCAACCCCCGGCAGGCTACCTTGTAGTCTGGCTTGCCAAGCTTCCGGATTTTGATCACGTGACCTTGGAAGGTGCTGCCAGCTCAGCTGTCATAAGTGCGAAACCCGGTCATAAATCAGTGAACTAGTACTCGGTCCAGACGCCACCTGCCAAGCTGCGTTGTTGGATGGACGCTGGGCTGGGACTCCAAGGCCGGTTTGCTAGCTGGCTTGGTTTTCTCCGGGGTTCAAGAAGGGAGGGAAGGGGGAGTCCGGCCTAGGCGTGGGGTTCTTCGGTCACCCCAAAAAGGGAGGCCAGACAGAAGAGGGGAGACCCGGATGGGTCTTGGCTCTGTCTTCCTTTCCATTTTGGTTTACTGGAAAAATTGGACTGTGCAGGAAGAAAACCCGAGATTTTTGGCTAATGGAAATAGATGTAATGAGCTGGAAAGCAGTGGGGTGCTGGGGAAGGCAGCCGGAGAGGACAGGACGGGGTAAAAAATAAGGGTCACCTCCCCCTCCTCAATTTATGCCTGTGGATTTTGGGGTGGGGGGCTTTGAATGGATGAGCTGGGCATGGAGCAGCAATGGGGTGGTTTTGGAGGAGAACGGACCAAGCGAGAAATATTTGGAATATTTCTGCAGAATGCTGGGGCTGAAGCTGCAGACGGAATCACGGAATGCCAGAGTTGGAAGGGACCTTAGAGGTCATCTAGCCCAACCCCCTGCTCAGGCAGGAGACCCTCACGGAATTACAGAATAATCAGAGTTGGAAGGGACTATAGAGGTCATCTAGCCCAACCCCCTACTCAGAATTACAAAATAACAATCATGTGGCCGCAACAGTCATCAGTGTGAAAAATATTATTATATATTTATATTTATTAAATTTTTATACCGCCCCCTCTCCCGAAGAACTCGGGGCGGTGAACAGCCAAGATTAAAAAACATACAATATAAACATTAAAATACATTTAAAACAAAATTAAATCCAAAATGGCTCCCCAATTTAAAACGCCTTTCCCATAACCCTATAATTAAAACAAATTTAAAATTTCCACATTAAAAGGGGGAAGATTTAGGCCAGGCTAAAAAACAGTCATAAGCCGCTTTTTTCCCCCCCAGTACTGTCGTAACTTCGGTCACTAAATGAACTGTTGTAAGTTTGGGGACTACCTCTATTTCTCAACCTTTGCCGGCTGGGGAATTCTGGGAGTTGAAGTCCAAGAGGAAATTCTATGTATTTTTAACTGCCCGCTTGACTCCTTTGGGGAGAAGCGCCTGGCGCCAAACACCTTTTTCGCTGGCGTGCGGCAGACGCCGTGCCCCCAAACTTGTTGGTGGCACCGACCTTCTTGGGTTTACAACCCCCGAGCTGCCATGCTTCCCTTCGGCTGCCAACTCGCCCCTGTGATTTTAGCATGGATGCTGGCAGCCGAGCTGCAAATCTCGAAGCGGAGCAGCTCGCATGGCATCCCTGGCATTTCTTCCCTGGCGAAGTCAACGGTGTCGTATACCCCCACGAAACCCTCACTCCCCCCCCCCACCCCTGTGGATGCTGCTGATCCCCTCCCCGTCATCTCTGGCATTGAGAGGGCACAGTTAGGAAGTGCGGGCTGGCACGGAAGAGCTCCCTGGAGGGTGGGGGAGGTTGAGTGGTTATGACAAGGCATGCCGGCGTGCCAGCTGGCGAGGGCAGGGCTGAGCTGGTAGTGACAGGCAGCCTCGGGATGCAACAAAGACACGCACAGAGACCGGCGAGGTTGGGAAGCTGGTTTCTCAGCTGGGCAGCTCACCCCGGAGCGGCGACGTTTTCTGCAAACTAACCATGGTTTAGGGGAAGTCACCTGGATGGCATGGTAGGCAGAAGAAGGAGGCCTGGCATCTCGGGGAATGAAGTCCTTTCAGGTTCCCTTCTCCCTCCTCCTGGCACAGTCAGTGGGGGGAGCTGGATTCACTTTACGACCGCATGCTTCGCTTAACGACTGCCATTGATTTGCTTAACAACCATGCCACAAAGGCCGTAAACTAGGGCAAAACTCTCACCTGTCTCGCTTAGCGGCAGAAATTTGGGGGCACGATTGTGGCCGTACGTCGAGGACTAGCCGTACAAAAATACAGGCAGCCCTCAACTTACAACAGTCTGTTTAGTGACCGTTTGAAGTTACAAACGGCACTGGGGAAAAGTGACTTACGACTGTTTTTCCACACTTAACGGCCCTGGCAGCACCCCCGTGGTCAGGTGATCAAAATTCAGGTGCTTGGCCACAGACTCATATTTATGACGGTCATTGCGTTACCAAGGTCATGCGATCCCCTTTGGTGATAAGCAAAGTCAAGGGGGAAGTCAGGTTCACTTAACAACTATGCTCCTGGCCTTAACAGCGGCAGTGATTCACTTAACAACGGTGGCAGGAAAGATCATAAAAGCTCATTTAGAATAGAATAGAATAGAATAATGGAATGAAGAATAGAGCAGAATAGAATAGAATAGAATAGAATAGAATAGAATAGAATAGAATAGAATAGAATAGAATAGAATAACAGAGTTGGAAGGGACCTTAGAGGTCTTCTAGTCCAACCCCCTGCCCAGGCAGGAAACCCTACACCACTTCAGACAAATGGTTATCCAACATCTTCTTAAAAACGTCCAGTGTTGGAGCATTCACAACTTCTGGAGGCAAGTTGTTCCGCTTATTAATTGTTCTAATTTAGCAAATGTCTCACTTAGCGACAGAGATTTGGGGCTCGTTTGTGGCCGTACGTCGAAGACTAACCATACCAATTCTGATTGCCGAGGATTCCAGATTGAGAGAGATTTGGGGAAGCCTCTTTTCACCAGGACAAAAATTACATTAAATTACAGCCAGACGTGGGCCCACATAATTTTACCAATGAAAATGTGAGCGCAGCTTTCTAGTTTTTTTTTTTTCCTTTGAAGACGTTTCCCTTCTCATCCAAGAAGCTTCTTCGGTTCTCTGGGACAACCATGACCTGGGTGACTGAGAATCTCCCTGGAGAAATTGTGATTGCGTCTTACGTTGTGAAAACGGGGTGGGAGGGAGGAAGGATCTCCCAGGATGGGAAGGTGTCTTCAAAGAAATTGTTCACTAAACAATGATAATTGTTTGGTGAACAATTAGATAATGTGGCAGCAGGATCCCATATAAAATCTTATTTTCTGCAACAGATGTGGAGACTCTGGAAAGAGTGCAGAGAAAAGCCACAAAGATGATTATGGAGTTGGACGGAGGCTAAAACATACGAAGAAGGGTGGTAGGAATTGGGTATGTCCGTTAAATGAAGGACCAGCGGTGACATAACAGTTTTCCAATATTTATTTATTTAATCAATTTATATCCCGCCCTTCTCCTAATGGACTCAGGGCGGTGCACAGCCAGAACTAAAACACATATCAATACAAAATTTAAAATTATTAAAAGAATTAAATAACGGTGGCCCAAAAATTTGAGGGGGTTTCCCAGAGAAGAGGGGGTCCACCTATTCTCCAAAGCACCTGAGGGTAGGACAAGGAGCAACGGATGGAAACTAACCAAGGAGAGAAGCAACCTGGGATTAAGGAGAAAGTTCCTGATAGAACAATTAACCAGCGGAACAGCTTGCCACCAGAAGTTGTACATGCTCTAACACTGGAGTTTTTGAAGAAGAGATTGGACATCCATTTGTCTGGAATGATATAGGGCTAACCTTTTTGCCATCGCGTGCCAGGAAGGGTGGGCAGGGGAGGTTCATGCGTGTGCCCACACCCATAATTCTATGCGCCCTGCACATGCATGCACAACTCCCCCTCGGGCCCCCCGATCCTGGCACGCAATGGCCCGGTAGGCCCGTTTTTCTTTCTCACCTGGTTCCAGATCCTCTCTCTGCATCTGGGGAGGGCGAAAACAGCCTTCCCCATCCCCTCGGAGGCCCGAAACGGCCCATTTTCCAACTTTTGGTGACTTTTTTTTCCTGTCCCCAGCCTCCGCAGACTCCTAGAGACCCTAACCCTTCCCCACTCCCCCACCATGCCCTCCGGAGGCAGGAAACAGCCTGTTTCCCTACTTCTGGTGGACCCAGAAATCCCAAAAAGGAGCTGAGCTGGCGTGCCAGGCGACATAGCTCTGCGTGCCACCTGTGGCACGCGTGCCATAGGTTCGCCATCACGGGTATAGGGTCTCCTCCTTGAGCAGGGGGTTGGACTAGAAGACCTCCCAAGGTCCCTTCCCCCACCCTATTATTCTATGTCGTATGTTCTCTCTGCGTTTTGGTGGACTCAAAATCCCGAATAAATGAATTGTGCTTCAAGTAGACCTGGGTAGAAGAATATACAAGGAACTGATAACGTTAAAAGAGGGTTGGCCAGCTCCATGGAGGAAGAGAAGATTGTCAAGGACCTTGGCTCAATGGACTCTCCGTAGATGTTGATGCAGGATGTTGATGCAGGATGATATCTTAGTTATAGGAAGTCCTCGGCGTACGACTACAATTGCAACTAGAATTTCCATTGCTAAGTGGGGCAGATGGTTCAGTGAGCCGTGCCCAATTTTACGAGTCTTACTGTGTTGCTTACTTTACAGTCTTAAGCATGTGGCCGTTAAGCGAATCACACGGTTGTTAAGTGATTTCTGGCTTCCCCAATGACTTTGCGTGTCAGGTCGCAAAAGGGGATTAAGTGACCCCCGGGCCACTGTAACCGTCGTAAGTACATGCTAGTTGCCAAGCCTCCAAAAAAAAATTATTTTGCAAAAAGTTTTTTTTTATTTTTTTTCAAACATACAAATTACATCTTTTCGGAACAGAGCTTTGATCCGCTCATCAATTTGTTCAATTTTTTTGTCATCTTGTACAACATTTTATATATTCTATTTTGCCATAACACTTATTTCTTAATCTTAAATCACATATTTCAACTCATACCATTTTAGGAAAAGTTTACTCAGATTTACTTAATCAATATAATTACCCTTTCTTTCTTTCTTTCTTTCTTTCTTTCTTTCTTTCTTTCTTTCTTGGTTCGATTTATATGCCGCCCTTCTCCGGAGACTCAGGGGGGCTTACAATGCGCTCAGCAATAGCCTTCATCCTTTTGTATATTTATACAAAGTCAGCTTATTGCCCCCACAAACTGGCTCCTCATTTTACCTACCTTAGAAAGGATGGAAGGCTGAGTCAACCTTGAGCCTGGTGAGATTCGAACTCGCAGTAATTGCAGGCAGCTGGTGCTACTTAACAGTGCTTTAGTCTGCTGCGCCACCAAGGCTCACCCTTCTATTAACCCACCTTAAATCTTAATTCAATTAATACCTCATAATACAAATTTTGATCACAACTTCCCGGGAGTTGACGTCCACAAGCCATGCTGGCTGGGGAATTCTGGGAGTTAACGGAATAACAAGAGTTGGAAGGGACTTTAGAGGTCTTCTAGTCCAACCCCCGTTTGCTCAGGGAGCCGAAGTGTACAGGTCTTTAAAGTTGCCAAGGTTGGACGCCCCGATCTTCGTTGGTGGGAAGAGGGAGAAGTCAGCAGATCTCGGGGGACGGGGGGGGGGGGGGGGGGAATGGGTTCAAATTTCCCCATGTACTTGAGGATTAATGAGGATTAAATCAAGGCCATGATTGTTATAGCAACAGAGTTGGAAGGGACCTTGGAGGTCATCTAGTCCAACCCCCTGCTCACCCAGGAGACCTATACTAGGGGTTTTTTTTGTGTGTGTGTGTGTTCGCACGGCTCTTGCAAGCTGAGCAGCTGTATTTGCCCAAGGCGGTTTGGTGGCTTGAAACCTGGATGGCCGTGACGGTGATGGGTTGGTTTTGGCGTAGTGTGTATTGCCCAAACTTAGCCTGTTTGGTGAACTTGCGATTCAACCCCGTTGTGCAAATAAGAAGGTGGATTAATTCAGATTCCGTCTGGGCGTGGACGTAGCTACAAAGCCTTCCCAATAAAATGAGCAAAGCTCGTATAATATGGATAGTTGCCAATTGCTGACCTCCATAGGAGCTGCCTTCACTCCAGAATTGGAGGGCTGTGCTGGCTGGGGGATTCTGGGAGTTGAAGTCCATCCATCTTAAAGTTTAAAAGTTGAGAAACAGTGATATATAAAGTTTAGAATGGGAATGGGAATGGGAATGGAATAGAATAGAATAGAATAGAATAGAATAGAATAGAATAGAATAGA